>JAXQQM020086371.1:0-291534 GCA_034641835.2 Pinus albicaulis
TGATCTGAAAATGGAATGTACTTGTTTAAGGGTGCAAGGTATCCATTTCAAAAAATTTCAAATTGAGCTATACACTCCAAGTGACCTCTGAAAATGTGAGAATAAACTATTTCCTATACAGAGATGGACTGTAGGGGCATTCACTGGACATGTCACCTCTAAAAAGAGGATGAGTTCCAGAGGCTACCTGGCCCTCTACAGACTCTGCCTAAGGAAATAATATGTAAACACAAATATCAAGATCAATGAAAGTATTTTGTTTTTAAATTCAAAGTGTTCATTGATCTGTTTTGAGTGTGAATAAGCAAGAGCATATGTTATGCAATTGGTGTGTAGAGGTTTGATGTTAAAATAACAAGTTTTGATTACTGTATAAACTTGTTTTGGAAAAGCATGCTTATGAAATTTTACTGTTTAAACTATCAGAATCTGGAAATAAACAGCCAAAATACATAGATGAACAGCAGATATTTGTTTAAGCGGTTCACCCCTCTCTTGGGCTACCTCCGCTGGTCCAAAAGCCTCTAATTAGGCTCAGTCCTCTTTTGATTAAAGGTTTCAAATGAGATTACATCTGTATAAACTCCTCTAATGAGAAAATAGACTGCTAAAACAGACTCAGAAGATCCAAATCAGTATAAATAGACTACAAATTCACCTCCATTGGAGGAAGGTAGCCCAATGCAGCACTCTTTCCCTTTATCTCTGATGGCTCCACTGTCAAAAGCGCTGTAAAATTCGCAGATAGAATGCTCTGATGGCTCTGCAGACACCTCCAACAGCTCCAGAATTCTCTCTACACCCAAAATCAAAAAAAAAATCGTCTTCAAAGGCCTCTCCTAGCAGAAGTTATGCCCACTTTACTAAACTGCCTGTTTGGGCTAAAAAACCTCCACTAAATGTGGAGAAACTGTGGATAAGGCCGCCAAATTAGGTGGGGCGCCAAAATAGAAGGGCGGAGTTACCAGTTTATCCGGCGGTTAACGTTGGCAATTAAGTTTATTGTTATGTCACGTTGCGTTCACACGTCGGCGGTTTGCAACGGTTTGAAACGTTTTAATTAAAACATCGTGTAATATATAACAACCCACAATTACACATAACCAAAGTTTTAAATATCCGCCGAACTGCGCGCCAAAGATTGGGTTCTGGTTCCCGCCGCGGGTTCTATGGTGAGGGGGCTGGCCCTTAGGGGCTGGCCCCCTTTCGAGCCCCGCCCATAACAAACACACGCAATAAAAACCATTTGTGCCACCCATATATCAACAAATGAACCCGTGGCCTGTTGGTGAAAGCGCTGTGTTAATACTCACCCGACCATGGTTCGAATCCGGCCGAGCCATAACAAGGTTTTTAAAACGCATTTTCAATTCGACCTTGGGGCCACGTGGCGGCCTCCGGGCTAGCCACGTGGCGCCCTTCCATTGGCTGCAAATGGAATATTCCCCAGAATATTCTGCAGAATATTCCACGGAATATTCCCAGAATATTCTATGGAATATTCTTTTTTTAATAAAATTTTCCACAAAGTCAAATTTGGCATTTTTTTATGGAAATTGAGAAATCTTAAAACTTGAATAACTTCTGCATACGACGACCGTTTTTCGAACCGTTCACGGCGCCGGAATCAGGAAGACGAGCTCTATCCGGTCGTTTAGGTTCAAACTAGTTCTGAGCACCTTCATTTTTGACCATTTTACGACACTTGGTCCTGAGCTCCTGATCATGGCTACAACCACATATTCACTCATTTGTGGGGAGAGCCATGGGATTGGTAATTTTACCCATCCATTGTATGTATATGGGCAGGTGTTTGACCTTATGTTGAAGATTCACTCATCTATTTTACTGTTCAGTAGTAGAGGTGATATTCTTGAACAATACTTTCCATGCTATTTTCTGCAGCTGCAGTGAATGAGGTTGCATTATAACCCTATGAGGCATTGTTTGTACTTGTTACACATGTTATAACCTACAAAAAACATGTCATGGGGTTATTCTATGGTGATCTTGTCCTATTCATCATAAATGACATGTCTTGGGCCAGTTGATTTTTTCATTGATGGAGGGGATATTCTTGGGAGAACTACTCCTCATTTTTCCATTTGAGGGCTATACATTTGCAGCCTAGGATCGTCATACACTCCACAATTGTCATAATTTGGGGAGAGGACAACATGGGGCAGGTTATAGAGCTTTCCATGATCATATTTCAGCCCACCTTCATTTCCCGAGCTCAAGGTGGAGGGAGATTTCTCTTGAGTTGTCTTGTTGGGAGGCAACTTATTTTTCATGATTGGTGGCTTGAGGATGGGAGATTCATATGGGGATGATAAATCCCATTAAATATCAGACCTCATGCCCCAAGGAGGCCCTTGGATAACTCTTATTTCCTTCATGGATATTTGTTTCTACATGATAGCTATTTGGGAATGTTCACCCCAAGGCTAGATTGCATTTGTCGGAGGGACAGTTTGGAGATTTGATTGCTGATATGGCATAATTTTTCTTGAAGAAATCCTCACATAAGGATGCTATAAGAGGAAGGGCAGAAAGAAAGTCAGTTCATCCTTGCAATTGCTTGAGGGCAAACAATATTTTGAGAGGGGAGGATTGTAATGTCCCAAATTTTATGGGACATTAACTTTTGTTAAAGAGATGAATAAAATGGGTAGGGGACCCATTATTTGCATGATTAGAGAATAAAAATCCTCTAAGTACGAAAGAGGATCACTTTAGAACTGGATTTCACACCTCCATGTGTGAAAGGAGGTTTTTCCAAACATGCTTGGCCAAGGTTGACCAAGTCAAACTGCATTGGCATGAGTTGGAAAGCATTATGTGGGACAACGTAGGAGGGAATTTTATAGAGAGAAGGAAACCCTAATTAAAAATAGGGTCCATGGAGGGAAGGCTCATTGTATAAAAGAGGAGCAAGGCAGCCATTGCGGACATCTTTTGATCATTTTACATTTGAGTCTTGAAGACTTGTTGCTGCCTCTTGTTGTTCAGCAGAGCTGCAGTGCCTTCGGGCATGAGGGAGTCTTGTTGAGGATTTCCTCTCCTTCTTGAGTAGCTCATGAAGGATTTCACTCCATCTCCCATATTAAGGCATTCAGGCCATAGCTTCAGCCATCTACATCAGTGCAGTTTCTGCAGCAGATATTGTGCAGTGTTGCTGGGTGTTGTCGGGGAGGTTTCCACACACCATCCGGAGCTAGTTTTTTAGTGGAGAGAGGTTCTATCCATTGGGAGTTCAGAAAAGGAGGTTTATGATCAAATCCCATCATCTTTGGCATCATGCCAACCACATTCCATCATTGGCAGCACAGTCCCTCTCTTAGACAATTTTTTTCTGAGTGAGTATTTGCTGTGAGGGATTGACATCCTTTTGGAGGAGATGTCTTGGGTGAAAGGATCATCGTTTCACTTCAGATTTCTATTGGAGGAGGATTCTTTAGTTGTTTTAGACATTTCAACCTTCTCCATCCATTTCTAGTTCTTGAGTAGCTGCTACCCAGCTACTCCGGAATTTTTGTATTATAATGTTTCTGCATAGATTTCATCCAATCCTCTTAAAGGATTGATGTATTGTATTTTCATGGGTTGGGATCATACTCCCCCTTCTTTATTTGAGCCTACATTTTCATATATATGTATTTTCATTATTTATGCAGCAGTCCCTTATATGAACTACGCAGTCATGGCCTTGGGTTTCCTTATGCAGCAATGTATTCTCATATTTACATGTACCGGTTTCTTGAGGCTTCTAGTGCCTATCTTGAGTGATCATTCCCTCAAGGAATTGCATTATTTTTTTTTTCTATGTATTAATGTGATGGCCATTATGTTCTCTGGAATTTTATGTGTTCATGGATTCACTACTATTTTCCATTAGATGTATTTGCTATTGCTGTAGCTCTATCTTGAGGTATTCTCAATAGAGTATCTTTTCCTAATAGGAAATCTCACATTGCTATAGATAGAGTCTATGAAGGGCTAGGTAGCCTCTGGATCTCACCCTCTCTTTAGAGGTGACATATCTACAAAATGCCCCCACAGTCTATCTCTAGAATAGACTTGTGAAATTTCTGAAAAAGGGACATCACACACACCCTATCGGTCCTAAAGTTCAACCATGCTCTGATACCATGTGTAAAGACTCGCTCCAGCATTTCAAACAAACACTTATTTGAATTTTTGTATTTAAATAGAAATTTAAGTGAAAGCATAAAATCTAATAAGAGATTCATAGTTTAAACTTAATTCTAAGTTTACCAAAAAAAAATAACTAGATGATGTACAGAGGAATACCTGCAAACTGAAATCAAAGCCTGAACAAGTTGATGACTACTAGAACCATGGTTCTTCTCTTCAATGCAGTGGACAGATTACAGGACCAATTTGTTCCTCTCAGCCAATTTAGGAAACAATCCTAAATCCAGAGGACGCCTCCTCTGCCCCCATGCCCAAAATTCTGAGAACACCGAGTCTCCCTTCCAGGACAATTTATCTTTCAATGTTTCCCTTTGATAATAATGCAGAATTTTGCCCAAAAAAACTGCCCAGTCTCCTCCATATTCCACTGCTTATATATCTTTCTCCACCGCTATAGCATTCCTCCACCACCTCTTCTCCATCGAGATCTTATCTATATTAATGTAGATATGAATGGGTTTATGGAGATATGATTCGCATTAATGTAGATGTGAATGTATTTATGGAGATGTGATTTACGGTTGTTTTATTTATGGAGCATTTGACTTTAGGTACTTTTTTTAAGATTAATTTTTATATTTGAATATTCATTTTTAACTTAATGAATTAACTTTATATTTTTAATTAAATTAAATTATTTTCTTTTATTAGTCCACATACATATAACTTATATATATATATATATATATATATATATATATATATATATATATTGATTGAATGATGTTTTTATCATATCTCAGTGAGATAAAATGTAAGGTGATTTTCAATTTGTCTTCTAACTTAGGTAATCTTAATATTAGCAGGTACGTATACTAGTGCGATGTGTGCGATATATGCATGTGTAGCTATCAAATGTGTATATCGTATACATCCTAATATTATTTTGCTTATAACTTGGGAATGGGTCGTTACATTCATAGATTCACCTTGGTATGCAGACATCATATTTGTTTTACTAAATCTACAAGCTCCTCTTGGTTTATCTAGAACTAAAGGTAGATTCTTGAAAATGAAAGAAATGAAGTATTGTATCATAGATAATGTTTATTTTGGAAAGATCATGGTGGAATTCTATTAAACTATTTATTAAAATATGAAGCTGATAAAGTAATGCAGGAATTTCATGCAGGAGACTGTGGAGGACACCTTTATTGGAAAACAACTGCTAATAAATCTTGATGGAAGGTTTTTATTGGCCCACTCTTTTTGCAGATGTCAGAAATTATGTGACCTCCTGTCACAAATGTCAGATATTTGAAGGGAAGAATAAACTATTACCATTACCCCTCAAACCTATCTATGTATAAATGCCATTTCAACAATGGGGTTTAGACTTCATTTGTGAAATTCACCTACCCTCCTCAGCCCAACATAAATGGATATTGTTAGCTACTGATTACTTTTCCAAGTGGATAGAAGCCATCCCTTCTAGACAAGCCACTGATTCTATCATTATCTCATTCTGAAAACAACATCCTTTCTAGATTTGGATGCCCACAAAATCTCATTACTGATAATGTTGTTGCTTTCAAATTCAAGAAAATGGTAGACTTTTGTAACAAATACCACATCAACCTTGGCCATTCCACTGCCTATTACCCCCAAGGTAATGGATTAGTAGAATCCTTAAACAAAAGCCTAGTTAATTTCATCAAGAAATTGTTAGAAGATAACAAGACCTAGAATAAAAGGTTGGTTAATGACTTATGGGCAGATAGACTAACTAGCAAAAAATCTATTGGAACATCTCCCTATCAATTGGTATATGGGATGGATGTTGTTTTTCCATCCTCATTGGGAGTGCCAATGATGAAAATGATTCAAGAGCTGCAAGTAGAACCAAATGACATCCAAAGGAGGATAAATCAAACAATTCATTTGCAACAAACCAGGGAAGAATTTTATAACAAATCACAAGTGATCCAAGATAAAATCAAAAATATATTTGATAAGAAAACCAAAGTATATGATTTTTACATAGGTGACAAAGTACTAAAATGGGATTCCATAAGAGAAGAAAAAGGTGAACATGGTATATTTGATTTTCTATGGAAAGGCCCAGACATAATTTATGGTTATAGAGGTAACAATGCATTTTTCTTAAAGGAGTTAGATGGAACAGATCTACCAGGTGGACCAGTCAATGGTAAAATGATGAAACACTACTTTTCTCCAGATTAAAATTAGTTCATTTGTTTTACTTTGATTATTGTAAATAACATTGCAAAGTTTAGATTAGATTGGATGATTATCTTTTGAAGTTGAATCCCAAAGAGAAGGCCCTAAGATTTGAAAGGTATAACATCATATAATTGAATAAAGGAGATCACAGAAAGCAGTTCCATGGAAAGCAAAGTCAAAGTTCCAAGGCCACTGATCTTAAATTTCTTGACATCTCACTAGGAGATGCCATCCCCATGTGGAGCCACTGTTAGGGTCCTATAATAATAGGAATCATAATTTTGAATTGACTATGCTAAGCCTTGTAATATTGTACATAATTTTTCCTTTTGCAAATGTTTTCCGATATTAAAAAATGTAAAGAGGGTAAGTCCTAAAAGAAAAATAAAAGGACTAAAAGAAAAACATCAAAAAATAAGATAAAGTATGAACCCCACAAAAAGAAACAAAAATAGATCTTTAAAGTGTTGCACATTCAAATGCCACTACTCTTAGTTTACTTTATGCAAATAAAATTGTGTGCAGCTTGTCCAAAATGCCACAATTCATGACGATCAAATAGCTTAATCTTGATTACTCATGCTTTTAAATTTAAAGTAATGATAGTTAGTGAATAAGTATCTAGCCAAACAATTTAATCTTGGAAGATCAATAGTTAGGTATAGAATAAAAATGAGCTTATCAGTTTAATCTGAGCCATTGGAAGTTATAAGGTTAGAATTAGGTTAGTTTTCTTATCAAAATAAAATAAAAGGGTCAATAAGCTCAATTGCACCCAATAAATGAAGTAAAAAATGTTAGATTAAATGAAGGGTAGGTAGATTATTTCACAGGGCATGGAAAGGATCAATTGGTTCATCTCATATCACTAATATCCCCCTAAATCCCCTTCCCCTTGCTTAAAACCCTATTACCCCTCTTAGAAGGCATTCTCCCTTGTAAAAAGTCATTTCCCCTTATCCTAACCTTTTCCCCCTTATTTCACCCCTTTTCCCTTCCTAAAACCCCTTTCCATAGTTAAAAAACACATTTTCCTTTGAAAAAGTAAGTTCCCTTTTTCATTAAAAAAAAGACATGCAAAACCCACTTTTTGTATAGTTTAAAAGGTTAAAATATATCAGGCCCACTCCATTAAAACCCTCCTACTATCATTTTAAATTATTTGCATATTTTATTAAACCCCCATTTAATATATATCTAACCACTTTCACATATTAATTCCCGGATGTATATATATCCCGACCCTGTATAATGTATTTTTATATGTTACTCCCCAATTTATACATTTTATTAACCCCCCCCACTACATGCTAACACTTGCTTTAAAATGATTTCCTGACCCATCAAATATATAAACCCGGGTCCCACTTTTACATAACCCCGCATAAAGATTCCTGGTACCACCTATCAAATCTCCCCAACTCACCCATTCACCCAATCATCCAATTAGATCCAATGGCAAATAATTTCTTTCGCACCCTCGACAGTCCTGAGTTTAAAGCCGAGGGGGGGGGGGTGCGAAATTGGTGGTTTTGCACCCCCGCCTATTTGCTATGTGGCGCTCCCACGTTTTATCGCATCCTCCATCCCGAAACCACCAACTCACCTTTCATCGTGCGATAACTACCATAACATATTTTCACTATGTGATAAAACCACGCTGATGTTTGAATTCAACTCCACGCCATATGGTTAACCACCTCTGGTCAAGAAGCAATAAAGCCTACCCAGAACAGTTATTCCCTTATTTTATGTTTATTTGTGAAATTTTTTTATTCGCGAAGAAGAAGCCAAAGGAGCCATCATCGATCTGTTTTAAAGCTTTGCAGACCAGAATTAAATCCTGTTGCGGCCAAAACCCCTTCTGCAGACCGAATTCAACCTTTTCCAGGCAATCCTAAAGTGCCAGAAGCCATTACTTAAGCAAAGAAAGTAATAAACTGATAAAATTAAACAAATCTATGGCCTCCCAGAGCGTTTTATCCATTAAACCTTTGCAACCACCTATGGTTGATGTTTAACACACTCCTCTAGCAGAAAAAAACTTTAAAATTAGTGATACAGTCACTGATTTCAACCTCCTAGAGCTCCACTGTTGGAGCCATGATAAATTCATCGACCAGGCTGATGATATCCACCTTTAGGACTCAAACCTACCTAGGTACATATTCCCACTGACCTTCCCGTTTACATAAATCATCAGAATCTGTCAGATTAATTCATTTCCCAATGAAAGAGCCCTAGTAACCCCAATCCAAGATATTTTATTCACAATCACTATAGAATCAATAAATCAGATGGTACAGATCCAATCCAAGCTTGATGAAGCCCCATTATCAATTGAAATCCTCACTGAATTATATATGAAGCTTAACTTTCCCAAGAGGTTTCAAATATTCCAAACCTTCCTCCCTCCATCAGTAGAAACCCCAAAGAGTAAACCTCCATACCTAGCTTCCATTTTTTCAGAGAGAACCAGACAGATTGTCACAACGTTGTCTTGCATTCTAGGGTATTTTACTGATGAATATGTAGATTCCTCTATCCTAGGCTTTATGTTCATATTTTGTCCAGGACAACCTCCAGCTTCAACATTTAACTTTTCCCAATATCTATCATATGCCATCCATGAGAAACTAGTCAAATTACCAGAGGAAGGAGTGTTTAAATATTCATCAGTTTTGTTTCATTTGTTCCTGTATTTTCAATAAAAAAAGGTTTGTAGTTAGCCTTCATAAACTTGACATAGAGAGTAACCCCCAATATGTAGTCTTTTGGACATCCTTTATCAGAAAGGATTCCACAGAATTTAGCTACAAGGACTTCATTGATTCATTTGTTCATCTAGTTGTCAACATGCTAAGAAGTAGCATTCAACCTAGGATCAGTGAAGAGATAAAGAAAGTATTGCAATTTTCAGATCAAAGTAGAATAGGAGACTAGTATACATACCTAAACCATACTGAAATTAGGGTGTATGGATGCCATCTTATTCCATACAAGCTCCCCAAACACCTCCCAATGAGGTTATTTGCATTAGAATATATAAGACAGATCCTAAACTCAGATGAAGTTAATTTCCTGTCAGCAAAGAAGAAAACTCAGTTTAAGATTAAGAACCAACTTGGTCCTCTCATTTGAAATAGTAGGAATGCTGGTCAGCAAGATGATAAGTGTTTACAAGATTTCAAGTTCAGTAATATTTTCAAATGGCAGTATGATCCTTTGGGAGTCATTAGTAAATTAAAAGTCAAATTGAAATTGACTCATTTTGTTCATGAGTCAAAACCAGAGATTGAAAAGTATTCCAATCAGTCAGAGTGGCTGGAAAATACTTTGCAAGAGGTGGAGAAGTAGGTTGATGCTAGTTCCATCCTGCATATTCCAGCCCCACAAGATAGAAACTCAAAGAGAACAAGAGAGGAAGGCTCTTATTCTGTAGAGACTACTTCTAACACCAAATTCAAACTAATGTACAGGAAGAAGCCCAAGCTAAATCTAGTCATAGAACGAGAAGAAATAGTTAACACAATTGAAATCATTGATATAGATTTAATTTTCAGAGATGATGCACCTCACACTGTTTCAAAGGAAACTCATCAGCCATGAACCTCTAGTGCTCAGATCATTCAAAAGCATCATAGTGTAGAGGTCTCATCATCAAGACAACCAGTAGATAAAGAAAAAGATATAATGGAGAAGTACAAATAAATCCAATTAAATAATGAGGCATTGAAAGATGTGACTTATGCCCAATATTGGAAACATACTCCTAGTGATCAGAACATGTTACTTTCAGTCTTTGACTACAAGACTAGGAAATGAAAATGAACTTCTTACAGCCAATAGTGTAGGCTCCAAAATCATCAGCAGACTAGAGGAAAACAACCTTTGAATTTCTGGCTAAAGATGTACCTCCAATAGATCAGATTGAATTTCACAAACAAGCAGGAGAAATGATCTACTCCACAATGACCAAAAAATCTATGAGTGTCCAAAAACTAAAAAATTCTCTAGAAAATGTGAGAGCACAGTTAAAACTAGAGAAGACTTCCTCATAAGCAAAAGATAATAGAATAAAATCACTTGAAGAATTTCTCATGGAGGTTGGATATGATCCAAAGAACATTAAAGAAATTTAAGAGCTTATAAAGAACAAGAATGCAGACATAGCTGCAATGAAAAAAAAGCTGAAATGACCTCCCACTGAACATCCACAAACTAAAGAAGTTTTGGAGAATGAAAGCCAGAAAAATGAAATGATGAATCTCACCATTCAATTGACAGCTCCACTGAAAGAGATGGAGAATGAAATGGATAAATTAGTGCAGGAAAAGAAGGCAAGCATGGAATTAGATATTGTTACTGCCATTCCCATAACATCAACATCAACATCAGTAGCTACAATAGTCCCAACTACTACAATAGTTCCAGTGACAACAGAAGTTTCAACAACACCAACTACTACATCAACAAAAACAATAGCTCATCCCACTAATGAAGCAAGTAAATTGATTAAAGCAATGCAAGACGTGTCAATCTAAAAAACTGAAATTAATAGACTTAAAGAACTAGTAAAAATTCTAGAAGATGAAAAGAAATTAGCCCAGGTAATGCACAAGGCTGAAACACAAAAATCAAATAGATTGACTCACAAGATTCAGAAGTTAGAAAAATAATTGTCATTGGCAGAGACTTTGGCCCAAGAAAATCAACAACTTTGGGAAAATATCATTAACTCTGTTAATGATATTTGGCCATCCATCCAAGTTATCTTTGAGCAGAAAGATTTGATAAAGGAAACTAGTGAAGCTATTCAGAAAGTCAAAGAATAACTTGAGAAGAAACCAGAAGAGGCCATTGAGATAATTAATTTTCTCAATTCTAAAAAGAAGCATGAGTTAGAAGAAATTGGAATAAGTGATAGAACTGAAACAATCTTAGAGGTAAAAAGGTAATTTCCAAGAGAAACTTGATGACACAACTTGAAGATAAATGTCAAACCATGGAGCTAGCAGTAAATAGATTTATGAATAAGTTTGATGTTTCGAGGTAAAAAGGTCTGCCTTATCCATTAGTTATCAATGATAGACTAATGAGGCAGGAATATTATGGTAAGAAGATTAGAGAAGTGGAAAAAGAAAACTCCAATAATTCCTCATTGAAAGAAATTCCTATAGGCAAAGTACTCTATCAAATTTTTGAAAATCTCTTTTACCTCTAGCATGAGGTAAATCATCTCTTTGTAAACAAGCCTACATTCACCGAGTACATTTAAGTAGTTGAGATTTACATGAGGATGGTAAAGATCAAAATTATAGATAAAGAGACTTGGGGAAAAACTGTATGATTTACTATGACGGTTAAAATTAAAGTAGGTAAATAGGGCAGTCAAGTAAAAGAGCAGTCAAGGTTAAAGACTAAGCAGAGCAGACAGATAAAGATGAATACAGATGAAAGACAAAGTTTAAATGTGAAAACATAGCTAAAATATGAATTCAGATAAAAGGCAACCATCGTAAATATGTAGCCAGCATGAAAGCAACAACCAAAGAGATAAAAAAACAAAATATCAAAGAGAAAACAAAAAAACCAATAAACAGGGAAAACTTGCATTTAGTTACATAGGTGTCTCTATTTTATTGTATGAAGATATTTTATTTCCCTTGAATAAATCCTAAATTAGTTTTAGGGTATTTTGTATTAATTTTTGTATAAATACTTCAATAATTCGAAGTATTGAGTGTGGATTCCTGAAGATTTCTATAGCTGTAATTGATCTAATTACCTGAGGGTTTATTGTACCATTTTCAAGTCAACAAATTGGACAAGTAATAAAGACATTGCATTACAGGATTCATGTGTTGAGCTACTTCAGTGAAGTATATTTCAATTGTTCATTGTTATTTTTCTTAAGTATTCCATAAACGTGCATGTTTTTCCAAATTTAAATGTTATAACAGGAATATTATTGCAGACTTTGTTTAAATACACTTTGTTCAGAACTGTTATTCATTTTAATGTTTTCCTCTGATATCTAGATCTGAGAATCCTTATTTTCTCTCCCATCCCAATTTACCTATTTCACCTTCCTTCATCATTTGGTTTAAGGAATCCCTAACTGCTCCTTGATCCCGATTGAAAACCACTTCACCATTCAGCCTTTAAAGATCCGTTTTTGCTCAGCTACCCTGCTCTGTAAACACTTCCTTTAGAACTTGATTCTGTCCTATTCTCTTGATACATTGACTCCATAGCCCATTGGAAAAGTAGAAAAGACAACTATCCAACTAAATCAGTAATTTCACCAACAAAACAAAATCAAACCCAATCAATCTTACATAACTACAACTATCCATCTAAATCAGTAATTCCACCAAAAAAACAAAATCAAACCCAATCAGTCTTACATAACTAGCCTAAAATTAATTAAAAACAACAAAGTTAAATCATACAAGAGAGAGCCCTCTCTGAGCATTAGGAAGGCTAGATCTTGATCTCAAAAGTAGGTTAATAGTTACCTTTAATATTTCTTTAAACACATATAACAACCCTGGGAAATTTTGGAGTGATAACACAATGAAAATCAATTTAATAGCATGCCAACACACCCAATTTTGTAGAACCAAGTCAGCAACAACTTCCAGTGAAAAAGGACAAGTCGGTAACAGTTTTCATCAAAAGAGGTCGAATCATCAGCAACCTCCAGAATAATAGAGACACTTCACCATCTGTCTCCTTCTTTTATTCTCATTATTCTATTATTGTAATATCAGTTAAGATATTTCCAAAGTTTTGTAAGTTAGTATAAATAACTCTCTGCACGAGTTATGAAGGGTTTCACCCTTGGATAAGAAGATTTTGTGAACAGAAATTGTACCAAGTTTTTTTTATCATCAATAATACAAAGTTCTGAACTCATCTCGTACATCTCTATCTTCCCTGGGAGTCTTCCTGATTTCTGTCATTATGTTTCTTCATATGTTTAACTATCATCAAAATAATTAGGTGAGGATGACTGTGTTTCAACAACCTTACAATTCCTCCTGAAGTTATAATTATTATAAATAATGATTTTCTTGACAATCCGTTCATGTAAATCCCTTTTATCAATAAATTGTTAGTATTTTGGTGATGTTAAATATATTTTGTTGAAATTTTAAACACTATTTGGAAGTTTTCTAGCTTATGGTTTATTAAATAATTCAATTTGAATGTTTAATAATCATATCTTCTTATTCTAATTAATTGAAATCATGAAAGCCTAATTATTGTATGAGATGAACAAGCAACCCTGACTTTAAATTATTGATATTATCAGTAAGATTTAAAACCTTAACTGTTTGATTAAAATCAATCTTGTACATCGGTCTTCCAAAATATTTTAAAATACAAACAAAAATTATAGATGTTTTGGTATGATTATTGACCAAAATCATCTCAAAGGACAACATCAGATTGGCACCGTTGCCAAGGAGACGAAGAGTAAAAACTAAATTTTCCTGGGACTATGATTTTACCTCTTTTCCTTTAAGGTGACTAAAGGATAAATATATAGGTCAAAACCTTTCACTTGGC
The DNA here is from genome assembly GCA_034641835.2 of Pinus albicaulis. Taxonomy (NCBI): domain Eukaryota; kingdom Viridiplantae; phylum Streptophyta; class Pinopsida; order Pinales; family Pinaceae; genus Pinus; species Pinus albicaulis. The sequence goes on from JAXQQM020086371.1 coordinate 13,981, forward strand.
AATTCCACTGTTTCAAACTAGCTCCTTTTAAGCACACCATATCTAGATCTGAATCTGAAATTGTTAACCCTTTACCAGATCCAGAAAGACTTGTTAGAGAAGCCTCTTTGAAAAGAAAACATAAAATTTCTTCTTATTCCTCTTCAACTTTACACCTTGAAGAAAGTTCATCCATAGACCCCTATTTATTTTTATCATCCCAACCTAAGTTGATGCAATTACCTCCTAGAGTTGTTGAACTTTGTTCACAAGGAGTAGATCTTCAGTCAGCTTTGTTGGCAGCCTCACTTGCGTCATATCAAGTCCCGTCCTTCCCTGTAGATTTGTTGAGTCCCAAACTTGCATCTTTCCTATACACCTTTCTAAACTTTTTCCATTCACCTGAACCTCCTAAGTCATCAATATCATTGCATATCAATCATAAAAGAGAATTTAAAATGGTTTTTAACTATGTTTTGTGTCTGCTGTTTGAATTAGATTTTTCTCATTAAGCTGCGGAATCTTGTCACTTTCCACAGCTGCTGCAACTTTCCGCAGCCATTTTGTTGAAGTCTATATTGCAGGTGTCTTCAGGAAAATCGAGCCACATGGGCAAGTTAGAAATGACATGGACATGGATCGAGTCCTATTGGCTCAGTCGAATTCACCAAGGAAGGTCGTGGTCAAAGGGAGCCAAGCAGTGGTCAACCTAAGAGTCCTACGGTGACAGAACTCTATTTTGCACCACGTGAAGACTTGCGTGGCCGTTCCTAAATCTCAGGGGATTTGTCAACACCTGTAAACGGCTCCCTAAGACGAATCCAACAGCCACTTTCCATAGATTTAATCTTCACGACAGCCATAATGCTAGATTTCTAGACGTGGTTGTTTACGTGTCTTCTATCAGCGCAGAGTGTATGGAATTAGTTATGTCATCCTCTGTTATAAATAACGCGTTCTCATACGCATAGTAGTTAGCTTCGATGATGACTTCTGTAATGTAATTTTCTCACTGTACCATGACATTGTTTCTTTGTTATGACTGCAATTTGAATATATGAGAAGACTCTGTTTCTAAGCGTAATTCAAGGTTGAAAGCTGTTGCCCGAGGTTTGTGCAGAGGGCCCCTGCACACGCTGAGGTTTTGTTTATTATTGTATAGTTTCATGCTCTGTTTTCTTACGTTCATGATGCCATAGTTATTCACATGTACATATTACGTTTCTTATGATATTCACGTTTCATTTCTGTCCATAATTTTCATATTTTATATTTTTGATTAACTGATCAGTGTCTTTGTTCTAGATTACAATAGGCAGCCCGGGCATTTGCATATAATTTTACAATGACTAATGACATGGAATCCATCTTGTCCTTCTGCTAATTTCTTTTTCTTAGTTTTTTTTAATTCCAGCACTGTTTTGTTTATTTCAGTCTTGCACATTTGCTTTAGTAGTTAGATTAGATATTAAATTACTCATGTCATTTTCAGTTACCTCCGAAAGCCATAGCAAGACTAATGGTGAGGGATTGAAGTATGAGTGTGTAGTTTGATATTAGTTTACTTTTCTGCAAGTTAGATATTAAATTACTCATGTCATTTTCAGTTACCTCCGAAAGCCATAGCGAGACTAATGGTGAGGATTAGTATGAGTGTGTAGTTTTGATATTAGTTTACTTTTAAGTTAGATATTAAATTGCTCATGTCATTTTCGATTTGCCACTCCAGCCATAGCGAGACTAATGGTGAGGGATTGAAGTATGAGTGTGTAGTTTGATATTAGTTTACTTTTCTGCAAGTTAGATATTAAATTTCTCATGTCATTTTCAGTTACCTCTGAAAGCCATAATGAGACTAATGGTGAGGGATTGAAGTATGAGTGTGTAATTTGATATTAGTTTATTATTCTGCAAATTAGATATCAGATTGCTCAAGTTGTTTATGGTTACCTCCAAAAGCCATAGCGAGACTAATGGTGAGGGATCAGAATATGAGTTGATGTAATTTGATTTTAGCTTTACTTTGCTTGCAATTCTTGCATTTCTTTGAGCATAGTTTCTTTTGTATTTGGACAGCAGCAAGGATAATGGGTTTCATGATCAATAGTTACTGTTTGTTTGACTAGAATAGTGATGCAATTTCATTTTCTTTGAGGAATTAATTTTTTCATTGAATGTTTTAAAATCCTTTTGAATTTTGGAAAATCATTATAAAGGACATCATTGCCTTGAACATTTATATCCATACTTGTCTTTTAGAATTTCCAAGAAACCAGAACGACAAAAAATTAAGAGATAGGTTATCTTGCACATACAGTGCGCCACACTTCGTCAGCTTACGAATCCCGGATTGACAAATTAATGTAGCAATTTAGGACACACTAAATTGACCAAACATTTTGGCGCCGTTGCCGGGGAAGTGTAACTAGGTAGCCAATTTCTTAAAAAAAAAAAACAATAAAAAGAAGGGAAAATTGATAACTTCTTGAAGTATGCTCTCCTCTTGCACCTAGTGTGATCTGGAGGATCAGAAAAGAGAGTTATTGGTTCAATAATTTCTTAAGTATGCTCTCTTCTTGCACCTAGTGTGACCTGGAAGATCAGAAAGAGAATTATTAGCCCAACTTAAAAAATAAAAAATAAAAAATGACATGCATATAGCAAGAGATTCTAGGGGAAGGTTTATAGCTAGAGCCAAGAGTTCGATTTTCACAACTCCATCTTCTTCTAGGCATAGACAAGATTCACCACCATCTACCCCTAGCCTTAAGATTCCTGGAGTTCAAGGAGCAGTTGAATTAGAGGATTCACCTATACCATCTACCAAATCTCATTTAGAAGAAAAGGAAGAAACTCCCTCTCATCCTCCCTTGATAGAAGAACCAGAGGTCTCTGAGGACTCTGAAGAAACTATCATGGCAGAGGAAGTAGTAGATGGATTCAGAGGTAGAGGTAGAGGTAGAGGAAGAGGAAACAATGGTGGAGGTGAAGGTAATAATGGAAGAAATAGGGAAGGAGACAACTCGTTTGGATTCCCTATAGTTGATGAGGAAACTCATACAAAAATGAAAAACATATCACCATCTGTCCTCCCCAACTTTTATGGATTGCGAAGTGAGGATCCTGAAACATTTTTGTTTGAGTTTGAAGTTGTGTGCCGAACCTATGACTATATGGATGACTCTCAAAAACTCAAACTGTTTCCTTCAACATTGAAGGGAGCCGCTTTGAAATGGTTCATGGGATTAGTCACCCAATCTATTAGGACTTGGGATGATATGAAACAAACATTTTTGGATAGATACCTGGACTATTGCATGCCCACCAATCACAAGGATGAGGTATTCAAAATGGTGCAAAAAGAAGATGAAAATTTGGAAGATTTACTTGAAAGATTTCAATACAACTTAAAAAGAGCAAAGATGAGCAATTTAGATGAAGAAACTTTGAAAGCCCTCATATTAAAAGCCATTAGAGATGAATGGATAGATATTTTAAACATGATGGGGAAAGGAGATATTTCTCAACTTCCACTTCGTGACATAACAGAACTATGTGTCCATCTCTCAAGGGGAAAATCTAAAACGGGAAAAGGGCCTAGAGATCCTTCTCTTATCAGGGCAAACAAATCTGCAACTGGATCAGTAAGTAGGGCAGAGATTGGCAATATGCTTGATGAATTCAAAATTGATATCTTAGGGAGCCTTAGTGAACAACTAGACACCCTTAAAATTCAAAACAAGCAGAAAGCAGAAACTGATGCTCTAGCCATCTTTTATTCGAAATGTAGGAAGAAACATGCTTTAAGGGAATGTCCCTTGGATGCAAAAGTTGTAGAAACATGTATGATTTGCTCAGAGAATCATGAGACCAAGGATTGTCCTTCAATTCCTGGACTCAAAGCTGTCTTTCAAGAAGATCCAAATTCGGTAGAATCTCTCTGTTTTGTTGCAAGAAGACCTTGGCAGGGGCAACAAACTCAAGGGCTTAACAACCCTATGAATTTTCAACCCCCACCAAATTGGAATCCTTGGCAAAAACCTTGGCCCCAACCTCAAAATTCATATCAGTCATGGGCACAAGGTATGCAAAATCCTTATGGGAGATTTGCTCAATTTTATCAATATCCTCCATCTTTTCAAAATCAACAAGCTCCACAAATTCCAAACCCAAACCCACAACTTTCATTGCCATTTCCACAACAACAACCTTCTCAACAAAATCCAAATTCTCAACTCATGCTTCCATTCCAACAAAAGACAAATCAACTTCCATCTCAGCCATTGCCAAATCCTAACAATAAAAATCCTCAGAATACTTACATGATAGAAGGACAACAATTTCCTACCTATATGATTGTTCCTCTCAATGATGTACAACTCAGGTCTGGTAGAGTTTTAGAAAAACCTTCTATAGATATCCAAGAGCAAGATACCTCTAAGGAGGACTCTCTTAAAGTCAATAAGGGTTCTGAGGAAGCATCTCTTCAAAACTCAAACATTCAAAAAGAGAAAGAAAAGTTAACCCCCACAACTCCTATAGTTGAGCAACCTGCATCTTCATCCACACCTCATTTCGCAGAAAGATTACAAATTGATAAAGGGGTGGAAAAAAAAATCTTGTTGCCTAACTATGATTTTCTAGATGAATTAAAGAATGTTTGTATAAAGATTCCCTTGCTACAAGCCATTAGAGAGATTCCTATTCTAGAAAAAACAATAAAGGAGTTGAGTCTCAAAATACCAGGAAGGAAACCAAGAGATACAAGAAGAATCCACCTGGTAGGAAAAATTGCAGATATCATGATGGGAAAAATTACCATGCAGAAGTATGTAGATCCAAGTAGTCCAATTGTCAAGACACATATAAATGGGATAGAAATTCCAAACACATTGATTGACTTAGGGGCTGCTATCAAGATTATGAGTAGACAGACTATGGAACAGCTAAAACTTCCTAACCTTCTTTTTACACCTACTTTACTGCAACTTGCAGATCGATTAATTATTAAACCAGATGGTGTATTAGAAGATATTTCAGTCTCCTTAGATTCTTGGGAATATCCAGTAGATTTTATGATTTTGACTCCCAAGAGTAATCTAGGAAGGCACCCACTTATCTTAGGAAGACCTTGGCTAGCCACAGCTGATGCTTTCATTAGTTGTAGATCTGGGGATATGTACATTTCTAATGGTAATTCGACAAAGAAATTCAATTTGTATCCTCCAGCAAAAACAATCACAAAAGTAGGAGACAATGAATGGGTTGATGATGAGGATATTATACAACCTGTTCTCACCATTTCTGAAATCAGTGAGGATAGTCAAATTCTGAACACATTAGAAAATTTTGAGACATCTTCAGAATATGACCCCACACAATTTCAGTTGGAATCTGACATAGAATATTTATCATCAATACAAATGTCTCTTTACTCTATGGAAGATTTTGGTAGTTCTACCATTGAAATTTTTCCAGGAAAAACATTGAATATCAACAAACATTTGGAAAAGTCACAACAAGAAGAACTAACCAAAATCTTGCAAAAACATTCTACTGCATTTGCATGGGAGTATACTGACATGAAAGGTATTGATCCTAAGACTTTCATTCATCATATCTATATTGAGGAAAACAGTAGACCAATCAGACAACCTCAAAGAAGGATGAATCCAAATCTTAGGGAGATAGTGAAAGAAGAGCTCCAAAAACTACTCGATGTAAACTTCATTTATCCAATTTCAGATAGCCGATGGGTTTCTCCTTTGGTTATAGTACCTAAAAAGAATGGTAAATGGAGGGTATGCATTGATTACAGGGAATTGAACAAAGCAACTTTGAAGGATCACTTTCCTTTGCCCTTTATCGATCAGGTATTAGATACATTAGCAGGCAAAAAGTACTTTTCATTTTTGGATGGTTTTAGTGGCTATAATCAAATTCGGGTAGCACCTGAAGATCAAGATAAGACCACATTTACCTATCCATGGGGGACTTTTTCCTATCGAGTGCTTCCTTTTGGGTTATGTAATGCACCCGCAACATTCCAAAGAGCAGTACTAGGAATTTTTTCTAATCTAATCCATGATTGTGTAGAGGTTTATATGGATGATTTTACAGTTTATGGTGATTCATTTGAAGAGGCATTAGAAAATTTGGAAAAGGTCCTTATAAGATGTAAAGAAACAAACCTTTCATTAAGCCATGAAAAATGCTTTATGATGTTTACTGAAGGTATTGTTTTGGGGCATCATATTTCAGGAGATGGGATTAAAGTTGATAAATCAAAAGTTGAAGTCATCTCCAAGTTGCCTATTCCAAATTGTCAAAGAGATGTTAGAAGTTTTCTAGGATTTACTGGTTACTATAGAAGATTTATAGAAAACTTCACTAAAATGGCATCTCCACTCTTCAAGTTGCTTACAAAAGACTGTGAATTTAAATGGGATCCTGATTGTCAATCAGCTTTTGAAACTTTGAAAACAAGAATATCTGAAGCACCTATCTTGAGAGGACCAAATTGGAAACTCCTTTTCCATATTTCTACAGATGCTTCAGATACAGCTCTAGGAGCTGTGTTGGGTCAAAAGGATTTAGTCCCTTATGCCATTTACTATACCAGTAAAAATTTGACTCCCACTAAGTTGAACTATACTGTAACTGAAAAAGAGTTTTTAGTTGTTGTTCATGCAATCAATAAGTTTAGACATTATATAACAGGCTATGAAACTTTTATTCATACTGATCATTCTGCGATTAGATATCTAATGAAAAAACCTATTACTAATGGCAGAGTGACAAGATGGCTCCTACTTTTGCAGGAATTCAATATTACTGTGTTGGATAGACCAGGGAAACAAAATACAGTAGCTGATTTCTTGTCTAGGATTCATAATACTAAAGAAGATTCTCCTGTAGAGGATAAGTTTCCTGATGAATACTTGTTTGCAGTAACTACTAAGACCCCTTGGTATGCAGATATTGCTAACTATTTGGTTACAGGGAAACTACCTCCACATTTATTTCCAAATAAAAAAAGAAAGATTATTCAGGAGAGTTCAAAATATTCATGGATTTCTAACGAATTGTTTAAAACAGGGCCAGATCTTGTGATCAGAAGATGTGTCAGGGAAGATGAAATGCCTGATATTCTTAAGGCATGTCATGATGAACCATGCGGCGGACACTTTGCAGACAAAAGGACGGCCTGTAAAATCCTCTCTTTAGGATATTATTGGCCTTCCCTCTTCAAAGATGCAAAACAATATGTCAAAAGGTGTGACAGCTGCCAAAGAGTAGGGAAACCTACCCTTTCAAATGAAATTCCATTGCAACCACAGGTACTCATTGAACCCTTTGAAAAATGGGCTTTAGATTTTATTGGACCTATTAATCCACCATCTAAGCAAAAGAAGTATATATTGGTTTGTACTGATTATGTTACTAAATGGGTAGAAGCCAAAGCATTAGTGTCTGCTACTGAAAATTTAGTTGTTAATTTTCTTTATGAGGATATTTTTACTCGCTTTGGTGTTCCAAGAGAAATTGTGACAGATCAGGGAAGCCAATTCACATCCAATCTGGTGGAGAAGTTGATGGAAGAATACAAAATCAAGCACAGAAGATCTACTCCTTACCATCCGCAAGCAAATGGTCAAGTGGAGTCCACAAATAAAGTTCTTGAAAGTATCATCACCAAAACTGTTCATCTACATAGAAGAGATTAGGCAGAAAGGCTTCCTGAAGCCTTGTGGGCCTACAGAACTACATGGAGAAATACAATAGGACATTCTCCCTATGAACTTGTTTATGGGAAAGAAGTCTTGCTCCCCATTGAGTTCCAAGTCAAGACCTTCAAGATAGCAGTTCAGTTGGGAATGGACTTATCAGAAGCCCAAAAGCATAGAATGGAGCAATTGAATGAGCTAGATGAGATCGGACAAGAAGCAATTCTAAGAACTGATCTAGTTCAATATCAAAGAGCTAAATGGCATGACAAATATATCAAAGAGAAGAAGTTTCAAGAAGGAGATTGGGCATTGCTATTTGACTCCAAGTTTAAATATTTTAAAGGAAAATTTCAGACTCATTGGCTTGGGCCATATGAGATTGACAAGATCTTTAGCAATGGAGCGGTAAGAATCAATACCATTGATGAATCTCAAACTCCTCTTATTGTGAATGGCCACAGATTAAATATCTATCATAAGCCACTCTCAAAAGAGGAATTTGTCAAAATGTTTCAAGATAATTCTGCAATAAGGCTGGTGAAGAAGAATCCTTCTTCTCCACCAGCCTAGCCTTTGTTCTTTTCAGTTTCAAAAAAAAAAAAAAAAAATTGTAAAAGCCTGAAAACCAATCACTGATTGGCAGTCTTATACAGAAAATATAGGGTGAAAATCAGGAACACCTGACACCCTATATTTTCCAACAAATTCTCTCTCTCTCATTTCACAAGTTTTATGACAACCCACTCCATTTCATTCCACTTCATTCCATTTCATTCCACTCCACTTCATTTCATTTCACTCCATTTCATCTATTTCATTTCATTTCACCAATAAAATTTTTTCTTTCATGACCATTTTCATTCAGTCAGTTATCATCTATCCATCTCCATTCACTCAAATAATTGTTGTGTCAGTTTCCGCAGCTGACACCAGTTTCCGCAGCTGACACCAGTTTCCGCAGACAGAAGCAGTTTCTGCAGCCACCACTCTATTTTTAAAAAATTTACAGTCAGATGTTAGTTCAACAATCATGAAATCAAATGTAGGTATGAGGACATATTATGAAGACATGAGGCATTCAAAAGCATCAACGAGGAGCAACTGATTGAAGACTAATGAAAAATGGAAAGAATTCCAAGGTATGAGTAGAAATTTATTTCAAATGGCATTCAAGCACATTTTTACATAGTTATAAACCATAGCTCCATTATATGCAATGATTGTGTTGATAACTCCATAACCGTTCCACGATCTCTATACGATTCCCCCACAATCCTTGCATTCATTTTTAAATGGCCTCATAATCAAGCCTCCGGTCTTCACTCGTGTTCGGCTATACTTTGATACTCCACCTGTAATTATGGAACATGGTTGATTTGACTACGGCTTCTCTCAGCCGCACAAAATCCACAACCGTTTCATAAACGTGCTTGCGTCTACTCTGCAGCCACCCAATTTTAAATACTGTCGGATGCACTTTACTCCCCCTACTGTTCTATTGACCTCACGGATGCATTTCCACCGTGCTCACATAAGCCTTCACCCCATTTTGTTCTCTGTTCCGCTTCATTCCGTGTACCTATTCTCTGATATCCGCTTACAGTCACTGGTCTCCTTCATAAACCTTTTTCATTTCCGCTAATTCAGTCGTCTTACCTCCGCTAAACCCTCCTCACGCAGACGAGTTTTAAAGAATAGAAGGAAGGATGGGTCGGTTGTTGAGGACAGAACCAGAGGGACCCAAATTTATGGAAGGATACCCGCAAGTCAAAGACATATTGAAAAAGGAAAAATGGCTTCGATTTATTCAAAAGTTTAAAGGCTACAATAAGGAGGTAACAAAAGCTTTTGCGAGGTCTTTCAACGGTCTGGAGGTGGAAATTGGGGACCTCAAATTTACAGTGACTGAGGCATCCATAGCAGCTGCTACAGAACTCCCTCAAGAAGGTGAACGCTAGTTCAAGAACAAGAGCATTGGCGAGGAAGCCTGGAGAGTGATCCTACGTAACCCAGGTATGGATGTCACCATTTTCAAAAAGGGAATTCCTGTCCATGCTTTAAAAGAAGAGTGGGCCAGTTTATTGTTGGTTATTCAAAAGTTTATCACCTGTGAGGGACGTTTTGGATCAATGTACATGTATCATACCCGACTGTTGATGAATTTTCTAGACAACCAGACCCTCAATCTGCCATAATTTTTACTAAACAGTTTGAAAAAGATGTCTGTAACCATCCAAAAGCATCTGGGGGACGTAGAACCACATTTGTATCACCATGGTCTCGTGAAAATCTTGATAGAAAAACAATTAAAGGAGAAAAAGGACACCTGGGAGCAGTTTTTAATTAGAAATTTCTTTGAAGAACCCCAAGAAACCCCTGAAGGCAGTACATCAAAAAGAAGTAGAAGAAAGAGAACAGGTGATAAAACTCAAAGCACTCCTACTAACATAGTTGAAAGAACTAGTAGAGAAGAAAGATTGTCTAAAAGGAGGAAGGAAAAGACTGAGGGTAAAAAGCCAACAAAATCAAAAGAGAAAAGAAGCATTGAGGCTGTGCATCAAACCCCTTCCTCAGAATAAGACCATCAAGTATTTTCTGAGAGACTAGTTCACCTTCAGGAACAGTCAGCTATGGCCAAAAAGAAAGGAAAAGAAAAACAGAAGGAAAAAGACAGTAGTCCACAGCATGTAAGAAGAAGCACCAGGCTTAAAGGAAAGTGGAGGAAAGCACAAACAAAAGGACCCCATTTTATTGATTTGGGAGTAGGAACACCTAAACAAACTCCAGCTGGTCGTAGTCCACCTCATTCTCAGCCAAACGTTGAAACTAGTCCTCAAGATGTTGACATGAGTCCTTTTTGGCCAAATTTTGAAGTCAATTCTCCTCCACAACATTTTGGGGACAGCCCAAGGAAAACGACACCCGAGATAGATCCAAAGTAGCAAGAGGTGTATGATTACATAGAATCCTTAGAAAGAACAGCCACGGGTCCCAGCACTTCATCCACTCAGCCTCACACAGCACAAGAAGCTCTAGTCCAATCGTTGAAACAAGAAATCTTTGAGTTGGAGGTTTTAAATAGACATATTAAAAATGAAAATGAAGCATTAAAGGAGCAAAACAGATTGGACAAGATCATTCATGACAACACTATGCTACATCTGGGACTATGGCACAAAAAGAATAGGAAATTGAAGAAGAAATGCAAGAAGATAAGTAGAGCACTGATTAATCTCAAATTCAGATGCTTGATGAAGAAGCCCAGGATGTTAGCAGCACCAAGAAAGAGGAGAAGAGGACTGGATGTACTGGCAGAGGTATCAGAGCATATGAATTGAAGGAGGATGATCAAAATTTTGGTTGCATGGGGACATGCAACACCTTCACAGTGGGGGTATGTTGAGTCCCAAACTTGCATCTTTCCTATACACCTTTCTAGACTTTTTCCATTTACCTGAACCTCCTAAGTCATCAACATCATTGCATATTAATCATAAAAGAGAATTTAAAGTGGTTTTTAACTATGTTTTGTGTCTGCTGTTTGAATTAGATTTTTTCTCATTGAGCTGCGGAATCTTGTCACTTTCCGCAGCTGCTTCAACTTTCCGCAGCCATTTTGTTAAAGTCTATATTGCAGGTGTCTTCAGGCAAATCAAGCCACATGGGCAAGTTGGAAATGACATGGATATGGATCGAGTCCTATTGGCTCAGTCGAATTCACCAAAGAAGGCCGTGGTCAAAGGTAGTCAAGCGGTGGTCAACCTAAGAGTCCTACGGTGACAGAACTCCATTTTTCACCACGTGAAGACTTGTGTGGCCGTTCCTAAATCTCAGGGGACATATCAACACCTGTGAACTGCTCCATAAGCCGAATCCAACAGCCACCCTCCATAGATTTAATCTTCACGGCAGCCATAATGCTAGATTTTTGGACGTGGTTGTTCACGTGTATTTTATTAGCGTAGATTGTAGGAAATTAGTTATGTCATCCTCTGTTATAAATAATGCGTTCTCATACGCATAGTAGCTAGCTTCTGTAATGTAATTTTACTGAAAAGAAAGCCCACTGTGCCGTGACATTATTTCCTTGTTATGACTGCATTTTGAAAATATGAGAAGACTCTGTTCATAAGCATAATTCGTGGTTGATAGCTGTTGCCCGAGGATTGTGCAGAGGGCCCCTGCACACGCCGAGGTTTTGTTTATTGTTGTATAGTTTCATGCTTTATTTCCTTACGTTCATTATGCCATAGTTATTCACGTGTATATATTACATCTCTTATGGTATTAACATTTTATTTATGTCCATAATTTTTCATGCTTTATACTGCTGTTAACTGATCAGTGTCTTTGTTCCAGATTACAGTAGGCAGCCCGGGCATTTGCACATAGTTTTACAATGACTAATGACATGGAATCAGTCTTGTCCTTCTACTGATTTATTTTTCTTATCTTTTAATTCCAGCACTGTTTTATTTATTTCAGTTTTGTACATTTTCTTTATTATTTAGATTAGATATTAAATTACTCATGTCATTATCAGTTACCTCCGAAAGCCATAGCGAGACTAATGGTGAGGGATTGAAGTATGAGTGTGTAGTTTGATATTAGTTTATTTTTCTGCAAGTTAGATATTAAATTGCTCATGTCATTTTCGGTTACCTCCGAAAGCTCTTAGTTAATGGTGAGGGATTAGTATGAGTGTGTAGTTTGATATTAGTTTACTTTTAAAGTTAGATATTAATTTGCTCATGTCATTTTCAGTTACCTCCGAAAGCCATAGCGAGACTAATGGTTAGGGATTGAAGTATGAGTGTGTAGTTTGATATTAGTTTACTTTTCTGCAAGTTAGATATTAAATTGTTCATGTCATTTTCAGTTACCTCCGAAAGCCATAGCGAGACTAATGGTGAGGGATTGAAGTATGAGTGTGTAATTTGATATTAGTTTATTATTCTGCAAATTAGATATCAGATTGCTCAAGTTGTTTATGATTACCTCCGAAAGCCATAGCGAGACTAATGGTGAGGGGTCAGAATATGAGTTGATGTAATTTGATTTTAGCTTTACTTTGCTTGCAATTCTTGGATTTCTTTGAGCATAATTTCTTTTGTATTTAGACAGCAACAAGGGTAATGGGTTTCATGATCAATAGTTCACTGTTTGTTTGACTAGTATAGTGGCACATTTTCATTTTCTTTTAGGAATTAATTTTGTCATTGCATGTTTTAAAACCCTTTTGAAGTTTGAAGTTTGGGAAATCATTATAAAGGACATCATTTCCTTGAACATTTATATCCATACTTGTCTTTTAGAATTTCCATCTCACATTAGGAAACCAACCAAGATAAATAAAAAACCCAAAAACAACAAAAAGTAAGAGATAGGTTATCTTGCACATATAGTGCGCCACACTTCGTCAGCTTACGAATCCCGGATTGACAAATTAATGTAACAATTTAGGACACACTAAATTGACCAAACAAGATCTATGGTATGGTTTTTTGGGTTAGGACTCCTGTTGGCTATGTGCGCGGAGATCCTCTGTCTGCTATGTGTAGACCCTACTAGCTGTGTGCGCAGGTGGTAATTTGGGAATGTAAGAGGATTTTGGGTAATGATATATATATATATATATATATATGCGGAAGTACTGTCGACATCTAATGTTATCTGGATTTGTTCCATTATACTGATGTGAATTGAGTATATGATTACGTATCTTTTTGTAGCTGCAAACTGTCTGTGTTCATGGTACATATGTCTGTGATCTGTTGATTTGCTGCAATTATATTGTTCTCTGATTATAACTGATAGTGCGCACATGGATGTGAACCTGTTGAGTAGATATGATAAGTTGTATCCTGGTTATTTATTGGAACCTTTGCGAAGGGCCCATTGTTGTATAGATATGATAGTTGCGGACCGGCTTGACTTACCTACTCTCTCCCAGGGTGTGGAAACCTGGTTTCAGCACCCTCCCATACTGCTTCGAGTGTGACTTTGGCTTGTGCAAGCAGGTTACTACTGAAAGGGCCAGTAGTATAGGGGTTTGCTCGCAAACCTTAATCTCCGAACCTAGGTCAGGACCCCTCGAGCCAACAACAACATTGTTGACTTGGTCAAAGTTGACTAAATCAACATGATCCAACCCCTGTTCATACTTGGAGGTGCTTTATTTAGCTGCTTAAAAGGTCTCCTTTCAAACTTGAAGTGTTTTTATTGCTACTAAGGATATTTATGGGCCTCCCCACCCACTCATTCACCTACCTAGTGATAAAACAAACTATAATATTCCATTTAGTTGAAGGCTAAATTTTTGGAATATAACAGTCCTCCCCTCCAAAATTTTGCTTTTCCTCAAGAAACTATAAAGGTGGATCAAAATTCCTCCCCTCCTCCTCTTGTGGCCTCATCATCAATAGTCCCCACCACTGCTCAAAACAATTTGCAATAAATCTGCCCTCCAAAGGCTCCTCCCAAGTATGCAGAACCAAATGGCTCACATCATGAGAAAGTGGAAGGTGTAAGTGGAAACCTTCTTGCTGTCCAATGGCCTCCTCAAGGTAGGAGTGATGAAAATCATAGGGGATCTCATTTCCAATGAGAGACTCCCATCTCCATGCTATCATCCAAACGAAATGAATCACCTTCCAACATGGTAATTCATAGAAAAGTTCCTCCCAATTGTTCATGAGAGGCATAACCCAAGTGCTCCAAACAATCACATGGCCCACCTCATAAAGAAGCAAGTGATATACTGTAGTGGCCATATCATCTGCCATGCTCCTCTTGAAGCATGAAGCATAAAAGGTGTGGGAATTTTCATTCCCCATGGACACATCCAACCAATGTGTCTCTCCTCCAAACATGCTCCCAACAAAGATAAGAACAACATCAACATATGGAATCGTAATCAAAATCATGCTAGCTGCCATATGTAATAAGGGAGAAGGACAATGGTCCCTCGAGTGAAACCAATGCATTTTTACTCTCATCTGCATCAGAAGATGGCATGATGTGTGGCTTCCCAACCACTTTTTTTCTGCCACAATCTCCTCACAAGTTTGGAGAAGGTGTATAGTGTATGGTGCAAATTGAGCATACCCTGTATAAGATATCATCTCCCCAAGACCTCCTAGGGAGTGGCCATCATCAATGCTACTTATGGCCTCAAGTAGACCATGAATTCTAGAAGGAATAATGCTCCTTCTTGGAGCAATGTCCTGCACATATATGGTTAAGGAATGCACATATTCATTATATAAATCATTATGCAACCAAAAAATATCCTTACCATGTGCTTCGCTCATGCAAATGGAGTGGCTCATAGATAAATCCCCTCTCATTCTCAAAGAGGAAAGAGGTGGTTGTGATAACTCCCCCAAATATTTATGTATCTCCTCCATCTCCACATGATCCATGCATCTCCTCAAATTCTGATATATCTCCTCTTCAAAGTCTTCCCAAGTGTACCCCTCCATGATGGTGTGGTACGCTCTCATAGAATAAGTGTGGCTGAAGAGAAAATCTTCATTTGCTACTTGTAGTGACTTCTCCTTGAGCTTGGAAGCTCTAGATAAGAAGATCCAACCATGATAGTAGATTAACTCATCTCTGACTGAATATCCTTCCTCATGTAGCTGGTCATCCAATATCATACAAGTAAAAAGATCCCTGGAATAATCCACCAACAATTGGGATTTCCAATATAGATCTATCCTCCATAGTGACAACGTTGATGATCTATAAAAAAGAACATTTGTCATATGGTTTTCCTCCTCTTTGACATCTCCCATGCCAAAGGTACAAGTTGGAAGGCTGCTATCCTTCCCATGCTGCTCCTGCCAAAGCGCATAATTTGAAATGAGAGTGGGTAATGATGATGTTGGGAGAATGCCTCCCCTCTCCTTGAGTCTACTCAAGACTCTTAGCACTGTATAAAGTCCTTCCAAGGTCCTCACCCCTATGGAACCAATGAGTGGTGCAACCAAATGTGAAGCATCTCTCACCATCCCCTGATTTGGTGGTCTCCCCGGTCGAATGCCTCCATGCAATGAGACATCAATATCAAGAGTAGATTGCATATATGAATATACAACTTTATCCATGCCCTCACTGCGTAATTCATTCTGCCTATTATGTGCATCAATATTATGAAATAGATAGGGGTGTGTGCTCCTAATCATATGGTGTTTACCTTCCTCCCTACCTTCTCCTTTCATCTGAAAGGTTTCACAATTTATCAATAGTGGCATATGTTGTTCATGGATTGTGCCTTGATCACCATATATGAAATCCTTAGGAACTTCTTGCAAGGATGAAAGAATTCCTCTTGTTGGAGAAAGTGCTCCATCTATCTATGCATGAGGTGCTAGATATGCCCTATATTTGACAACGATGTTGCCTCCAGCCTTCTCTTCCTCTTCAATATGAATGGGCAATTCTTCAATAAGAGGATCCTCTTTTGAAAAAGGGATCTCCATGCCCTCTTGTCCAAGAATATGAGATAGAGATCTTGCCTCTAGCAAAGTATTATGCAAGATCTTAGCCTCTTCAACAATTTTCTGAAGTGGAGTTGAGTTCATAATTCCTTCCACCCCATGCAAAAGTTTTTTTTTGTTTGTTTGTTTGTTTAGCTCCATCAAAGATGTTTCAAAATGTTTTTCATCAAACCTTTCCACTAGTCTCCTAGAGAACTTTGCATAAGTAGAAGTATTTGCATATTTTAAAGAAAATGACTCAAATATCCACCAAGCCTAGGCCTTACCTTCAAAATGCAGTGTTTCAACTTTGATGGCTTCATTCTTTGAAACTTGGTGTTGCTGCAAATAGGTGTCTAGATCCTCCACCCAAGCCCTAGCTAAAAATTTAGGTGAACTATAAAAAGTAGATAGAAAGAATATACCAACATCATGTTGCTGGGTCCTTTCCTATTTGATCTTGCAAAATTCTTGGAAATCGATGTGATCTCTAAACCTCTTAGTTTGAGATTCATATTCTTGCAAATAATCACTAAGAGTTTCCCTCCTAGCCATTTCTTCTTCTTCCATCTCCCTCATAGTAGATCAGGGCATATGACTGCACTATGAATCATAATGTGTAGTTGCAAGCTCACACTCATCATGAAAATACCTAGGGCTTGCTTCAGTTTCAAACCTCGTTGGAGATTCCTTACACATCTCCCTTCTCATCTTCTTGATATCTCCATGAATGACCTGCATAGTTTGAAAAAGAAGATTTGAGAGCCTCTCTTCCTTCCTTCCTCGAAATAATGGAGTCTTATTTTTGTCTTTTTTGTACATCTCTTCTTCTTCTTGTTCTCCTGATAACATAAAGGCTGATATCCATAGGCTGAGCCAAGTTTATGCTCTGATACAACTGTAATATTCCAAAATGGAAATAGCAGAAATATAGTGCATAAATTGTAAGCAGCAGCAAGTATTTAACACATGAAATCATGAGACAAATATAAAGCCATATTATTGATCATATATGCAGCAAATAAGTACAAAACAATGAGGCACCAATCATAGAATGTGATCACCCAGGCCTCCAATACATGAACACTCTCAAAAGTGAGATGTTGCTGCAACACAAAATGTTGGACAGCTGCTACAGTGCAGTTATATTAGACATAAATAAAACTGGAGATGATACAATGATACAAAAATATTGATTTAGGCCCCAATAGAATCTAAACATACAGATTCGGGCATTAGATTAGCTTTCCAAGACAACCCAACAGGGTTTTCGGAAAATGCATACAATGTTCCAATGTAAGCTATAGCCCTAGGGCTGAAGATATGTTGCAACAACTAAAAAGAGAAGATATAGCTGAAGCTGATGCAGAGAACTACAGATCTGCTCCAATAGATCATCCGAATGAAAGAATGGCTCCCCCACTGAAGAAATCACCTCTCAAAACAACCACTCCAACTACCCCTTCAACTCCTCCCAAAAATAATGCAGATCTGGACTGAAACTATGTTGTAGAGGATAAATTCTCCTTGTCCAGGTGAAAAATATGTCAATAAAGTCCAAGGGTCTTCTTTACAGGCCTCTCAATGGATGGAAACCTTCCTCCACTGAAAAAATAACTCTGAAGACACCAGATCTAATCCTCCACTGCTGCACCTTGCAACACAGCACAATATCCTGAAGAAACTGTGCTGATGAAGAAAGATGTAGCTTGGCTTGAAAACCTGAATGTGGAAATGAAATGCAATGCTCTTTCAAGAGGCCTCTCAAGGAAAGAGGTGGGATTCCTGCTCAGGAACACCTAGTGCTAAACAACACAACAATCTCAACTAAACAGCTGAAGAATGCAAGAAGTCTAAATAGACCACATACAAAATAATAATAAAAAACATAACCCCATATGGCTGCCATCCTCTTCCTTATATAGATTATGAGCTTCCTTTCCCTTGGCCCCACTCAATTAGGTCATTTCCTTCATGAAATCAACCTCCCTCCAAAACTGTGTTATTCCTCATTTAATCTCCACTCCTCCATAACAACGTTGTTGACTTGGTCAAAGTTGACTGAATCAACATGATCCAACCCCTATTCATACTTGGAGGTGCTTTATTTAGCTGCTTAAAAGGTCTCCTTTCACACTTTAAGTGTTTTAATTGCTGCTAAGGAGATTTATGGGCCTCCCCACCCACTCATTCACCTACCTAGTGATAAAACAAACTACAATATTCCATTTAGCTGAAGGCCAAATTTTTGGAACATTAGAGGCTCAAAAATTTAGGAGATGGGTTCAAAAATGATTTAATTTGAATCCAAAACATATAAAGGGTATTTTTTTTATCATTCAACTTATTATTCCCTTGCAGAGAAATTCGAAACGTCCAGGAGAGAAGACTGCGAATTTCAGGTCAAATTCGGGAAAATTCGAAGGTGTTGTGCGTTCAGAGTCAGGCGTTGCGCCCTTGGAGAATTTCCATGTGTAAAAATACTTTGTGCTGCGTGCCTGGAAGTGCGCGCTACACGTTTGGTCGTTCATCCCGACCTGGTAAGCCCATAAAACTGGAAGTCGCTATGCGTTTAATCCGGCACACCTGATAGGCACAGGCATAAACATCCAGCACTGTGCGTTCGACACAAAGAGACCTGACAGGCTCGACAGACACTGCGTGCCCAGAAAATCTGGCACACCCGACAGGCCTAGGTAGAAACATCCAACACTACGCGTTCAACACAAAGAGACTCGATAGACCCTATAGGCATTGCGTGCCCAACAGACCCGACAGCACATGCACGCACTGCGTGTTTGGCCAAGAGGGCCTATACACCAGCTCCTTCACTCAAATTACCTCAGTAACACCTCCAAGCTGCCATCAAGGGTCTCCAAAGCATCTTTAAATGGTAGGTGGATGTCCTCTTTTCCCTCCAAAGTGTTTTGATGATTTTAAGCTGTGGAAATTTGAAACCCTAAGATGAAAACCTTACTTTCATAATGAAAATACCACTGTTTAAAGACTCTCCTCCATCTGCATACTGAAGACACACAGAGGGTTGTATTGCTAAAATATTGTTCATTCATCTAGGGTTTTTCCATCACCCTCATTCACTCATCCCCCATTTGTATAAAAGATTTCTTTGTCACCATCACTCTCTTAACCTTTTTCACATCAATTTCACACGCAGAATTAAGGTTTTGGTTTTCAAAAAGTAGCAATGATCAAGATGTCAGGGCAAGGAAACAGTGATAGTGGTGAGGGAAGCCAAGTGCCAAGGAGACGTCAACACAAATGAGGGAGGATTAATAGGTTTGAACCTCAAAACACAATGGAGCTTAATGTCTCTCCTATGGGTGTTACATGTTTCCAAAATGTGGGGTAATTTAATTTCTGTGAAAGGGTACAACAAATACAAAGTCACCATGAGCTCACTAGGTTTTTCATCCTCAACTTACATGAGAAACAAGCAAATCTTGCAGGGGTAAACTTTGAACTGTCATCAAATTCGATTGCTAATGCTACTGGAATACCTATTTTTGGTGAAAAGTGGTTCAAACAGGCCATATTAGACATAAGCCACTATGAGCCATTCCTCAAGCCCATATACAAAGACTACAATAAGTCTATATTTCCCTTTTCACATCTGTTTGAGAGGTATGCACCCATGATGAAGGTCATTATGAAATACTTCACATGTGAGGGGAGATTTTCTAGGCTTTATTCCTACCACATAAGACTTCTCATGCACTTCACTAGGGTTAATATGATGCATTTTCCCTACTATCTCTATAAGAGTATTGGAAAGATGTCTTATATTATGCAAAAAAGACACCCTTCACAACAAATGTAGAGCCTCTTTCACCATTCTCTCATCAAGATGGTAGTGATGCATCAATTGGAACAAAAGGGTATTCCATGGGAGGTTTTCATTGCCCATGAGGTCTTCAAAAACCCACAACCCCATCCTCAGCAAAATGTTCCCTCATCATCTCATCCTCCTGTTCTTACTCCTCCATCATCCCCTGATGAGCATGTGTCACCATACACACATGTTCCTTCACCTCAAGACAGCCCTCCTTCCTCACTCTCTCCTAATGCATCAAACAATGAGGGAAATCAAGATGAACCATCAATGGAAAATAAAGGGGAGGGTAATGATCAATCAAGCAATAATGGTGAAACAAGCATTAACGAAGAAGAAAATGAAGAGGCAGAGGTCAGTGATGAATTAGAAAACATGGAAACTGGGGGCAATGATGATGTTGAAGATGAATAGGTAGAGGGCAGTGATGTTAGCATGGAAGAAACAAATGATGAAGGAAATGCAGAAAGCATGGAAACAGAAGACCATGAAACAAAGCTTGATGAGGCTCATGACAGTGATAAGGACAATGATGAAGAAACAACTGAAGAATCTAACAGTACAAAAATCAATGAGGCTGATGATAACAGTGAAGAGGATAAAGGCACTACAGAAAGAAGCAAAGGAAAAAGTAGTAATGATAGCATGAAGGATACAAATAAAGAAGTGAGCCAAGAAGTCAGGGAGCCAAGCAAAGATCATCACAAAGATAGAAACAAGCCATATGGAACTAAGGTAAACAATATTGAACCTTTTCCTTTGACATACCAAAGAGGAGAAAGGCATGTTTTTACTGCCTCCAAAAGGCAAGGGGCCATGCCTTCCACATCAACAAAGAAGATTGACAAAGGCAAGGAAAATTTCATTGTTGGAGATAAGAAAGGTAAGCATGGAACTAAACAAAAATTTGAATTCATTGACCTTGACAGTGAAAATGAAGATGAAGAGAGGACCACTAACATCTTGCTCCAAAGCAAGGATGCTCAGATCAGAGACTTACAAAGAAAGCTTGGCATGGAAAAGTATGTCATTGAGTATTATAAGGATGAAAACAAGCAGCTAAAGAAGACACAAAGGGACCTTGGCCTATAGAAAAATATGACCAAGCACTATGCATTTAAAAATCAAATTGCAAGGGCCAAGCTCAAAAGAGCCCTTGCTAAAGTTCAAGCCCTCAAGGAGGTAAAAGGTCAAGAAAAACTTAACCTTCTTGTTGATGCTTCCATGCAAGCATCTCATACATAAAAATCAAGGAAAATCTAAAGTTTGGGAAATTTTTGGAAATTTTGAATTGTTGCTGATTTGAAGGGCCAAGGGCATAACGCCCTTGGCACTGCGCTTTTTCCCAAGGCATCCTCAGGAGAAATGGTTTACATTTTTGGATTTTTCCGGTCAATTAAAGCATGTTCACAAAATTTTAGGTAGTTTGGAGTTGATTTGGTCCTCCAAAGGGGTCAAAACACCTGAAATTTCACCTTTTTTCCATGTTTCTAGGGCTGGCGCTACGCCTTTACCGGCCTTGGGTGTTTTGAGTTTTGGATAGGAAAATGAAGTCCAAATAGAAAACCAAAAGTATTTTTGGAAATTATACTCAATAGGCTTTCCAAAGAGCCATCACGGAGCTCATTCTGACATTGGGAAGGCCTTCAAACTTCAGCTGCAAGGTGACCCAGTTTTCCCATGCAGGTGTTGTTGTAATATCCCAAAATGGGAACTGTCAGCAAGGCATGACTAGAAAACACATTTTCTAGGAATGGCTACCACAGGATTTGAAACCAGCATTTGGATCCCTTAGATCTGATTATCTAAGTCCTAAATCCAAGAGGATATCAAAAACAAATCTTTCTAGGTGGGGCAAACTCCCACACATAGTATGGCTTGATAATTGCCCAATGAGGGACTGAAGAAATGTATAAACACAGTAATGGATATGCAACATCAAATAAACACATAGGACATGTTAAAAACACATAGCCATCAATCCAAGCTATAGCAGCAAACTGTACTTCATTTCATGAGCCCAAAGTTGGGGAAAAGCAGCAATTTATGCCCTAAAATGGTTAAATTTAGAGATGAGCGTAAAAATAAGGGCAAGTGATGATGGTATCTCGTAGCTTAGGTCATGTGGGAATCACATACAAAATTTCAAAAAAAACAAATGACTCTAGCTATGTTAAACAGGTCTCCCACTCCCAGCATGGCTTAAAAATGCCCAATCCCCATGACTTGCTTACTGCAGAATTTACTGAAGCACAGAAAATGTGATTTTCTAAAGGTGTTGGATGAAATGTGGTATGGAAATCAGTAAACCATATCTATAGCATGATTTATACAATGTACAATAGATAAACAGAATATTGACATGAAGAGACCCTCGAGATTGAGGTGCTACAACAACAATATGAGACTGCAAAGCTTGACAGCATTATTTTATGGGATGAAGCAGCTGAATATTACATTTCAGATCTATAACATATTTGTGTACAAAAAGATAGATCTATACCAGATCTATACACTAGATTAGTTCCTCTACAAATTCCCCTTGGGGTTTTGATCAAAACATGAATGTACAGGAGTAGATCTGAGATCTAGAATTACAGTTCTGTAGCAATATTTAGGAATTCTGCAGTAAATAAATACATAAGTAAATCAGATCTGAAACAAACATGGATTGTTTGGCCAATCCATGGATCACCACAGTGAAAGGGAGAATCCTATCACCAGATATCTCTCCTCCAAATAACAGTCAAAACACCCTGCAACTTCCCTCTTTTAGATAACACAGTTATGGGAGATAAATTGTGTCGTTAGCTTCAGTACTGAGTAGTCCTGATGCCTTGATCTGAAAGTGCAGTTTTAATGATCCAGTACACTCTTCCAGGAGGTTAAAAGACACACTCACTGAGAAGAGGCACTAGATTTTCCTAGATCTGAATGGATCTAGCTTCCACTGCTATAGCTTGCAAAAAAAATCAAACCCTCAATAGGATCTGAATTGTGGTTGGAAGATGAAGCTTGGCCCAAAGCCTGATAGTGGACAAGATAGAACAAGTCTCCTCCAAGAGCTGCTCAAGGAAGGAGGTGGGATTCCCGACCAAGAACACCCAAGTGCTAAACAACACTATTCTCAGCTAAACAGTCAGAGAATAAGGAATGTCTAAATAGACAGCACCTTGAGAAATATCCAATAATCAACCCTCTCCTTGGTGTTCTCCTCCTCCTTTTATAATTTGGAAATATTGTCAAACCCTAAACCACCTTGATGATTTAGCCTCATTCACATGAGTGACCTCCAACATGAACTGCGCTATGCCTTTAGGAGATACATTGCATGTAGATAACGTTGTGGATTTGGTCTTGTTGACCCAGTCAATTGGCCCAGCCTCATTCACACTTAAGTGTGTTTATGAAAGTAGTTCAAATTTAGCTTGTTTCATATTGAGCATTGATTTATTTTGAAGTTTAGGAGTCATTATTGGTCCTCCTTTACAATTTTATTCATAAGCATGAAAAACAAAACAAAATTGAATATTACTATTAGCTTGGGCTAATTAGGAATATTATAGTTGCGCCCTTGGCCAAGAAATTGCACCCTTAAATCTCAATGTTGTGCCCTTGCAAACAAAAAGTCAAAAAAATAGGCTAGGAAATATTTTGGAAGTTTTGGGAAGCCTAAATGTCAATTTTTTTGCTAAAAAATGGTTGAGAAGATATTTTGCATTTAATGCATTAGGATATTTGTGCCTTGGGCCTTGCATGGTCTCAAAGGATGAAAATGATATTTATGATTAATTAATAGGCTTCTAAAGACCTAATTAGGGTTTAGTCCTCCTTGCTTGTTAAATATAGCATTGAGGCCTCATTGTACATGTTGGTTAGACAATTATTGAGAGTAATACATAGACTTGGAGATTGAAGACAAATTGGCTCTAATTTTTGTGAATGGCTTGGATTGTTTGAAATTAGAGAAGGATTGCTTGCAAGATCCCTGAGCATTGTTAAATGGTGATGTGTTCCTATTTAGTTCATGTTTTCTTGTATTATCATTTTGTTCATCTTTATATTGCAGTAGGACAGAAGTTTTAGTCTAAGAAATGTTGTTTAGAGGCACCTTAGTTCTGTTTGTCCTTCACTACTTCTATGTTTTCTTCTACTAGGTCATTTTAGAGAATTATTAGTTGTTCTTTAGACCCACTTATGCTTGTTTATCTTAGAAATGATCCAATGAATAAAATATCAACATTGTTTATGGTTAGCCCTGCTCTTTTGTATTACTTAAACATTGTTTTGAAGGTCTTTACTTTGAAGTGTTGCTGATTGAGTTTAGCTAATAAGGTTTATGATTTTCCATGCCCTATAGCTCATCTTAAAAAGTTGCTTTAGACGTCTTAATAGCTTGATTGATGAAGTTAAGATTTCCCTCTCCTTTGATCTCTGTTATATGTTTATATTAAATGTTTTCTTAGCTTGAAAGTGAAATCACTAGAAGATTTACATGTTGTTTGCCTTCTATAGTTCACTAGATCGTTGTCTTAATGCTTACATGATATGGTTTGATCAAAAGAGTTATTGGTATGCCCTGTCTTTGATTATTTCTTGATGCTTAGTAAACATAAAGGCCATTCTTGTTTATGTATTTGTTGAAGGATTCTTAATGGCCCTTCTGCACCTACTATGTTCACAATTTATTGTTCACCTTCATTCACATAAGCCTTTAGATCTATTTGACTTTGTTATATTTTCCCTATGATACACCCTTGTCCTACTATTAAACTTTTCAAGACCTTTGTAGACTCCATAGCCCAATGGTCTGAAACTCTCTCACTCTACCTATTTTGCTTGATAAACCACCTACCCAACTAAACAAACAAACAAATCCTAAACCTAATAAATAGCCTAAAATCAAAACCCTTAAAACAATCAGGATCACATCCTTTACATGTTTATAGAGAGAGCCCTCTCTAAGTCCAGGAAGGCTAGGTCCTAGGACTCCAAAGACTGGTTTGATGTTACCCTTTTTCATTTGGTCATTGTCAATCTACCAAATTACGAGGACCTAACATAATGATGATCACAGTGGGACCTGAGTGATTAACAACCTTAGACATCCTTAAAGAACTCATAAAACTATTGTCAAACTTAGAAAATAAAGTGTTACCAAGAGTACTATTTAATTGTTTCACCATACTAGCAACATGATGTCTCAACTAGAGAAAACTCATTAAAATCTTAGTGTTGTACAAAGAAACTTAGAAAACCCAAAAAAACATCTCCAGATTGGTTTTTGTGAATTGTTGGTGGTGGACCACAAGTACATATCCTCAAAACATTAAAAAAAATCCACCTGGTGACTCCACTAGCCTCCAGTAGGCCTACTAACTTCACTATCTTTCATAGACTCCACTAGGAATGCACTAATCAGTCATAACAATCTAAAACCTAGTCACTCTTTGTGTGAGCTTAGTATCCTTGCAGACAGGTCTGTTTTCAAGACACTCCTAAACTTTCAGCCTCTATGCATTATTGAGTTTAAAATCCGTCTTCATAAAGGATTAGCACTAGATCTCACCATGACCCTAACCCTCCTACCATAGTTGATGACCAAAAAAATATTTTGTGGAAAATTTTCTAGGGCCCAAGATTCAACTACTGTTAGGACCATTCACAAAGCAAGTTCTGTCCCTAGAAACCTCATAGCCTTGCAAGATCCCCAGTTTGACTTATACCATATAAAGAACCTTTTTAGGACTAAGTATGAAACTGGGAAATTCCACTGGATAGTTCATCACAACATATTTGATAATATGATAATAAAAATTTGAGATTCTACACTATTATAGTTTTATTAAACTTTAAGATATGTCGATTTAACTATAATTAGTGAATGCATTCGAATGGAAATTATGTAGAAAAATAAAGAACGACAAAATAATATAACACACACACATAATACAAAAATATGCTATGGGAAACCCTTTTGTGAGAAAACCCACCTGGAAGGTGAGGTCGCTTCGCTCTCTTTCTTTGTCTGGAAAATAAGGCTATAGGTACAAAGAAGCAATGTTTATGGCTCGTGGGATGCTATAGCGCATATATCCTATCTGTGTGCTCTACCTCCTATCTCTCTTGGCTATCTTTGCTCAACTATGGAAAAAAACTCTCTCGAAAGAATGGACTACCTCTTCCTCCTAACGACCCAGTTATAACATAGCCCGATAGCCTACTAGTGGTTAAGTTTGACTAAATAAACTCTTAACTAGAGTTACAATATAGACTCTTCTAGAGTCTTTTACATCACAAACACATGGCTATCCCCTTTTCCATGAATAATGGGGGCTGACGCGACATCCTCCATAATTATAGGTGTGAAAATAAGAAGGTCAACCTCTGAGTGGCATAAATTTTTCATACAGACTCTAACTGACGCGCTTCTTGCGCCGTTGGAAATATCTTTGTGTGTAGAATAACATGAAAGGGTTTGGTGCTAATTCAAGAAATTTTTACCCCCAAAAAATATCATTTGATGCCTCAAAACGACCTTGTTTTGCCAAATTGGGTCCTGTCGGTAAAAACGGTCCCGTGAGATGATTCCTCCACTTTTTTCCCACTCTAAATGCATCGATATGGATGAAAAACAATATAATGATCCAATCTATATTAATGTAATATCCAGGTATAATGACACTCTCCCAATGCTACAATCTGTAAACTATCATGGATATTTCATTCAACAGTTTGTCACAACAAATCTACTAAAATATATTTGAAAATCCAAAATCTACACTAAGAGGATTATTTTTTCCTTATATTTCTAGATTCCTTAATTACTGTGCTATGCTTATGCATGCAATAGATAAAATAAGGAAAATGGGGAATAATGAAATAAAACTCACAAACAACAATGAACACAAGATATGATTTGGGAGAACCTTACAGGAGAAAACCTAGTTGGAAGGCGAGGCTATTATGCTCTCTCTTTCTTTGAATGGAAATGGATGAGAGTAAAAAGGAGTGAGACCTATAGATGTGCACTATTATAGTACATAAATCCTCCATGTTTTCTATCTCTCTATCCACTATCCAGTACTCTACTCATCTATGGAATACAATGCACTCTAATAGAATCATGCCCCTTTTCCTCCTAGTGGCTTGATTATAACACAACCCGATATCCAACTAGTGG
Source organism: Pinus albicaulis (assembly GCA_034641835.2). Lineage (NCBI taxonomy): Eukaryota > Viridiplantae > Streptophyta > Pinopsida > Pinales > Pinaceae > Pinus > Pinus albicaulis. The sequence continues at coordinate 41,206 of JAXQQM020086371.1, forward strand.
CTAATTTTGACTCCTTGAACTCTTAATTAGAGTTTCAATATTGACTCTTCTAGAGTGTTTTTCATCATGATCACATGGCCAACATATTTTCTATAAATAATGGGGGTTGACATGGCATACTCTCGAATCATGGTGGTCAAAACAAGAAGGTTAATTTGCGGGTGGCATAGATTTTTCATAGAGACTCCATTTGAGGTATTTCTTGCGTTGTTGGAAAGGTATATGAGTGTAGACTAGTGCTAGGGGGTGCCACCCTAAAGAGGCAAAGTCCCCCCCCACCCCCCCTCCCCTCCCCCTCCCCCCTAAAAAAATATCATTTAATGCCTCAAAATACTTTTGAAAGACTTCAAACTCTAATTCGCCAAACTAGGACCCACCAGTAAAAATGGCCCTATGAGTTGATTCCTCCAAATTTTCCACTTTGAAAGCATTAATAATCCAATCTAGGCTTATTGATGTTTATTAAGCCAACCAACTAAAATAGCCCCTTATTGATGTTTATTAATACTAAAACTCTGGCAACATAATGAGACCCACTACCTATGAAACTATCATCAATAAGGATAGTTCTACCAAGGAGATACCTAATGGCCTTGATTGCCAAAACGGACAAAAAATCCCTTGGTAGTCTAGGGATCTTGACCTAGATTAAAGCATGCTCCAGAGATTCAGTTGAAGTGTCAAACAAAGTATGTCATGACTTCAATGAGAAAGGAAAAAAATAATATAAATACCACATCCCTTTCAAGATCCTTATCATATAAAACAAAACCACACACCAAAATTTTGCTAAGATGTGAAAGACAAGGCTATACTCCAATCAAGGAGCTCATATCTCGCAAAGCCACCTAAAATTTCCATAGAAGCATGCCATCCCGCAAATTTACCAGCCAACACATTCTCTGATAAGTCTACAATCTAATCCATACCCATGTCTTTATTGACCACTACGAAAAGGCCTCCCTCACAATTTTTCAAAAAAATTGAATTTTTTTAGCATAATTTAATTATTAGGCATTTTGTGTCTTTTTTGGACATATTTGCTAGTTAATTTTGTTTCAAATTTGGTAGCCATTTGTTGGAATCATAAATTTAAGTTGTGTGATTTTCACAATTAGAATGCCCAAAGGTTTTCAAGGGTTCCAAATGCATTTATGCATTAAAAAATTTATTTTAAATTACAAAAATCACAATCTCACCCAAAAATTGATCGTTAAATTTTGACCGAAATACCCAAAACATCTAATATTTAGAGTAATCCTTTTGGGTGTGCAAAATCAAGCTTAGCCCCCAAAAATCTTGATCCCAACACTCTTAGTCCCTCATACTCTTGATCTCAATACTAATGAAGGTGATAGACAGGTTTTTTTAGCAAAACAACCCACATTAGCCAAAAACCCTAGCCTAAATATTATACATTTCACCTTTTGAGACATATTTTCTAGTAAATTTTACCTGAAATTTAATAAATATTTATTAATCACAAATTTAGATTGTGAAATTTACATAATCTAAGTGCAACATTAAACCATTTATACATTCAAAAACTCATTTCAAACCCAAAAAGAAAAAAACACTAATTTACAAAAATAAAAAATAAAAAATAAATTATCACTTAATTTCAACCAAACCTACTAAAATTAAAAAATTATTAAACTACACCTTCACAAAAAAAAATCGCAATAATCATCCGTAATGTGACCGGCAATACAGGTGATCGGTGTAGCAGTACATATAAGTGATGAGAAAATTTGCTCCGAAGTATAATCCTGTCAAAATAAATGTACGCGTGGCTCATACAACTCCATATCAGAGACACAAACAACCACGTAATCATTTCAAACCATGACCACATCCTCAGATACTTGAAGTGCAGTGCGATAAGACAAAAGGTGGCCTAGCCAAGAAAGTTTTTTAAAATTCATTGCATTTTTATATAAAAAAAAATATTGTTTTTAAAATTCTAAAGGAATGAAGGTCACAAAAATATTTGCGTGGCAAGTTCTCTAAAACTATAGGCAGGAATTTGAATGTAAATTGTTTGGTTATTTATCTGTTAAATATAGTTAAAATAAATCAAATTATTATTATTTGACTATTAAATATAGTTTAAATTTTATAAGACTTTTAAAATTGTAAAAATATTCTTGATTTACTAATCAAATAATTTAAAACTTGAAACTCTAAAAACTCTACTGATAAAAACAAAGTGTGAAAAGAATGAATCTATTTTGAAATTCCAACTTTCAGATTCTGCTGCCCCAAGTGTCAGAGGAAGGCGAGTCTTATTTCAGCTGCTATCCTTACATTAATGCACCCAGAATTGGAATGGCCGCCGTCAGATGATCTACGGTTTTATCTACGGGTTTAATCTGACGGCGGCCATTCCACCCCTGGGCGCATTAATGGGCGGATAGCCGCTGAAATAAGGCAAGTGTCAGAGGAATGCAGGTTTATAAACAGTGAAATAAATGCAATGGAAAGAGTCAATGTGGAGGGCCGGTGATCATTTGAAGGGATTCCGGGATGGAATTTGAGAGTAATTTTCCAGCAATTTAGGCGTCAAATATGGTCACGGAACTTCAATACCCGTCATGAAACTTCGATGAAATAGGTAAATACGTCTAATAAATTGGTTTAAACCGTCAAATTTGACGGGTGGGACTGTCAGATGTTGACCCCGCGGCCGCCTCTCATGGGGAAAGCAAGTCATGCGAATTGTTCGTGGGGGTTAAAGGGGGTTTGCGCATCGTTGTCATGGTGTCAACCCGAGTAAACGATTTTCATTAAAATTAAGAACAGAATTAATAAAAAGGCAGCTGGTCCTTGTTATATATATATATATATATATATATATATATATATATTTTCCTAATAATTCGGTTTAAAATGCATATAAACTTAACAAGTAGATACTGTAGCGAATTAAAAACATTTTTATATTTTGATGTTGAATTTTAAATTCCGAAATAAAAAATCGAAGTTAATTAACTGTTAGAACTTACAATATAGCTGGGGGAAATCGTGCAGTTTATAAAATCATGAATTAAATGAGGTATTGAATTAATATTTTTTTATATAATTTTTTTATTATGATGATAATGATTAATATTTGCTAAAATTTATATGGTTGAGTGATTTTAAGAAAGTAAACTATTAATATGATTTTTTAACATTTCATTTTTATGGTTAAAAAATAGTGTGAGAAATATTCCAAGATTATTATAATTTTATTATTTTAAAAAGTAAAGAAAATTCTATGCTTAAAAAATAGTGAGAGAAGCATTCTAAAATTATTATAGTTTTATTTTTTTTAAAGCAAAGAAAATTTTGAAAGTGAGAAATATTACAAAAATTAAATTGAATGTGATTATAAAATGGACAATTTATAAAACAAATTTTTATTTTCCACCTTTTTATATTTGGTAAATTAGATTGAATCTGGGGTGGCAGGGTCTCGGGACACATTTCAGATTATTGATAGAATTTTTTTTTTGTTATTTTTTGATATAATTATCAGAACTCTATCATGTATATTCTTTTTGTATATCTCTTTTGCACTATTACACTTATGTAGCAGTTTCATATTAGACTTCATACATATAGCATTTACAAATTTTCAATATTTTATATAATGAAAGTTACGATTTTTTCCTAAAAAAGAGATGAACAATCTAAGTGAAAGTGATTTTTAATGTTACAAAATTGACTAATTATTTCATTGCACATCTTTTGAGAATTGACCAACACACAATTTCATTATGACGCTCACGAAAATTAATTCTTATCATAAATAATTATTTTTTATTTTCAAAATTGGAGTTAATCACCTTCTTATAATATCTTAAACTCCCCAACTTTCATGTTGTATAACATTTTATAGCAAAGATATATAATCAACTTTCCAATAAAAAAAATACAATATAGTTATTTTAATAATCCAAAGTTTAAATATAGCATGAAATTTGAGTCTAAATGAAAAAGATTACGACTATGCTCATTGTTAGCTATATGATTATATATGGAATTGTCTTTAGTGCTACTTTTTGGAGTTTCATGTGTCAGTGAAAAATTTTGCCTCAAAATTTTGATTTGTGTTATTTAAACTGTTTTTTTTTTTTACTGTATATATAGATTCAACACCCTAAAAAACCCTTAGAGATTGTCTAGAGATTACCCATCAAAGTTGTGATTTCAATGAATTTCTACTAAGATTTAAAGAAATTAGACAAGAAAAATACTTCAAAAAATCTTACCACTAAAATCAACTAGATTATATATTCATGATTTTAAAAATAAATAAAAAAATTCAAAATATACAGATTTTCCGTTACCAACCTTAGTGAGATAATTTAGTTGTGAAGTTTTTCAAAAAAAAAACACGAAAGCTCGACATTCAATTCAGGGGGCTCCTCTTTAAAATCAATAGTAATAGTGGCTGTAACATTCGGTATATTGAGTAAACAGGGGAAACGGAATCGGGCAGTATGCTGCTGACTGGGGTTGAGACTAGAGATGCCTCTTGCAGGCTAAGAAATCCCACGACCAACTTGAAAGCCACGACCACTTCTAGTTGCAGGGTAACGACCCCGCAGGGAGTCTGAGGGAGGAGACGAGGAGCTCGGAGAGGTGGAGGGAGAGTGACAGGGAGGACATCCACGGCTCGAGCCGCGTCGACACCGCATCCTCTGGTGCAAACGAGGCATAGGAACCAATTGAGAAAGATTGAGTGAAACAGAGCAGGAAGCGGAAGGCGGGGAATGGACGGGCGGACCAGAGTTGAGCACAGAGGGCTGAGAAGTGGCGAACGAATCTGGGTGAGAGACAGAGTGAAAATAGATTCCCTGAGAGCAATGGGAGCTCTACGAAACATGTAAGCCCGGAAGGAGGTCTAAGCAACAAGAAATTGAACATTTGCGTCCAGTGATGGTCTTGGAGCTGGGCTCTGAGACTGCCGAGGAGCAGCAAGAGCGCAGAGGCAACAATGTCGACTTGAAGCTTCTGGAAGAAGCCATATCTCTGAGGAGCAGACGCAAACATGGGCAATTGTGCTGCATAAATGCAATGGGTGGCTTGACGTTAATGCGATTAATGTTTACGAGGACGAGAGGAAGGGTGGCGGTGGTAGAATCCCATGCGCCAGCCCAAATTCTCTGCCACCTTTCATGCGATCTGATCACCCGCATCCGGGGAAAAAGAATTGAAATATTATCTATAGAGACAATAAGCATATAATTCCTAATTTTAATTTATATATTAAATTATAAATTAAAATTAAAATCGAAAAGTAATCCTTAATGCGAAGAAAAGACAGACAACTGCTAAAATGCAAGTCTCTTATCTTTTGAACGAATGCAAGTCAAACCGTATATATTCTTATGATTAGCATTAAGAATCAATGCAAAATAGTCTAATCAATACACTCTACTTCATGTTACTCGACTAATATATAGAGGGTTACTATAACAATCTCATAAAAGGGATAATCATCCAATTACTTATTTATGAATTTAACCAGCAAATAATCAAAATGAATGTATAAACTTAGAAATCGATATAGCATAAAAATTAATTCAATTCATATGAGAATGATGACATTATCTAAGTTCTAAACTTCTGGAATAAAACTACAAGAACCTAAACCTGATGTATGCCCATATTAACTATCGATCTCAGGACACAAGTCACTGGAGAGCGACACTGATCAAATATAAACTTATACAAATCAAATCAACGTGAAGCATAAAAGAAATGCAATACAAATTACTAACTCTTTACATAATAAAATCACACAAACACTAGATTGTTGTTTGTTGTATTATGAGAAATTAAATTACACAAAAGACAAAAGATGATAAATAACAATGACTATGAAACAATGAAAGGCATAATAAGTAATTGACTGAATAAAACCAAGCCTTAAAACTCATAGTGTAATTCAAAAATATTCTACAATCACATCAAGTTTTAAAAACATTTCTTTTCTCCCAAAAAAATCTCTCTATAGTACTACAGGTAGCTCCTCCTCCCTCTATATTATAGAAAATATAGAGTTTAGATATAGGTCGAGAGACCTCATTGTATCCAAAAAAAAATCCTAAAAAGTCTTTAACTATCTGTTACAAAATAATTCAAACTGATTTCTTTGCCTCCTGCCCGAATTGTAAAAGGTAAAAGAAGAATACAAATGATTAATAGGGCATCCATGTACAACTCACAACAAGTACACGTCAATTAAGCATGTCCTTATTCATAGGATCTAAAGCCAACATTGAACAAACACGAAGAACATGTTGTTGTTGCGATAAAAAACCTCCAAAATCTTGCCTACATCCTAAATTTTGGAGCCTCGTTATGATCTTATGTCTGTCATCTCAATTTGTTCATGTTCACTTAGTGATTGGTTGATGCTTTTCTAAGTCCTTATTTTTTCTTGTGAGATTTTAACTATCAAAGTCACTTTCTTACACATGGTTGGTTTGAACAAACTTAAAATTCCATGTTTATCCATGAAGACAGGCTTACGCAGTATTGAGAGGCAGTTCTCATGTAGTCCTTAGAGATAGTGACTGTGCAGTGCCTAATGGAAGTAATTGTGTAACTCTTGATGATAGTGACTATGAAATATTTGGTGGTAGTGACTGCACAGTTCGTAAAGAGAGTGCTTGTGCAACCTTTGTTAATAGTGAGTGCACAATTCAAGCTGAGAGTGAGTATGCAATTCCTTAAGTTAGTGTTGTTACACTTCTTAGTAACAACCATCTCACTCTTAACTCCTAGTCTTCTGACATGCACTCATGAATCCTGATCCTTAGTTACATGTCTAATTTCCTTGCATAAAGAGTATACCATGGAGCTCACTCAAGTTCATCATTCGTTTTCGATCTCTGTGCACTTTGAAGCATAAGGAGCATTCTCTCAGTCACAGTTGCTACTAAACTATTATTCGAGTGAGGTTCCTCAACTATCGCTTTTGCGTGCTTGTGTTTTCGGAAGTGTCACTTTCAATTTCACGAGTGTCGCTTTTGCTTTCACTTTTGCGAGTGTCTCATTTGCTTTATTTCACTTTTTCATGTGTCTCTTTCACTTTATTCAACTTTTGAAAAATCCATTTTCACTTATTCTTATTGTCACAAGTGTGACTTTTGATTAGTTTCACTATCACATGTGTCGTTTTCACTTATCTTCACTTATCTTGTTAAATTAATTTCATGTACCACTAGAGGAATTTCTAGTGCACTCTTCTACATTATATGATCCTATCTATCATAAGAATATGTGTTATACACTTTTCCATATCTTAGAACACTTTCTGGTTGTATTCGACGCTTGTTTTCAAACTCGTATTTTAAGTGTCACAAACCTACGTTTCAACTATCACACTCAGAAATATGTGTCGATTTGTTGTCGTTTCAAGGTATGCATGTTCATTCTAAGTATTGTGCACTATTTTGGCTTGTTTTCAATGGAGTACATGTGTGTGATCATTTTTTTGGGACTAGTTTGCATGTTTTGTTCTCTCTTGTTCCTCTAACCCGACACTTAGCCAATTTTGGAGATCTTGTCCTCACATCCTGCACACCTGAACTTCTAGCCAAATGGTGAGAAAATTTCATATCCTTATCCAACAGCGATGACACCCTTACCTCCTACAAACCATACTATGCCATACTGAGGAAAACCTCTTTCACAAGCACATTGTGCAGTCCTAACACATAGTCTATCAAGTCTCTATTGGTTACCCTTAATCACTGCACCCAAGACCGACTCATGCTTACCTCCATTGTGCATGATCCAGTTCTAGTGGAAAGTGGAGCCTAATCTTAATCACCGTTGAAGATAATTGTGTAATACAAAGGCTCTCTCCCCTTCATGGTGAAGCGAGCATCCTCAAATTAGTACAATGATCTAGCCTTCTGTTGCTTACACCAGTAAACCACACAATCCCTTCACCAACTGAGTCTCCTATTTTGCATTGCATAGTTACAGTGGGAAGTAGGTCCCTCTCTAGGTCACTGTATCCCTCAACTGCGCAATCCTGGAACCTGCTCCTCAATCTACACATTGCGTAGTTATAGTGGCTAGTACTATCTCTCATGCTGATTAAAACCCCTCACTATGCATTAGCTTGTCATGTCTTGCCTCCTACTGTTCATTGCACAGTTTCAGTGGATAGTGGGGTCATCCTCAGTCCCTATGAATCTCAACTGCACAATCCATTCCTCCTCTCTCTTGAGAATTGCACACTACATATTTTCAATTAGCAAGCTCATCACCCTTGTCTCCTAGACTTACTCACTGCACAAAACCTTGAAGAACCTCTCCTTATTGTGCATTTCGCAGTTCCAGTGGACAACATGTTCATCCCTTGGTCACTGTTGAGCTCAACTACATAGTTCCTAGTCTCTCTCTCTCAAAACCCTTGTCGATTTTCCCATCACAATAAACATCTTCCTTGAGAAAGAAAAGGTAGAATAAGTGGTTTTTTGGATTGATGTTGGCTTGTCATGTGTGGAATTCATTTGTAGGTGTTATCATCTCAACATGGTAGGGTGATGCTCAAGGGAGGTTATCAAGGAGAGGTTTCAATGAGGCACTTGTGAAGAAGAATTAAAAGGAGGAACCATCATGAAGGACATAAAGGGGTCTTGGACTAAGATAGAGAGATGACAACTCATGTTGACATTGAAGGTTCCAACACTTATCTAGACCCTTTGGAGGGTGAAGATGGAGTACAATAAAAGATATATAATGATGAAGTCAAAGTCATAGCAACAAGGGGAAGAGCATGACATTGATGAAATGAAGTTTATGTCATCGTCGCCAAGTCATGGCTTCTCAAAGTGTCACTACAAAAGTAATATGTTTCAATGTATTTTTCCACATCATTCATGGAATGTATTTATGTAATTTCAAAAATGAGAAAATGTAAAATGTGTGGAAACCCAAGGATCCCACATGGAATGGGAGAATTCACTAGAAAGTTTTAAAGTCACGTAGAAGCTCAAAGTTCACATAGAAATATAAAAAGTCATAGTAGGAGCTCAAGAGTCATGCGGGAGCTCAAGAGTCACATGGGAGGTGGAGAGTCACCTTATTTGTTATAAATACACTCTCATAGCTCAAGAGAAAGAGGGGAGGGGGAATTTTCACCTTGGTTTCTCTAGCTTTGCATAGGAGAGAAGATCATTCTTTGGAGGAGAAAGTGGTGAATTAATGTTCCACTATTAGGGCTAGTGTTGTATCATTGTAATCATGTATCTTGGGACTTTTAATTAATATATGAAGCACTTGGAGTTGACGTAATTTAATGCATAATTCATAAACAATTGTGAGACTATTCTTTCATTATTTGCAGTGTACGTTTATGTTAACACATACTAGTGAAAATAAACTATTTCGTTGGCTTTGGTATGAATATTGTTGAATGTGCATTGTTACTTTATTTTATGATCATTGTTATCTTGTGAACTATTTTGCAGGTTGATTAATGATTCTTTCCATGTTCTTGTGTGTCTCTTGTAGGATAGTACTATTACTTTTATTCTAGAGGTTCACTCTCTCTTTGCTCTTCCATGAAAGTACCTTATATACCTTACAATTTCAAGAAATATGATTAGAGGAAGTTGGGCTTCCTAAATGCATCTTTAAATGGGTCATGTTGGAATTTGTGCTTTATATTTTCTTCTAGGAGGTTCCGGAAGCTAAAACTTGGACCATAGTGAGGGGAAATCTCGCTAATCATCTGGTCCAAATTTTATATCTTAGGTCTTGATATTTTAGAATATATGATCAGAAGAATTCAAGCTTCTTGGATACTCATAACATCATCTATCAAATAGGTCAAGTTGGAATTTCTGCTATAAATTTTCTTTTGGAAAGTTCCAGAATCTGAAACTTGGACGATAGTGAGGGGAAATCCCACTAATCATTTGGTCTAACTTTCAAATCTTTTGTCATGATATTTTAGGAGATATGATAAGAGAAATTTGAGCTTTTTGGGTTAAATCATGCATCAAATATGTCATATTGGAATTTCGACTAAAAGTTTTCATTTTGGAGGTTCCTAAAGTTGGAACTTGAAAAGTAGTGAGGTGATATCCCATTGATCATCTAGTTTAGATTTTAGAACTTGGATTCTTATAATTTAGGATATATGTCCTGAGGAAGTTTCTATATTAGTTTGCATGCAACATGTTTGAAGAAATGTCGAAATAGTTTAATGATTCGTTTCATACAAATTGTTTGATGAAATGACCAAATGATTTTTTTTTTTGTGGATGGGGATAATATCGTTGTAGTTAATCAATCCCTATTTGCATGCAAAGCATTTGAAGAAAATTGTTAAAAGTGGTTTATTACAATTTGCATACAAATTTTCACCAGAGCTTATTGCTAACCTACTTAAAAGAAAAAGAAAATTTTGTGTACCTTGTAACCTTTGTAAGTCATTGAGGAAACCAAGTATGTGACAAAGTGGTATGGGAATTGCTTTTTATTCTCGTGAAGAAGACAAAAATTATGTACCTCGTATCCTCAATCGAGCATGAAGGCATGAGGTATGTTACAATTTTGATCTCTTTAACCTCCTTCTTCCTTGCATGATTTGTAGAATTTACACCAATGGATTCAATCCAATCATGCAATGTACTAAAACAAGATATTGAATCCTTCTACAATATTTGTGGAATATAAATCACGATTCCTCAATCACATGCAAGTAAGAGAAAGAAGTAAATCAATCACACAACACAAGATTTTCCTGGGGAAAGCAACTGCTCAAAACCCCTCCATCTTTATTGTATAATCAACCAAGGAATCATGAAACAATACAATGCTTGTGTGCTCACCACAACCTCATACACTCTATCGATTGTCTCACACTGATCTAGGAAAAATTATACCAATACGTAGCCAATTTCCTACCTGCCTTCATCCTGCCTTTCTCACACAATCCCTAGGCAAAATAATTCCTATTAAATAGGAATTCCAACCTTCCTTGACTGTGCAATCCATCATGGGATTCTTGTGGCTTTATAATTTCACCTGGGCAGTTTGCTAATAATACAATTGATAGTTTACTTGCCTTTAACCTTTGTCTTAACCGGGTCGTCATCAGAATTGACATGCATGCAACTATTAATAGTGAATCATCAGTTACTTGGTAGATCACAACCTGTGAATTAAATCTATTTTAACTCACTTGATCTTCCACTAGCTCATCAATAAATTAGAACTAGTTAAACTGATTTTAACTCAATTAATTTGAGTTAACTGATTACACTCACACCATACTAGTGCTACAACTGCAACTGGACCCTGTAAATAATATAATCACTCTACATGCCTCATCTTTGACCCTAAACTCGAAATTCTTGAGCTAACTAAATCTATCTCACTTAGTTAACTATTACAAGTTGTTATGAGATAAGATTACAATTTATTTTCCAATTTATTTAAAAATTGGACGCCCACATTAGCATTAATGTGTCACTGAATTCCTCACTCACATGTGACTAGAATCCCACACTAGTATGTGGTGCATTTTCTTGTTTAATTTCAACACTCCCTCTCAACAATAAAGGGATTATCAGCTACCCCGATCCTACCTCTGTGGTATTTGAATTTTCTCTTCGCAAGCGCCTTCATCAAGATATCTACATCCTGATCCTTTGTGGGAATGTACTGCAACAACATAATGTGCCTCTAAACACAATCTCTGAGATGGTGGTACCAGATGTCAATATGCTTCGACCTGTCATGGAATACTAGATTAACTCAGAGTTTTATGAAACTTTGGTTATCACAATGTATCACCGTCGGATCCATCTAATGACCAAACAAAAAAACAAGTATCTTCCTCATCCAGATGGCCTCGCATGCAGCTTGACTAGCTGCCATGTACTCTGCCTCGGCTGAACTGAGTGCAACTGATCTTTGCTTCTTGTTGTACCAAGAAACTTTTGTTGATCCTATGCTGAAGATGCCCCTTGATGTGCACTTCATGTTTGATGGACTACCTGCCCAATCTACACCAGTGAAGCCTTGAAGCTTCATTCCCTCTATTAGTATGTACCATAATCCATACTCTATAGTGCCCCTGAGATATCTCAACACATCCTTCCCCACCTTCCAAAAGAGCTTGGTAGGCTTAACCATAGCTTGACTAAGCTGGTTAAATACGTAGCATATGTCTGGTCATGTGTTCACCAAATACTTAAGTGAACCCACAAGCTACCTGTAAACAGTAGCATCCACTACCTCACCTAAAGTAGCATCCTCCTTCCTCCAGTTTCCTGCAAGAGGAGTTTCCATGGGTTTGTTGCCCTCCATGTGGAACTTCCTCATAATCTCCTTGGCCCATACTTGCCCTGAGATACACATAGCTCCCCATCTCTTTGCCATATTTCCAAACCAAGGAAATAATGCAAGAACCCCATGTCCTTCATCTCAAACTCTCTTTCAATATCCTCTTTGAAAGAAGTTATGAGCTACTCTTCACTTGTCAGTATAAGATCATCAACATAAAGTACAATAATAAAAATCTTACCATCAACCACAATATCATATAGGCTCACATCCTCTTCACTCTTTGTGAAGCCCAACCCAGTGAAATAGATGTTGATCCTAGTGTACCAAGCACGAGGTGCTTACTTCAACCATACAGTGCTCTCTTGAGTTTGCACACATGTGACTTTGTCAAAGGTCTTAAAACATTTTGGCTGCTCAATGTACACTTCTTCCTCAATAACTCCATTGAGAAAGGATATATTTACATCCATCTAATGTATCTGCCACCCCATCCGCACTGAGAGTGCAAGGATGGATATAATTGACGAGTACCTTGCAACCGGTGAAAAAGTCTCTTCATAGTCAATCTCCTCTATGTGTGAGAATCCTCGAGCCAAAAATATAGCCTTGTATTTCTCCACACTCCCATTTTCTGCTTGCTTCACCTTGTAGATCCACCTGGATCCAACCACTGACTTTCCCACTAGTCTTGGGACCACTTCCCATGCACTGTTTCTGATAATGGAGTCATAATCCTCAACCATGGCATCAACCCATGGTGGCTGTTGCACTGCTTCCTCAAAAGAGGATGGTTCTGTCACAATACAATTGCTCATAAGAGCCACGTATCCAGTACACCTGTCTAGGGACCTTCTCTGCCTGCGATGTGATGTAGGTGCACCTACATGTTTTGTCACATCTAGCATCAATCTGTCATCTTCTCTGTTGCATTTCCTACCATTTCTGGTGGATGGCTCTGCATGACTGGATTATACCTCTCTATGATCCTCTGCTTGTGGCTTCTCCACATGTTGAGGTTCATCCTTTGTAACTAAGAGTTCCTCATCTGCATGCAAGTCAAGAAACCTCTCAAGGGATAATTGTGTGGCTTTCTCCTCATCAAAATTAACATATCTCCTAACAATTGTCATCATGTTAGCCGACAAATACACTCAATAGTTGTGGGGAGTATCAGTGTACCCCACAAATATCCCAACCTCTGTTGTTGGTTCTAGCTTCTTCCTGGCATCTTTGGTCACATGGAAATAGATAGGTGAGCCAAAAATTTTAAAATATGAAACATTCGGTTTCTTACCTGAAAAATCCTCCTCTGGTGTACTCATGCTAAGTATCCGATGAGGACTAAGGTTCTACAAAAATATTTTTGTGTTGCATTCCTCTACCAACAGATGCAATAGTAGGCCTTGATCATGTAACATATATCGTGCTGCTCCAACAATTTTTTTTCTTTCTTTCTGCAACCCCATTTTGTTGTGGGTTTTGAGGTGCAATAAATTCTCTCTTAATTCCTTCTTTGGAACAGAAGTTCTTGAATTCATTAGAGATATAATCACCACTATTTTTTTCTCCTTAGAGCCTTCACCTTCTTCCCTGTATCTTTCTCTACCAGTGCTTTGAACTCACAAAACTTGGACAACGTCTGATCTTTCTTCTGCAGAAAGAAGATCCAACACTTTCTAGAAAAATCATTAAAAAAATCACATAATACCTGTGCTTTGCCGTGGAAGGTGTAGAGAATGGTCCACACACATATGAGTGAACTTTGTCAAGGATTGTCACTGCACGGTTCTCCTTCTCATGAAAAGTGGCTTTAGTATACTTCCCCATGGTACATCCCTCGCATGTGTCTATCTACGCAAGAGTACCCTTTGGAAGACCTGTATAAATCCACTGCATGATCCTCAAAGCACTGTGGTGTAGATGGCCCAATCTCCTGTGCTATAAGTCACCTGTATCCCATCTCACCACCTTCCATGCTTTACTGCTCAATGATGCACAACCATCTACATAAAGTTTGTAGAGGTTCTTCACATGAACCCCAATCTTCTTTACTTGCCCTATGGCTTTGTGACGAAGGAACACCTTTCCTTCCACTACAAGGAAAAGACCCTCTAGCAGAGGTTATAAAGGAGGTTTTTAGTATTAAAAATTTAGCTAAAATTGTCAAAAAAACATTTTCTACAACATCCGTTTATGGTTACGGAGGTTTTGGCGGAGCTTTTAACAAAAATTCAACACAACTAAAAAAATTGGGTGGTTGTAGGTTATTACGGATGTTTTTTTCATCGGTGCGCTACTAAGGTTTCAACACACTGGTGCGTGTCATCTAGACGGTGGCCCTAGGGCAGTCAAAGGTTCCTACACCAGGCGGTCAAGGTATAAAACCACACTGGGTGCAGTGTTGGTGATACAATGCACAGGGCCATACTAATTGGTCTTGGGATTTGTGCAGTGCCCATAGGTCGTCTCAACGCATCGGTACGTAGACTTATAGAAACGCACCGGTGCGTCGTATAAGACAAACACACTGATATTTATAATTGGTATTGGTATTTTTGCAGTGCCCATATGTTGTACGAATGCACTAGTGCGTAGTCTCATATAAAGCATTGGTGCGTAGTATCGGACAAATGCACCGAAATTTTTAATTGGTTTTGGTATTTGTGCAATGCCATAGGTTGTAGAAAGGCATCGATGCGCTGCAATGTACAAACGCACCGGTGTACAATAAATGGCACGCACTAGTGTTCATTTTGTACTTTTTAGAAACATCGACCTGTGACAGTGCAATTATTGTGATTTTTCGAAATTCATTATTCATCAAAAGTCAACACATCTTATAAAAATATTCATATTAATTAAATTTTTATTAATGCATTTGAATGTGATGTTTGGATTAATTTGTTATATCATATCATAATTATTGTGATTTTTTAAAATTCATTATTCATCAAAAGTCGACACATATATATCTTATAACAATATTCATATGAATTAAATTTTGATTAGTGCATTTGAGAATGACAATGGAGAATGCAATAGAATAAAGTAAAACATATTTTATTATATATATATGAATACAACAGTCTTTATCATACAAAATGGGACAGTTATTGGTATCCCTTTGTCTTTCAATTGGGACACTATGTCCATTACATTAAATAAAGTGTCTGATTTCACAGACAAATATTTCAAAAAATACAACGCCTTGCTTTGATATCCAAACATAGTGATCATCATTCTTCGCTTGAACTGATGTCAGTGCTAGAGCTACTTCCATGACTTGGGTTATTTTTAGGAATGTTTTGTCCATGGTGTTGATTGTTTTCTTCTTCACCTTCCATCTCCAAACATAAAAATAAACTGAAATGAGTGTATATACATTGGTGAGAATAATGAAAATTGCAATATTAAATAAGATACATCAATGTAAATCGAAAAGAAAAATGACGTACCATAGCAACAATTGACTTATAAACTATACACATTCTTTCAAAAACATGTACCATGCCATATTTCAAAATTTCATCTGTTGGCGCAGTTCCATACTTTGTTTTCTACAAGTTTTATACCCCATAACAAATCATATATTTAATATAATTTTTTTTTGGTTCTATTAATTATAGATGGTGTTAGCCCCCTATGAATTTTTTGACAAGCAAACAGGGGCTAATTTGTTTCATGAGCCTTCAAGGAATGCATTTCTCCTAAAAACACATCATCCTTGAAGCCTCTTCATGCTCTCTGCCCTTTGATTTTTTTTTCTCTACTGTTCTTAAGTCAATAAGCCTCACTGATTATGAAAAATTGTGCTCCAAAAGGCCTTCATTTTCCCCTTGTACCCCTGCAGAATTCTCCATTTCATCCCTTTGTCCCCTTTTTCAAAGCCTCCCTTTAACCCCAAAATTCCTCCCCTAGTCCTTCTAAACCATCCCAAAATCCCCTCTAAACCATACACACACCCCTTGTTTGGTTTAAAAACCCTTATTCCCTCTATCGTTACCCTTTCCTAACCTCAAATCGCATTAAAAAAACCGAAATCCCACATTTTAACATATATAAGGCCTAGCCCCTTTCGGCCAGCCCCCAAAACCGTTTTCCCATGTGACCTGGGCGCTAGAACCTAGCGCTAGGCCAAAAAGCGCTCGTCGCAAATGTGTATTGGGAGCATTTTTAACCGTCGATCTGTACATATTGGACGGTCTTCATAGGTCATCACCGCGCCCGTCGCCCACCCCTTTCACCGCCTCGATCGCATATCCACCGTCCATTCAATCCGCAAATCAACGGTTAGTAGTTTATCCGCCCTGGTGGTCCCCGCGCCGAAACACTGTGCAGAAAACCACCAGTTTCTATCGCACTGCCTTTGGAAGGTGGGCGGTATTTTTCATTTCGGAGCGATGCCATTCACCGCATGACACGTGGCTCCGCGCACTATTTGAAAATCGCCCCCCATCGCGCATTAACATTCGACTGTGGACCTGGCACGATATGCATGTACACCATCCGATCTGAAGCTTTCCATCCAACGGTGATCGCGCCACGAAGTTGCACAGGGGATATTCCAAGGCAAATAAATCCCAGGCCCACCATCAGTCGCCCTTCGATGCATTTTCAGCCGACGATCTCCTCCTGAGATCGGACGGTCCAGATTAGATCGCCCTCGCCTTTGACCGGTTCCCCCGCCAGTACTCCACGTCACCCATTTTCATCGTTTTTTCCCATTTTCTTGGTATTGCGCCACCTGTCCTCCAGGTTTTTGCCACGTGTTCTCCACCACCCCTGGTTTATAATTAGTCCATTTCCCTGTTTTTTCTGTCATTTTGCGTTCATTCCCACTGTTTCCACCATGCTGTACCACCATTCTGAAAGCCTTCCACTGCATTTTTCGCCATTCCTCCACAGTTCCATCATCATTCCGTAGGCCATCAAAGTGTCCATCCCCCTCCGGCATCGATTTCTTGATGATTTTTGTGTGTTTTGCAGGGTACAGGTGGTGGACGACCGCCATGTTCACAGTCACAGTTACAGTGGCACAGGATGCAGGAAAGGACCATTTTCAGGGGCTGAAATTATGGAGAAAGGCCTGGGAAGCTGTTATGACATGACTTTCATTAAAGGAACAAGGTTAAAAATCTGTAAAACTTTCCAGAGCCATTAAAGCGCAGATTTTGCAGACAGAGGCAATCGTGGGGCGACAGAGAGTATCAGTAAAAAGTAGTGAGCTTAAGGCCTGTAAGTGGAGATTTTGAGCCTTAATCCAATAATTTAGAGGCAGGTACCAGATCGAAGACCCCATGGATCACTCAGAAGGTCCAATGCACAGAAAACCATATCATAAGGGTGTTTATATCAGCAGAACGTCTCCTCCTGAGAAAGGACACAGTACTCATTATTGTTTCAGTTTACGTAGTGTCCATGAGAATTTCCCCCCCCTGACAACAGTCCTATGAGATCAGAAGCATTTGTTACACAGTATGGCAGACCTGAATTATTGACCTGTTTTGATTCATTTCACCAGAGTATTGCAGAAGTGCTACAGCAAGTACATCAAAGGCATACCTGGAGTAAATTGCAGCTCGACGAAGACCACTCTTTCATCCAAAGAGTACTAGAGACAAATGCCCAGAAATTAAAACAGAATGGGCCTCGGCCCTCTTCCTCTACTGATTTTTAATGCTACATTTATTTTTCCACCTACCTCCTCTGCTCCTCTTTGAGCTATAAATTTCATGAAGAAAACTCATTGTAAAGGTTGTTGTTGATAGTCATCAGAGAATTGCAAGTTTTTTCTTTTGAGACATAGTCTCTATGTAAAGTTGTAAGATAGGCTGAGGAAGATGTTCTCAGGCTGAATATCAAGCTGTTGGTAATGTTGTACATGACTGGTGTTGCTCTTTAATATGATAAGCACATTTCCTTCGATCCTGATCTAAAGCAGCGGTGATGTTTTTCTATCTCTGTATTTGTTTTACCTTGTAGTTCATTTCATTTCATTTCTACTAGCTCGCATCAGAAATTTGGCATAGGATTTACCCTTGTTAGGTACCCTATGTTTCTACTCTCCTTGCCTTCAATTTTTTCTGCTGTATGTGTTATATGAGGACTGATTTCAAGCTAATTTAACCAGTGTAGTGGTATGATATATTGCTAGCTGATGTATGAATTAATGAAATCTGTCTTTAGATGTTCTTGTTAGGATTTAATTGAATGAATTTGGAACTCTGTGAGGTCTAGAACTTTGTCTCTATCTCACTAGGATCCTTTTCAATTAATTGAACCTTTATAAGTTCCCTTAAGCTGGAGGCCAAAGCATTGAGAGTTCAAAGTCTCTCTCTGATCTCAGGTCTTTAAACTTTGTGTTCTAAATCTTTTATGTTCCTTGTCTGAAGAGTTGACCTTTCAAGTTTTGGATCATAGGTTGTCCAATGGCATGTCCTGTCCCTGGATCTGATTTCTGAAAGATCACCTTGGAGGTTTCCTTACTTTCACCTTCTCTCTTGTCTTTCCATGTCACACTACCATCTTTAATATCCAATGCTTCAGATGACTAGCCCAAATGAAAGCCTACATATTGAATAGCAAGTAAAACCTTTCCTGACTCCATTGCCCAATGGTCTTGAATGTTCTCTGAATTATCTTTCCTTTGCCTAAATTCCTCTTTGCTCAGCCTTGTCTTTACACTGAATCCTTCTTTCCTAATTCCCAACAACCAACCAAAATCAAACAAACAAACCCTGAGCCTATAACTAGCCTAATATCTTAACTTTGAGCTTTAAAGACATAAAACCTTTGCTTATATAGAGAGATCCCTCTCTGGACCCAGGAGGGCTAGATCCTGAGGTCTGAAAGTGGTTCTGATGTTGTCTCATCTTTTGGTAGTGCCAACCTGCCAAAACATGGGAACCCCAACATAATGGCGACTCCGTTGGGGAGAATCTGAGAGTCTATAGCTGCAAACATTGGTCTATTTCCCATTGTCATCACCAACATAATGGCGACTCCACTGGGGAGAATCTGAGAGTCTATAGCTGCAAACATTGGTCTATTTCCCATTGTCATCTCCTACATAATGGCGACTCCACTGGGGAGAATCTGAGAGTCTATAGCTGCAAACATTGGTCTATTTCCTATTGTCATCTCCTACATAATGGCGACTCCACTGGGGAGAATCTGAGAGTCTATAGCTGCAAACATTGGTCTATTTCCCATTGTCATTTCCTACATAATGGCGACTCCACTGGAGAGAATCAGAGTGTCTATAGCTGCAAACATTGGTCTATTTCCCATTGTCATCTCCTACATAATGGCGACTCCGCTGGGGAGAATCTAAGAGTCTATAGCTGCAAACATTGGTCTATTTCCCATTGTCGTCACCAACATAATGGCGACTCCACTGGGGAGAATCTGAGAGTCTATAGCTGCAAACATTGTTCTATTTCCCATTGTCATCACCAAAATAATGACGACTCCACTGGGGAGAACCTGAGAGTCTATAGTTGCAAACATTGGTCTATTTCCCATTGTCATCACCAACATAATGGCGACTCCACTGGGGAGAATCTGAGAGTCTATAGCTGCAAACATTGGTCTATTTCCCATTGTCGTCACCAACATAATGGCGACTCCACTAGGGACAGAACTTTGAAATACCCTTAACTGTTATATCCACTTGTTGCGTTTCTCCCACACTCTTAGACAGAATCTGGAAAGCGCCAGGTAGCCTCCGGATCTCACTCTCTTTCAGAGGTGAAATATCTGGTAAATTCCCTTCCAGTCAATCTCTAGTTAGAGTTTGTTGTGTTTTGAGGATATCCTTGTAAAGGGACATCACATAAGCACTGTGGTGGACAATGTACCCTCCTAGAAACATCCTAAACCTCCCACCTAGCGACTCCATAGTTCCTCAAAGATAAAAGACTCCACTGGTGATCAGTAGGCCTGATGATTATCTTGGTTCACATAAGACTCCACTGGGAGACCTGCCTCCATAACAACATCAGTCATAACAGAAATAACAAAGTGGGGATAAGCTGCTTGGTTAGAAAATAACATTCTGGCTTCAAGGACCATTCACACAAGAGCTTATCCTAACCCAAACCCACTTGAAATAGTTGACAACCCTGAGAGCATCCTCAAGAGATCTCCTACACCTAAAAGACAAACTATTTCCAACCACATCCATAGAGCTAACTCTGCACTAGAAAACTTTACAGCTCTATCAGACACTTATCTTGGCCAAGACCTACCAAACAGACTACCAAGAACTAGGTCACTCATTGTTCTAGAATAGCTAGACCTTGAGCTTTCCGGTTCACCACCTCATAGTGGTCAACACATTAGGGACAGAGAGACCCCGCCATCTACACCTCCTGATATTCACTTCATTCAGAACTTGGGGCTTTGCCACCCTAAATCTGCTCAATAGACTTCTGCTGGTCTTAGTGTCCCTGTCATCCATATACCATCTGCTCAAACCAACCCCTTGCCTCCGCAAAACATCATCATGGCAGCCTGGTATGCCCCTCTGGTATTACCTCAGCCTCTAGTGCCCTTACCCAACGATTATCAATCAAAGATCCCACCCTTCACTGCAAAAGAGTCTACCACAGCTCAGCACCATGTAGATAGGATGGAAGATTCTTTTGATTACATGGAAATAGATGATGATACATTCAAAATGAGAATCTTTTCCCAGAGCTTAGGAGGTGATGTGAAGAAATGGTTTAAAGGCCTACCTCCTGATAGTATCCAAGATCTTCTTGATTTATATCAGACCTTCATAAAAAAATGGGAAGTTAAGGCCAACCCTCTCCAAATCCTAGCAGAATACAATAATCTTAAGAGAAACATAGGAGAGAGTGTCCATGACTACTCTACAAGGTTCAACAGTGTTTACAACGATCTTCCTCCACACATGAAACCTCCCCAAGGTTTGGCCCTAGTGAAATACCCCAAAGGTTTTGATGCTGACATGGCCTACCATCTTATGGAGAGAGATTACAACACACTGGGAGACATGCAAAAAGGAGCAGTGAGTGTAGAGGCTAACCTGATTGAGAAGAAAGCAAGATTAAGAGCCGAGAAAAGGGTGACATATAGAGATGACAATGTAGCTTCCACATTAGATCCCAACTATGACCGTCTATCTAAAAACATGGAAAAGCTACAACAAATGATGGAAAAGATGGTTGTCACAGTTAGTAATCAGAACAGGAATCAAAATCACATCCATAACCAAAACTTTAGAAGAAACAATACCACTCCCAACAGACAAAGAGAATCAGATCAGCAAGTTATTCCCCCATTCCAAGATAACTTTCTTGATGAAGATGAGGGAATCATAGAAGAGTCTAAGGGAACCACTATAAACATGTTTGAAGTAGAAAATTCAATACACAGTTGTTCCACAAAGGAAGATCAGCCCTCACCCTCATATTGGGATGAGGAAGGATTGGAAACTGAGGATTACAGACTTGGATTTGAAAATGCCATCATGCAAGTCAGAGAACAGTATGAACTTAGAAGAAAAAAGAGCCTAGACAATTCCAAACCCAAATCTTCTGAGGTCACTATCAATAAAAGGCCTGAGAAAACTTCTAGAGCAGCTGCTGAAAGTAACAAATCAATAGTTGAGTGTTCTGGGAGAAACAAAGAAAAAGACAACCAAAACACTGATAAACAAAGTCAACCAACTAGCAGAAATAGCACTACAGTTAGTGCTCCTGATAAAACAATTCCTAAGCCTGTACATAGTGAGAATCAACCCACTGATTCTGCCACCAAGGTGGTGGAAAAAAAAATAGAGTTGAACATTCCAAAGAGTCAGTCCACTTTCAATTTGGAGAGTGAGATTGTGAAAATTAAAATCTCTGTCCCACTCTTTGAGCTAGCCACTCAGGATGTATATAAAGGCCAAATTTTGAAAGCACTAAATCTAGGTGAAAACAGTGACACTGTAAATCTGAGTGATGATCAACCAACCCTTTTGTTTGGTCCAAAGATAGAAGGAAAGTTTCAGGAAGGGGTAGTACCCCCTTTTTATATCAGTCTCAATATCCACGACAAGATCCTTCACAACGCAATGCATGACTCTGGGGCCTCACACAACTTGATGCCAAAGGTAGTTATGGAAAGATTAGGCCTAGAGATAACCTATTCCTATAAAGACCTCTATTCATTTGACTCTAGCAGAGTAAAGTGTGTTGGCTTGATCAAAGATTTATGTGTGAACTTAACCTAGATTCCAGCCAAATGCATGGTCATGGATGTTGTAGTGGCAGATGTGCCACCTAGGTATGGCATGTTGCTATCAAGGTCATGGGGAGCCAAGCTGCAAGGTACAATGCAGATGGATGGGGCATATGCCACAATCCCCGTCTTCAGCCTTAGAAGAATGTATAGAGAGGCACAAATGAAATTCCTGGTCAGTAGCCCTGAAAAACCTGAAAATTCACCTTTATACTCTGTACACATGGATCTTCACTCCTTCATCCTTTGCAATGATAAATCCTTAGAGGGGCCAGAATTCAAAAACAGAGATACAAACAAGAAAATAGAGCCCATGGACTTTAACATAATGGCTACTCTAGACTCGGAAGAAAACGACGTAGAAAACTTTGGACAGTGCACTGAAACAGAGACTCGGATTGAAAAAGAAATAGAATGCATTCAACTGATTAGTCACCCTCTGCAAGCCCATGCACCACACCAAGAACGAAACGATGTTAAGCCCGAGAGCAAACCTTTATGGGAAATGAATTTCAATGGGTCATGCACCAAGAGAACTGCAGGAGCAGGAGTGTGGGTACATAACACAGAGAGTGATTACGCAGAGAGTCATGCCTGTAACCTGAAGTTCAAATGTACAAACAACATCGCAGAGTATGAGGCTCTTATCCTGGGCTTGAATCTGTTGAGAAAATTAGGAGCCCGTAGGATAACTGTGCATGGAGAATCTGAGCTGATCATTAAACAAGTGAATGGTGAATACACAGCGAAACATCCTAGGCTGAGAGCGTACAGGAATGACGCTATGGATCTATTGAAAACCTTCGTAGAATACGAACTGGTGTTTGTCCCTAGGAGTCAGAACGCAATTGCAAATGGATTAGCTTGCATGGCTAGTTCATATCATAAGCCTCCCAGTGACCAAAAAATCATTATTCAGACCAAATTCAGACTTGCAGTATCGGACAACGAAAAATATTGGCAGGTCTTTGAGGGCGATAAACAGATTGAGGATTTCCTGATAGGCAAAAACGAGTTTTAATTTTCCGATTCAGACTCTAAATATGATGACAACTGCCTAGGTGAAGAGCCCTCAGACGAGGAAGAAATACCTTGTAACATAGAAATAAACGCTTTAAACAAACATATTGGAAATCTAAACGAGAGATGTGAAAACACAGATATTGAGGAAGTAGAGGTGCTGCAGGCCAAAGATAAGAACATACCTCGAGGTCTGGCACCTTTAGAAGACCTTTTTGACTTCGATGATGTAGAAAAAAACCCCACTATTGAACATGCAGATTCTGATGTCGAGGAATGCAACATAGGCACTAAAGATAAACCCAAGATGATTAAATTGGCTAAGTCCCTGCCTGTAAACATGAAGAAGAAATACATTGACCTATTCAAGGAATTCATTGATGTGTTTTCCTAGAGCTATGAGGACTTAAAGGCCTATGACACAAACATTATATAGCACAAAATACCTTTGAAATAAAATCATAAGCCCTTCAGACAGAAACTCCGCAGAATAAACCCAAAACAATTGCCTGCAGTTGAAAAAGAGATTAAAAGGATGTATGAGGCAGGCATAATAGTTCCTGTGAGGTTCTCTGATTGGGTCTCAAACCTGGTGGCTGTTAGAAAGAAAACAGGTGAGATCACACTATGCATAGATTTCAGGAACCTTAACATAGCCTCACTCAAAGACAATTATCCTTTGCCAAAAATGGAACACATTCTTCAAAAAGTAGTAGGCTCAAAGCAGATCTCCCTGTTAGATGGTTTTTCAGGTTACAACCAAGTTTTAGTACTCCCAGAAGACCAACTCAAGACTGCTTTCACCACTCCATGGGGCACTTTTATGTATGTAAAAATGCCCTTTGGACTGATGAACGCTGGTGCAACCTTCCAGCGAGCAATGGACATAGCCTTTTAAAATTAAATAGGACACTTCATTGTCATCTATTTGGATGACATAACAATCTATTCCAAGACTGAGGAAGAACACCTAAAACGTCTGAGAAGAGTGTTTGAAAAATGTAGAAGGTTTGGTCTGTCATTGAATCCAAAAAACACTGTCTTTGGGCTGCAAGAAGGTAAGCTTCTTGGCCACATCATATCTGAGAAATGGATTAGGATAGACCCACAAAGAGTTGAGGGAATACTACAAATCACACACCCGAGGAACATCAAAGAGTTACAATCCTTCATTGGGAAAATCAACTTCCTCAGGAGGTTTATTCCTAACCTAGCTGAACACCTTAGGAATATGACTAACATGTTGAAGAAAGGTGTAGGAGTTAAATGGACTGTTGAGGCTAAGAAATCCTTTGAAACAGTTAAGCTTGCACTCACCTAGGCTCCTGTCCTAATCAGCCCAGATTTCTCAAAAGATTTCTTTATTTTTTCATTTGCTTCTGAACATACAGTAGCTGCAGTTCTGCTGCAAAAAAACCCAGAGGGAATGGAACAACCCATTTCTTTCTTCAGCAAAGCATTGAGAGATGCACCCTTGAAATACAACATAATGGAAAAACAGACCTATGCCTTGGTAAAGGCCTTGAAAGACTTCAGGGTGTACATTCTACATTCCCACACCATAGCCTATGTGCCAAATATAGTGGTTAAAGACATCTTGTCCCAAGACCCAGATGGGAAAAGGGGCAAATGGATTGTTGTGATCTTAAAGTATGACCTTGAGATAAAACCCACCAAACTTATCAAAGGCCAGGGCTTAGCTCAAATAATGGTTGAATCAAATATACAAGTCCTTGACATTAACATGGTAGATGCCTTGGATGAGCAACAGGGATTGCCTGATCCAACTGTTGAGGAGAGGTTTTAGAGCTCTCCTTGGTATTCAGACATTCTGTATGTGCTTACACACCTCAATGCCCCTACCGAACTGTCAAAGACCAAGGCTAGATTTCTAAAGCTAAAAGCTAGAAACTATTGCATACTTAATGAATGCTTATACTGGAAAAATGCCAATGGCCTATTGCTTAAATGTTTGCCTGAGACTAAAGCAGAAAGGATTAAACAAGAGTTCCATGCAGGAGAGTGTGGAGGCCACCTAAACTGGAAAGCCACCACTAACAGAATACTCAGAGCTGGCTACTATTGGCCTACACTCTTCAATGACATCCATAAAATGATAATTGCCTGCCACAAATGCCAGATCTTTGAAGGCAAAAGAAAACTCCTACCTCTACCTCTACAACCCATCACTGTTGAAGGTCCATTTATGCAATGGGGTCTAGATTTCATAGGAAAAATTCATCCTGCTTCTTCTGCACAACACAAATGGATATTAACATCCACAGACTACTTCACTAAGTGGATAGAGGCCATACCTACTAGGAATGCCACAGATTCAGTCATCATTAGGTTCCTAGAAGGCCATATCCTCTCTCAGTTTGGTTGCCCAAGAAAAATAATCACTGATAATGCTGCTAATTTTGGATCCAAGAAAATGGTTGATTTTTGTCACAGGTATCAACTAGCACTCGGTCATTCCACTACTTACTACCCACAAGGTAATGGGTTAGCTTAATCATCAAACAAGAGCCTGGTGACCATCATCAAAAAGCTACTGGAAGAGAACAAAAAGTCATGGCATAACAAGTTAGTACATGCCCTGTGGGCTAACAGACTTGCAACAAAGAAATCCATTGGCATGTCACCATATCAGCTTGTCTATGGAACAGAGGCAATGTTTCCTACCAGTCTTGGAGTACCAGTGATTAAACTTGTCCAAGAAATCCAAACAGAGGAAGACAGCATGGTGAGAAGGATAAACCAAACAATTCATCTCCAGCAAACAAGGGAAGAGGTCTATAACAGAGCTATGAAGGTTTAGGAAAATATAAAGAAGTTGTTTGACAAAATAACCAAAGCTTCTGATTTCAAAATTGGAGATAAGGTTCTGAAATGGGACTCAAGGAGAGAGGACAAAGGAAAGCACGACAAGTTTGACAGTTTGTGCCAAGGTCCATACATCATCCAGGCCACTGTGGGTCCAAATTCATTTTTTCTACAAGAACCAGATGGTACAGAGCTGTTTGGGGGTCCTGTCAATGGCAGGATGCTCAAACACTACTTCTGCTGATTTCCAATTTCCAGTTTCCATTTCCATTGTAAATACCATTGCTGTGTTATGATTTCAAGAAAAAGAGAAAATGTTCCAAAAAAAAAAAACAGAGAGAAAGGAGAGGTTCAAACATGCTCAAAACATGAACCTCTGAGGTGCAAAAGATTGGCTCTAACAAGATCAAAACCTGAGCCAGCAAAGAAGAAAAGGATCAGCTCTAACATGCCCAAAACCAGAGCTGAAATGAAGAGGAGAAAGTGACTCTAACAAGCTCAAAAATTGAGTCACGAGGAAAAGAAGGATGCTTCAAGACTTCAAATTTCAAGCCTTCAAAATTTTGTTTTCATTTTTCTGCAAATTTATGTCCATGTGCAAATGTCTTTATGCCTTGGATCTACAAAAAAATAGACTGTCTAATCCTAGTTTGACTGTTTTTAAATTTCTGTTGTAGAATGTAGAGAAGAAATTTGCTAGACAGTTTAATCCCAACAGGTGTTAGATTAGGTAGACAAACATATGAGGCCAACAATTTAATCTGGTCTCGTGGAGAAATAAGGGTAGAGATAGAATAGGTTTATTTTCTTGTTTGTAAAAAACAAATGATGCAAAGGGTTTGCTAGTCCAATGCACCCTGGAATAAAAATGTTAGGATTATAGTCTAGGTAGGTAGATTGTTTGGGATTGTTTTTCTGATCTATCATGTGTGTGGCAGCCAAAATCAAAGAGGAAAGATGGCTCAAGCAGTAGGCATCTGGCTTACTCCAAAGATTTATTTTCTGAATTCTTGACTCCTTCAAGAAGTAGCCATCCCCATGTGGAGCCACTGTTAGCCCCCTATGAATTTTTTGACAAGAAAACAGGGGCTAATTTGTTTCATGAGTCTTCAAGGAATGCATTTCTCCTGAAAACACATCATCCTTGAAGCCTCTTCATGCTCTCTGCCCTTTGATTTTTTTTTCTCTACTGTTCTTAAGTCAATAAGCCTCACTAATTATGAAAAATTGTGCTCCAAAAGACCTTCATTTGCCCCTTGTACCCCTGCAGAATTCTCCATTTCATCCCTTCATCCCCTTTTTCAAAGCCTCCCTTTCACCCCAAAATTCCTCCCCTAGTCCTTCTAAACCATCCCAAAATCCCCTCTAAACCATACACACACCCCTTGTTTGGTTTAAAAACCCTTATTCCCTCTATCGTTACCCTTTCCTAGCCTCAAATTGCATTAAAAAGGTCGAAATCCCAAATTTTAACATATATAAGGACTAGCCCCTTTCGGCCAGCCCCCAAAACCATTTTCCCACGTGACCTGGGCGCTAGAACCTAGCGCCAGCTCGAAAAGCGCTCGTCGCAAATGTGTATCGGGAGCGTTTTTAACCGTCGATCTGTACAGATCAAACGGTCTTCGCAGGTCATCACCATGCCCGTCGCCCACCCCTTTCACTGCCCCGATCACATATCCACCGTCCGTTCAATCCGCAAATCAACGGTCAGTAGTTCATCCGCCCTGGTGGTCCCCATGCCGAAACACTTTGCAGAAAACTATTGGTTTCTATCGCACTGCCTTTGGAAGGTGGGCGGTATGGGCGGTATTTTTCATTTCGGAGCGATGCCATTCACCGCATGACACGTGGCTCCGCACACTATCTGAAAACCACCCCCCATCGCGCATTAACGTTCGACTGTGGTCCCGACGCGATATGCGCGTACACCGTCCGATCTGAAGCTTTCCATCCAATGGTGATCGTGCCACGAAGTTGCACGGGGGATAGTCCAAGGCAAATAAATCCCAGGCCCACCATCAGTCACCCTCCGATGCATTTTCAGCCACTGATCTCCTCCTGAGATCGGACGATCCAGATCAGATCGCCCCCGCCTTTGACCGGTTCCCCCACCAGTACTCCACGTCACCCATTTTCATCGTTTTTTCCCATTTTCTTGGTATTGCGCCACCTGCCCTCTAGGTTTTCGCCACGTGTTCTCCACCACCCCTGGTCTATAATTCGTCCATTTCCCTGTTTTTTCCGTCATTTTGCGTTCATTCCCACTGTTTCCACCATGCTGCACCACCATTCTGCAAGCCTTCCACTGCATTTTTCGCCATTCCTCCATAGTTCCATCATCATTCCGCAGGCCATCAAAGCATCCATCGCCCTCCGGCATGGATTTCTTGAATATTTTTGTGTGTTCTGCAGGGTACGGGCGGTGGACGACTGCCATGTTCACAGTCACAGTTACAGTGGCACAGGACGCAGGAAAGGACCATTTTCAGGGGCTGAAATTATGGAGAAAGGCCTGGGAAGTTGTTATGGCATGACTTTCATTAAAGGAACAAGGTTAAAACTCTGTAAAACTTTCCAAAGCCATTAAAGCACAGATTTTGCAGGCAGAGGCAATCATGGAGCGGCAAAGAGTATCGGTAAAAAGCAGTGAGCTTAAGGCCTGTAAGTGGATATTTTGAGCCTTAATCCAATAATTTAGAGGCAGGTACCAGATTGAAGACCCCATGGATTGCTCAGAAGGAACAATGCACAAAAAACCATATCATAAGGGTGTTTATATCAGCAGAATGTCTCCTCCTGAGAAAGGACACAGTACTCATTATTGTTTCAGTTTACGTAGTGTCCATGAGAATTCCCCCCCCCCCTAGTAACAGTCCTATGAGATCAGAAGCATTTGTTACACAGTATGGCAGACCTGAATTATTGACCTGTTTTGATTCAATTCACTAGAGTATTGCAGAAGTGCTACAACAAGTACATCAAAGGCATACCTAGAGTAAATTGCAGCCTGACGAAGACCACTCTTTCATCCAAAGAGTACCAGAGACAAATGCCCAAAAATTAAAACAGAATGGGCCTTGGCCCCCTTCCTCTTCTGAGTTTTAATGCTACATTTATTTTTCCACCTACCTCCTCTGCTCCTCTTTGAGATATAAATTTCATGAAGAAAACTCATTGTAAAGGTTGTTGTTGATCAGCTATCAGAGAATTGCAAGTTTTTTTTTTTTGAGACATAGTCTCTGTGTAAAGTTGTAAGATAGGATGAGGAAGATGTTCTCGGGATGAATATCAAGCTATTGGTAATGTTGTACATGACTGGTGTTGCTCTTTAATATGACAAGCACATTTCTTTCGATCCTGATCTAAAGCAACGGTGATGTTTTTTTATCTCTGTCTTTGTTTTACCTTGTAGTTCATTTCATTTCATTTCTACTGGCTCGCATCATAAATTTGGCATAGGATTTACCCTTGTTAGGTACCCTATGTTTCTGCTCTCCTTGCCTTCAATGTTTTCTGTTGTATGTGTTATTTGAGGACTGATTTCAAGCTAATTTAACCAGTGTAGTGGTCTGATATATTGCTAGTTGATGTATGAATTAATGAAATATGTCTTTAGATGTTCTTGTTAGGATTTAAATGAATGAATTGGGAACACTGGGAGGTCTAGAACTTTTTCTCTATCTCACTAGGATCCTTTTCAATTAATTGAACCTTTCTAAGTTCCCTTAAGCTGGAGGCCGAAGCGTTGAGAGTTCAAAGTCTCTCTCTGATCTCAGGTCTTTAAACTTTGTGTTCTAAATATTTTATGTTCCTTGTCTGAAGAGTTGACCTTTCAAGTTTTGGATCACAGGTTGTCCAATGGCATGTCCTATCCCTGGATCTGATTTTTGAAAGATCACCTTGGAGGTTTCCTTGCTTTCACCTTCTCTCTTGTCTTTTCGTGTCACACTATCATCTTTAAGATCCAATGCTTCAGATGACTAGCCCAACTGAAAGCCTGCATATTGAATAGCAAGTAAACACTTTCCTGACTCCATTGCCCAATGGTCTTGAATGTTATCTGAATTATCTTTCCTTTGCCTAAATTCCTCTTTGCTCAGCCTTGTCTTACATCGAATCCTTCCTTCCTAATTCCCAACAACCAACCAAAATCAAACAAACAAACCCTGAGCCTATAACTAACCTAATATCTTAACTTTGAGCTTTAAAGACATAAAACCTTTTCTTATATAGAGAGATCCCTCTCTAGACCCAGGAGGGCTAGATCCTGAGGTCTGAAAGTGGTTCTAATGTTGTCTCATCTTTTGGTAGTGCCAACCTGCCAAAACATGGGAACCCCAACATAATGGCGACTCCGCTAGGGAGAATCTGAGAGTCTATAGCTGCAAACATTGGTCTATTTCCCATTGTTGTCACCAGCATAATGGCGACTCCACTATTGAGAATCTGAGAGTCTATAGCTGCAAACATTGGTCTATTTCCTATTGTCGTCTCCTACATAATGGCGACTCCACTGGGGAGAATCTAAGAGTCTATAGCTGCAAACATTGGACTATTTCCCATTGTCGTCTCCTACATAATGGCGAATCCACTGGGGAGAATATGAGATACTATAGCTGCAAACATTGGTCTATTTCCCATTTTCATCTCCTACATAATGGCGACTCCATTGGGGAGAATCTAAGAGTCTATAGCTGCAAACATTGGTCTATTTCCCATTGTCGTCACCAACATGATGGCGACTCCACTGGGGAGAATCTGAGAGTCTATAGCTGCAAACATTGGTCTATTTCCCATTGTCGTCACAAACATAATGGCGACTCCACTGGGGAGAATCTGAGATTCTATAGCTGCAAACATTGGTCTATTTCCCATTGTCATCACCAACATAATGACGACTCCACTGGGGAGAATCTGAGAGTCTATAGCTACAAACATTGGTCTATTTCCCATTGTCATCACCAACATAATGGCGACTCCACTGGGGACGGAACTTTGAAATACCCTTAACTGCTATATCCATTTGTTGTGTTTCTCCCACACTCTTAGATAGAGTCTAGAAAGGGACAGGTAGCCTCCAGATCTCACTCTCTTTCAGAGGTGAAATATCTGGTAAATGCCCTTCCAGTCAATCTCTGGTTAGATTTTGTTGTGTTTTGAGGATATCCTTGTTAAGGGACATCACATAAGCACTGTGGTGTACAGTGTACCCTCCTAGAAACATCCTAAACCTCCCACCTGGTGACTCCATAGTTCCTCAAAGATCAAAGACTCCACTGGTGATCAGTAGGCCTGCTGATTATCTTGGTTCACATAAGACTCCACTGGGAGAACTGCCTCCATAACAACATCAGCCATAACAGAAATAACAAAGTGGGGATAAGCTGCTTGGTTATAAAATAGCATTCTGGCTTCAAGTACCATTCACACAAGAGCTTATCCTAACCCAAACCCACCTGAAATATTTGACAACCCTTAGAGCATCCTCAAGAGATCTCCTACACCTAAAAGACCAACTATTTCCAGCCACATCCATAGAGCTAACTCTGCACCAGAAAACTTTACAGCTCTATTAGACACTTATCTTGGCCAAGACCTACCAAACAGACTACCAAGAACTAGGTCACTCGGTGTTCTAGAATTCTAGACCCAATGGAGACCTTGAGATTTACGGATTTCACCACCTCATAATGGTCAACACATTAAGGCAGAGAGACCCCTCCATCTACACCTCCATGATATTCACTTCATTCGGAACTTGGGGCTTTGTCACCTAAATATGCTCAACGGACTTCTGCTTGGTCTTAGTGTCCTGTCATCCATGTATACCCTTGTTACTCGAACCAACACTTACCTCCGCCCAAAACATCTTCATGGAAGCCTGGTATGCACCTCTGGTATTACCCCAGCCTCTAGTTCCCTTAGCCAATGATTAACAATCAAAGATCCCACACTTCACTGCAAAGGAGTCCACCACAGCTCAACACCATGTGGACAGGATGGAAGATTCTTTTGATTGCATGGAGATAGATGATGATACAGTCAAAATGAGAATCTTTGCCCAGAGCTTAGGAGGTGATGTGAAGAAATGGTTTAAAGGCCTACCTCCTAATAGTATCCAAGATCTTCTTTCTTTATATCATACCTTCATAAACAAATGGGAAGTTAAGGCCAACCCTCTCCAAATCCTAGCAGAATAGAAGAATCTTAAGAGAAACATAGGAGAGAGTGTCCATGACTACTCTAAAAGGTTCAACAGTGTTTACAACAATATTCCTCCACACATGAAACCTCCCCAAGGTTTGGCCCTAGTGAAATACCCTGAAGGTTTTGATGCTGACATGGCCTACCAGCTTAGGGAGAGAGATTACAACACACTGGAAGACATGAAAAAGGGAGCAGTGAGTGTAGAGGCTAACCTGATTGAGAAGAAATCAAGACTGAGAGTCGAGAAAAGGGTGACATATAGAGATGACAATGTAGCTTCCACATCAGATCCCAACTATGACCGTCTATCTAAAAACATGGAAAAGCTACAACAAATGATGGAAAATATTGTTGTCACAGTTAGTAATCAGAACAAGAATCAAAATCACAACCAGAACCAGAAATTTAGAAGAAACAATACCACTCCCAACAGACAAAGAGAATCGGATTAGAAAGTTATTCCCCCATTCCAAGAGAAATTTCTTGATGAAGATGACGGAATCATAGAAGAGTCTGAGGGAACCACTATAAACATGTTTGAAGTAGAAAATTCAATCCACAGCTATTCCACAGAGGAAGATCAGCCCTCACCCTCATATTGGGATGAGGAAGGATTGGAATCTGAGGATTACAGACTTGGATTTGAAAATGCCATCATGTAGATCAGATAACGGTATGAACTTAGAAGCAAAAAGAGCCTAGAAAATTCCAAACCCAAAGCTTCTGAGGTCACTATCAAGAAAATGCCTAAGAAAACTTCTAGAGCAGCTGCTAAAAGTAACAAATCAGTAGTTGAGTGTTCTGGGAGAAACAAAGAAAAAGACAACCAAAACACTGATAAACAAAGTCAACCAACTAGCAGCACTAGCACTGCAATTAGTGCTCCTGATAAAACAGTTCCTAAGCCTGTACATAGTGAGAATCAACCCACTGATTCTACCACCAAGGTGGTGGCAAAAAAAATAGAGTTGAAAATTCCAAAGAGTTAGTCCACTTTCAGTTTGGAGAGTGAGATTGCGAAAATTAAAATCTCTGTCCCACTCTCTGAGCTGGCCACTCAGGATGTATATAAAGGCCAAATTTTGAAAGCACTAAATCTAGGTGAAAACAGTGACATTGTAAATTTGAGTGATGATCAACTAGCCCTTCTGTTTGGTCCAAAGATAGAAGGAAAGTTTCAGGAAGGGGTAGTACCCCCTTTTTATATCAGTCTCAATATCCACGACAAGATCCTTCACAACGCAATGCATGACTCTGGGGCCTCACACAACTTGATGCCAAAGGTAGTTATGGAAAGATTAGGCCTAGAGATAACCCGTCCCTATAAAGACCTCTATTCATTTGACTCTAGCAGAGTAAAGTGTCTCGGCCTGATCAAAGATTTATGTGTGAACTTAACCCAGATTCCAGCCAATTGCATGGTCATGGATGTTGTAGTGGAAGATGTGCCACCTAAGTATGGCATATTGCTGTCAAGGTCATGGGGAGCCAAGCTGCAAGGTACAATGCAGATGGATGGGGCATATGCCACAATCCCTGTCTTCAGCCAACTTAGAAGAATGTATAGAGAGGCAAAAATGAAATTCCTGGTCAGTAGCCCTGAAAACCTTGAAAATTCACCTTTATACTCTGTACACATGGATCTTGACTCCTTCGTCCTTTGCAATTATAAATCCTTAGAGGGGCCAGCATTCAAAAACAGAGATACAAACAAGGAAACAGAGCCCATGGACTTTAACATAATGGCTACTCTAGACTCGGAAGAAAACGATGTAGAAAACTTTGGACAGTGCACTGAAACAGAAACTCAGAGTGAAAAAGAAATAGAATGCAGTCAACTGATTAGTCACCCTCTGCAAGCCCATGCACCACACCAAGAATGAAACGATGTTAAGCCCGAGAGCGAACCTTTATGGGAAATGAATTTCGATGGGTCATGGACCAAGAGAACTACAGGTGCAGGAGTGTGGGTACATAACACAGAGAGTGATTACGCAAAGATTCATGCCTATAACCTGAAGTTAAAATGTACAAACAACATCGCAGAGTATGAGGCTCTTATCTTGGGCTTGAATCTGTTGAGAAAATTAGGAGCCCATAGGATAACTATGCATGGAGACTCTGAGTTGATCATTAAACAAGTGAATGGTGAATACACAGTGAAACATCCTAGGCTGAGAGTGTACAGGAATGACGCTATGGATCTATTGAAAACCTTTGTAGAATACGAACTGGTGTTTGTCCCTAGGAGTCAGAACGTAATTGCAAATGGATTAGCCTGCATGGCTAGTTCATATCATAAGCCTCCCAGTGACCAAAAAATCATTATTCGGACCAAATTCAGACCTGCAGTGCCGAACAATGAAAAATATTGGCAGGTCTTTGAGGGCGATAAACAGATTGAGGATTTCCTGATAGGCAGAAACGAGTTTGAATTTTCTGATTCAGACTCTAAATCTGATGACAGCTGCCTAGATGAAGAGCCCTAAGACGAGGAAGAAATACCTTGTAACATAGAAATAAATGCTTTAAACAAACAGATTGGAAATCTAAACGAGAGATGTGAAAACGTAGATAGTGAGGAAGTAAAGGTGCTGCAGGCCAAAGATAAGAACATACCTCGAGGTCTGGCACCTTTAGAAGACCTTTTTGACTTCGATGATGTAGCAAAAAACCCCACTATTGAACATGCATATTCTGATGTCGAGGAATGCAACATAGGCACTGAAGATAAACCCAAGATGATTAAATTGGCTAAGTCCCTGCCAATAAACATGAAGAATAAATACATTGACCTATTCAAGGAATTCATTGATGTGTTTGCCTGGAGCTATGAGGACTTAAAGGCCTATGACACAAACATTATACAGCACAAAATACCTTTGAAAGAAAATCAGAAGCCCTTCAGACAGAAACTCCGTAGAATAAACCCAAAACAATTGCCTGCAGTTGAAAAAGAGATTAAAAAGATGTATGAGGCAAGCATAATAGTTCCTGTGAGGTTCTCTGATTGGGTCTCAAACCTGGTGGCTGTGAGAAAGAAAATAGGTAAGATCAGACTGTGCATAGATTTCAAGAACCTTAATAGAGCCTCACTCAAAGACAATTATCCTTTTCCAAAAATGGAACACATTCTTCAGAAAGTAGTAGGCTCAAAGCAGATCTCCCTGTTAGATGGTTTTTCAGGTTACAACCAAGTTTTAGTACTCCCAAAATACCAACTCAAGACTACTTTCACCACTCCATGGGGCACTTTTATGTATGTAAAAATTCCCTTTAGACTGATGAACGTTGGTGCAACCTTCCAGCGAGAAATGGACATAGCCTTTTCAGATGAAATAGGACACTTCATTTTCATCTATCTGGATGACATAACAATCTATTCCAAGACTGAGGAAGAACACCTAAAACATCTGAGAAGAGTGTTTGAAAAATGTAGAAGGTTTGGTCTGTCATTGAATCCCAAAAAGACTATATTTGGGCTATAAGAAGGTAAGCTTCTTGGCCACATCATA
Organism: Pinus albicaulis; assembly: GCA_034641835.2. NCBI lineage: Eukaryota > Viridiplantae > Streptophyta > Pinopsida > Pinales > Pinaceae > Pinus > Pinus albicaulis. The sequence continues at coordinate 77,340 of JAXQQM020086371.1, forward strand.
TTTGAGAAAGGGATTAGGATAGCCCCACAAAGAGTTGAGGTAATACTACAAATCACACACCCTAGGAACATCAAAGAGTTACAGTCCTTCATTGGGAAAATCAACTTCCTCAGGAGGTTTATTCATAACCTAGCTGAACACCTTAGGAATATGACTAACATGTTGAAGAAAGGTGTAGGAGTTAAATGGACTGTTGAGGCTAAGAAATCCTTTGAAACAGTTAAGCTTGCACTCACCCAGGCTCCTGTCCTAATCAGCCTAGATTTCTCAAAAGATTTCTTGATTTTTTCATTTGCTTCCGAACATACAATAGCTGTAGTTCTGCTGCAAAAAAACCCAAAGGGAATGGAACAGCCCATTTCTTTCTTCTGCAAAGCATTGAGAGATGCACCCTTGAAATACAGCATAATGGAAAAACAGGCCTATGCCTTGGTAAAGGCCTTGAAATACTTTAGGGTGTACATTCTGCATTCACACACCATAGCCTATGTGCCAAATATAGTGGTTAAAGACATATTTTCCCAAGATCCAGATGGGAAAAGGGGCAAATGGATTGCTTTGATCTTAGAGTACGACCTTGAGATATAACCCACCAAATTGATCAAAGGCCAGGGCTTAGCTCAACTAATGGTTGAATCAAATCTACAAGTCCTTTACATTAACATGGTAGATGCCTTGGATGAGCAGCAGGGATTGCCTGATCCAACTGTTGAGGAGAGGTTTCAGAGCTCTCCTTGGTATTCAGACATTCTGTATGTGCTTACACACCTCAATGCCCCTCCCGAACTGTCAAAGACCAAGGCCATATTTCTAAAGCTAAGAGCTAGAAACTATTGCATACTTAATGAATGCTTATACTGGAAAAATGCCAATGGCCTATTGCTTAAATGTTTTCCTGAGACTGAAGTAGAAGGGATTAAACAAGAGTTCCATGTAGGAGAGTGTGAAGGCCACCTGAACTAGAAAGCCACCGCTAACAAAATACTCAGAGCTGGCTACTATTGGCCTACACTCTTCAATGACATCCATAAAATGATAATTGTCTGCCACAAATGCCAAATCTTTGAAGGCAAAAGAAAACTCCTACCTCTACCTCTACAACCCATCACTGTTGAAGGTCCATTTATGCAATGGGGTCTAGATTTCATAGGAGAAATTCATCCTACTTCTTCTTCACAACACAAATGGATCTTAACAGCCACAAACTACTTCACTAAGTGGATAGAGGCCATACCTACTAAGAATGCCATAGATTCAGTCATCATTAGGTTCCTAGAAGGCCATATCCTCTCTCAGTTTGGTTGCCCAAGAAAAATAATCACTGATAATGCTGCTGCATTTGGATCCAAGAAAATGGTTGATTTTTGTCATAGGTATCAAATAGCACTCGGTCATTCCACTGCTTACTACCCACAAGGTAATGGGTTAGCTTAATCATCAAACAAGAGCCTGGTGACCATCATCAAAAAGCTGTTGGAAGAGAACAAAAAGTCATGGCATAATAAGTTAGTACATGCCCTGTGGGCTGATAGACTTACAAAAAAGAAATCCATTGGCATGTCACCATATCAGCTTTCCTATGGAACAGAGGCAGTGTTTCCTTCCAGTCTTGGAGTACCAGTGATTAAACTTGTCCAAGAAATCCAGACAGAGGAAGACAGCATGGTGAGAAGGATAAACTAAACAATTCATCTCCAGCAAACAAGGGAAGAGGTCTATAACAGAGCTATGAAGGTTCAAGAAAATATAAAGAAGTTGTTTGACAAAAGAACCAAAGCTTCTGATTTCAAAATTGGAGATAAGGTTCTGAAATGGGACTCAAGGAGAGAGGACAAAGGAAAGCACGGAAAGTTTGACAGTTTGTGCCAAGGTCCATACATCATCCAGGCCATTGTGGGTCCAAATTCCTTTTTTCCACAAGAACCGGATGGTACAGAGTTGTTTGGGGGTCCTGTCAATGGCAGGATGCTCAAACAATACTTCTGCTGATTTCCAATTTCCAGTTTCCATTTCCATTGTAAATACCATTGCTGTGTTATGATTTCAAGAAAAGGAGAAAATGTTGCAAAAAAAAAAAACAGAGAGAAAGGAGAGGTTCAGACATGCTCAAAACATGAACCTCTGAGGTGCAAAAGATTGGCTCTAACAAGATCAAAACCTTAGCCAGCAAATAAGAAAAGGATCAGCTCTAACATGCCCAAAACCAGAGCTGAAATGAAGAAGAGAAAGTGACTCTAACAAGCTCAAAACTTGAGTCACAAAGAGAAGAAGGATGCTTCAAAACTTCAGATTTCAAGCCTTCAAGATTTTGATTTCAGTTTTCTGCAAGTTTCTGTCCATGTGCAAATGTCTTTATGCCTTGGATCCACAACAAACTAGACTGTCTAATCCTAGTTTGACGGTTTTTAAATTTCTGTTGTAGAATGTAGAGAAGAAATCTGCTGGACAGTTTAATCCCAACAGGTGTTAGATTAGGTAGAGAAACATATGAGGCCAACAGTTTAATCTAGTCTCATGGAGAAATAAGGGTAGAAATAGAATAGGTTTATTTTCTTGTTTTTAAAAAATAAATGATGCAAAGGGTCTACTAGTCCAAATGCACCCTGGAAGAAAAATGTTAGGATTGTATTCTGGGTAGGTAGATTGTTTCTGCTGATCTATCATGTGTGTGGAAGCTAGAATAAAAGAAGAAATATGGCTCAAGCAACAGGCATCTGGCCTACTCCAAAGATTTATTTTCTGAATTCTTGACTCCTTCAAGAAGTAGCCATCCCCATGTGGAGCCACTGTTAGCCCCCTATGATTTTTTTGACAAGCAAACAGGGGCTAATTTGTTTCATGAGCCTTCAAGGAATGCATTTCTCCTGAAAACACATCATCCTTGAAGCATATTCATGCTCTCTTCCCTTTGATTTTTTCCTCTGCTATTCTTAAGTCAATAAGCCTCACTGATTATGAAAAATTGTGCTCCAAAAGGCCTTCATTTGCCCCTTGTACCCCTGCAGAATTCTCCATTTCATCCCTTTGTCCCCTTTTTCAAAGCCTCCCTTTCACCCCAAAATCCCTTCCCTATTCCTTCTAAACCATCCCAAAATCCCCTCTAAACCATACACACACCCCTTGTTTGGTTTAAAAACCCTTATTCCCTCTGTCGTTACCCTTTCCTAGGCTCAAATTGCATTAAAAAGGCCGAAATCCCACATTTTAACATGTTTAAGGCCTAGCCCCTTTCGGCCAGCCCCCAAAACCGTTTTCCCATGTGACCTAGGCACTGGAACCTAGCACCAGCCTGAAAAGCGCTCGTCGCAAATGTGTATCAGAAGCATTTTTAACCATTGATCTATATAGATCGGATGGTCTTTGCAGGTCATCACCGCGCCCGTCGCCCACCCCTTTCACCGCCCCGATCGTATATCCACCGTCCGTTCAATCCGCAAATCAACGGTCAGTAGTTCATCTGCCCCGGTGGTCCCCGCACCGAAACACTGTGCAGAAAACCACCGGTTTCTATGGCACTACCTTTGGAAGGTGGGCGGTATTTTTCATTTTGGAGTGATGCCATTCACCGCATGACATGTGGCTCTGTGCACTATTTGAAAACCGCCCCCCATTGCGCATAATGTTCGACTGTGGACCCGGTGTGATATGCGCATACACCGTCCGATCTGAAGTTGTCCATCCAACGGTGATCATGCCACGAAGTTGCACGGGGGATAGTCCAAAGAAAATAAACCCCTGGCCCACCATCTGTCGCCCTCCGATGCATTTTCAGCAGTTGATCTCCCCCTAAGATCGGACGGTCCAGATTATATCGCCCCCATCTTTGACTGGTCCCACCGCCAGTACTCCACGTCACCCATTTTCAATTGCTTTCTCCCATTTTCTTGGTATTGCACCACCTGTCCTCCAGGTTTTCGCCACGTGTTCTCTGCCACCCCTGGTCTATAATTAGTCCATTTCCCTGTTTTTTTCCATCATTTTGTGTTCATTCCCACTGTTTCCACCATGCTGCACCACCATTCTGCAAGCCTTCCACTGCATTTTTCTCCATTCCTCCATAGTTCCATCATCATTCCGCAGGCCATCAAAGCGTCCATCCCCCTCCAGCATGGATTTCTTGACGATTTTTATGTGTTTTGCAAGGTACGAGCAGTGGACGACTGCCATGTTCACAGTCATAGTTACAGTGGCACAAGACGCAGGAAAGGACCATTTTCAGGGGCTGAAATTATGGAGAAAGGCCTGGGAAGCTGTTATGACATGACTTTCATTAAAGGAACAAGGTTAAAACTTTGTAAAACTTTCCAGAGCCATTAAAGCAAAGATTTTGCAGACAGAGGCAATCATGGAGCGACAAAGAGTATTAGTAAAAATTAGTGAGCTTAAGGCCTGTAAGTGGATATTTTTAGCCTTAATCCAATAATTTAGAGGTAGGTACCAGATCGAAGACCCCATGGATCACTCAGAAGGTCCAATGAATAGAAAACCATATCATAAGGGTGTTTATATTAGCAGAACGTCTCCTCCTGAGAAAGGACACATTATTCATTATTGTTTCAGTTTACGTAGTGTCCATGAGAAGTTCCCCCCCCTAACAACAGTCCTATGAGATCAGAAGAATTTGTTACATAGTATGGCAGACCTGAATTATTGAACTGTTTTGATTTATTTCACCAGAGTATTGTAGAAGTGCTACAACAAGTACATCAAAGGCATACCTGGAGTAAATTGCAGCCTGACGAAGACCACTCTTTCATCCAAAGAGTACCAGAGACAAATGCCTAGAAATTAAAACAGAATGGGCCTCGGCCCTCTTCCTCTTTTGAGTTTTAATGCTACATTTATTTTTCCACCTACCTCCTCTGCTCCTCTTTGAGCTATAAATTTCATGAAGAAACTCATTGTAAAGGTTGTTGTTGATCGGTTATCTGAGAATTGCAAGATGTTTCTTTTGAGACATAGTTTCTGTGTAAAGTTGTAAGATAGACCGAGGAAGATGTTTTCAGACTGAGCATCAAGTTGTTGGAAATGTTGTACATGACTGGTGTTGCTCTTAATATGACAAGCACATTTCTTTGGATCCTGATTTAAAGCAGCTGGTGATGTTTTTCTATCTTTGTGTTTGTTTTACCTTGAAATTCATCTCATTTCATTCTTATGGCTTGCATCATAAATCTGGCATAGGATTTTCCCTTGTTAGGTACCCTATGTTTCTGCTCTCCTTGCCTTCAGTGTTTTCTGTTGTATGTGTTATTTGAGGATTGTTTTCAAACTAATTTAACCAGTGTAGTGGTCAAAATATATGCTGCTAGCTGATGTATGAATTAATGAAACTGTTCATAGATGTTCTTGTTAGGCTTTAATTGAATGATTCGAGATACTGGGAGTTTAGAACTTTGTCTCTATCTCACTAGAATCCTTTTCAATTAATTGAAGCTTTCTAAGTTCCCTCAAGCTAGAGGTCGAAGCATTGAGATTTCAAAGTCTCTCTTTGATCTCAGGTTTTCAACTTTTTGTTCTGAATCTTTAATGTTTCTTGTCTGAAGAGTTTACCTTTTAGATTTTGGATCATAGGTTTTCCAATGGCATGTCCTGTCCCTGGATCTGATTTCTGAAAGGTCACCTTGGAGGTTTCCTTGCTTTCACCTTCCCTCTTACCATTTCATGTCACACTATCATCTTTAAGATCCAATGCTTTAGATGACTAGCCCAACTGAAAGCCTGCATATTGAATAACAAGTAAACCCTTTCTTGTATCCATTTCCCAATGGTCTTGAATGTTCTCTAAACTATCTCTACTTTGTCTAGAACCCTATTTTTTTAGCCTTGTCTTATACTAAACCATTCTTTCCTGATTCCCAACAACCAACCAAAGTCAAACAAAAAAAAATATGTGCCTATAACTAGCCTAATATCTCAAAAATTGAGCTTTAAAGACATAAAACATTTGCTTATATAGAGAGATCCCTCTCTGGGCCCAGGAGGGCTAGATCCTGAGGTCTGAAAGTGGTTCTGATGTTGTCTCATCTTTTGGTAGTGCCAACTTGCCAAAACATGGGAACCCCAACACAAATTACACTTGATGATCTATAGAAGTCTCTCCTGGTTGAGCTAACACTGCTCCTAATGCAATAATAGAGGCATAAATATGGACATGGAACTATTTTTCCAAGTTAGGATGAACCAAGATGGGTGCACTTGCTAGTTTTTCTTTCAATGTATTTAGGGCATTAGTGCATTTGTCGCTCCACATAAATTTCTCTGACTTCCACAATAGTTTTTCTAAGGGTGTTGTAATCTTTGCATAGTTGCGGGTGAATCTTCTGTAGTACCCTGTATGTCCGAGTAGTGACCTCAATTTTTTTATAGTTTCTGGTGCTTCTATATTAACAATAACCACTACTTTTTCTAGATCCACATAGACACCCTGCTTACAAATGACATGTCTTGGAAGTGTCCCAAAAGGTACTACAAAGATGAATTTCTTAAGGTTGAGGGAGATTTGGAGTTGTCTACATCTGTCAAACATTATTCTGAGTAAAGTTGTAAACTGTCCAATCATCCATGTATACCTCTAGGAACTTATGGATATAGTCCCTAAATGTTGCTATCACTATTCGTGAAAATACTACTGGTGAATTATTTAGTCCAAAGGGCATGACATGGTATGCAAATGATCGCCATTTGGTTGTGGAAGTGGTCTTCCTTTTTTCTTCTTATGCTATTCTCACCTAATGATATATTGAGAATCCATCTGTGAATGAATAGGATTTGTTTCCTGCTACATTGTTAAGAACCTCATCACGAAATGGAGTAGGTAATGGATCATGAATGCATGCGTTGTTGATACTTATATAATCCACACATACTATAATCTATGATTTATCCTTTTTGCTTTGTATTACAATGGGACTAAGCCATTCTACTTCCTCAACTATAAAAATTAGGCTTGCCTTCAGAATTCTATCTATCTCTGCTTTAACTTTTTCCTTTACTCTTGGATTTAGGTGGTAAGGCTGATATACTGGTCTTGTGTCTAGTTTTAAGACTATGCGCATTTATCCCATGTCTCCTTTAATCCCTTTGATCTCTTCTATTGAATATGGGAATAAATATTCGTATTCTTTTAATAGGTCAAATATTTCATTTGTTGTTTCTGTATCCCAGTAATCTCCAATAGACACAATTTTGGGTTTCTCTGTGATTCCAATGTTCAACTTCTTTTTCTTCAAGGGTAATAGGTGTAGTCCTTCTATGGTTGGTTCCTCCTGTATATCCTGATCCCCTTATTTCTCTTCAAAGTATAAATGTTGGAGATTCTCTAAGTCATCATCGTCCATCTTGCGATCTTTCCGTTTACATGCTACTGATTCTTTGATTTTTTGTTCTGAGAGTGGCAGTTCTTCATCTTCCTGAAGCTCTGGAAAGAATATTACTCTTCTGATGGCTTGGAGTGCATGTATAATTGGTTCTGTATTTCCCTTGAAATAAAAACATTGCATGAACCTTTCCGCAACTACTCGCCAGGTGCTAGTTCCTCTCTTCTTTCCCTCCGTCAAATACCAGGCTTGTGAAATGGTGTCCAGTGAATGTATGAAATTATGTATCCACAGAGATTCTGGACACCCTGCCTTCTTCCAATTATACTCACACTTCTTTAAGTGCTCTATGGGGTCAGAATCCCCTTGGTACTTTTCAATGAATTGTGGTCCTGAAGCTTCCTGGAACCTAGCTCTTATGGCTATTGAAACATCTTCCCATTGCAGAAGAGAGTTGCAATGGTTGACCACCATCTAGCTGACGTGGATTGTAGTGCTACATCCATAAGAGGGACTCTATGTTATATTGGTACCTTTTCTTCTACTTTTGTAATAAATTTATTTACAACATGCATATTTGATAGAGATGGATATCCTCCTATCTCTGTGCCAATCCAGTTGACTCCCCAATTATTAGCGCATCTTCTAGTGTTGGTTTCATATCCTCCCTATTGCCAATAATCCCAAGTTATTTCTGAGCCAAAATCGGAACTCCGAACACTTCTCCATGTTACGGTCCCTCCCACCATCGAATTGATATAATCTTCTCTTTTTCTTGCTGTCATTTCGTAATTTTGATCTAGAAGTTGAGCATTCTCTCTGTTGTCAACAGTATATGTATAGAGGGGTCCTTGATATGGGTCAAGTGGTTGAATTAACCTGACTTACCAATCTTCAAATATCATCAATGCCTTTTTCAAATCAATCACTGCATAATTCTTGAAGGCCCAATCTATCCCTAGAAAAGTAGGATAGGGATCCTCGTCCCCCATGATGTATATAAAATCTATATATGTTTTTACTCCCACAACATCAACTTCGACTTCTTCTAGCCTTCTTATGGGTACAATACAATACTGATTTTCCATTCGGAGCTGTGTTGGTGAATATGTCAACTTTGGCCTCCCAAGTGCTTCCCATGTCTTTATAGGTAGAATGTTGACATATGATCCTAGATCGAGCATTGTATATTTGATTTGAAATCCCTCTACTTGAGTATTCACATGAAATTCATTTCCAGTTCTTCTCTTCCTTATTTTTATCCTTCTTATGTATTTTTCTATTGAATTTCTTAATTCTCCCAGTTATGTGTTTTCTTGCACCACCAACTCTAGATTTTTCTTTAGTTGTTCTAGCATTGGTGCATTGATTACAATTTTCAGGAACAATCGGAACCATTCCTCAATTAATGTACTTGTATGAGTCTCATTCTCTTCTTCTAAGGTCAGTTGTGGAAGCTCAATACTTCTACCCCCCCCTATCTGGGAAAATGTTTCCACCGCCTCCTTAAAATATTGCTTTTGTCTATCCAGTCTGAAAGAGTTCTTTGGAGATGCAGGCTTGATCAGTTTTGCTGGGTCCATACTCTATGCATCCTCCCATGTTTTCTTCCCTCCCCAGGTTAATATAGATATGCTTTGCATGGGATGAGCTTATACTATTCTCGGTTCTACATTAACCAGATTAGCTCCTCTTTGTCTGGCTCTTTCCTCCCACCTCTTAATCAACTATGGTCAGTATTTAGTTGCGTGTGCGTTAAATTTTCATTGAGAGCACCATGGCCTTCTAGGTAACGGACATTCCATAGCTACGTGCCCTTCCTGATCACAATCATAGCACCTTACTAGTCCACTTCCTCCGGTTCTACCACCTTTCATTCCTCCTCCTTGGCCCCTTGGAGTTTTTTTCACTCTATAGGATGGCCTATCCAGTTGTTCTGCCAGTGCATCAAGGGCTCTACATTGCTCTGTATTATGCGTTGTAGAAGCATGAAATTCACAGTATACATTGTTTGGAACATTAGAATATTTTTTCAAAATTGGACATATTCATGGACGATGACCAATGCCTTTGCATATTTCATAGTATTCAATTGCTGTCTGATTTTGCTGAGTGGGGAACCCTAGAAAGTGGGGTTGTAGTTGGTATAATCCTTGGGTATTTATCTGCGCAACTCCCCCAACTTGTGGAGCCTCTTGTGTCCCTGTTGCTGAAGTTCCTGCATTTTTCCCTCACAACCTCGGGCATTCTGTGGCCGCGTGTCCTTCCATTAGGAAATAGGTACACCACACATTGGGCCTTGCAGGTCGTATCGGTTGAATTTCCTTCAACTTATCTGTTAAACTGGATATTTGATGTTGTAGCCCTAATATGGAAGGGTCTTGTGTTGTTTCTCCTCCTCTTAAATCTTGCGGGTACCTCACCATAGCTTCTATTTTCATGGATTGCTCAAGAGAATCTTGTGGGGTATCGATCTTCTGTTGCGTCAGTGGGGTTCTTGTCAACAGGAGGAGTTCTTTAATAAAACAATATCGTTGGTGATTTGGATCGATTGGGTAACTTAGCTTCCCAATTGCATCCTTTAATCTTATCATCAGGTCCCAAGCCGTTTCTCCTTCCCGTTGTTTGATTTCCCACAGCTCAGATAATCCCTGTTGATCTACCAGAGGTAATTTAAATTCTTTGACGAATTCTTTCTTCACATCATCTATTGTTGGGTTTGGATGAGCTTCTGAACATTTAATGAACCAGCGAAGAGATCTCTCTCTTAGGGTGGTCTAGAACTCAATCAACTTAACTTCCTTTGGTGTCTACCGAGCTCTCCAAATTGCTTCGCAGAGATACTAGTGTTGCTCCACATCATCATTACCTTTCTCGAAGAATTCTGGGTATCAAGTGAATGATCCCGCCATATTTCCTTGTATGGGTGGTACTAAAATAAAATCTCTACTTCCCAGCAGAGATATTGTACTACCATCACTGTGGCTAGTAGATATTTGTATTTTAGAATTAACACTACTCAAATTTCTAAACCCCCTTAACTTAACAAAAAAATTATCAGGTGGATGATAGATTACCAGGGGATGGTCAGGACTAGAGCTACTTTAACTTTGGGGAATAGGATTACCTTGCATTATGGGTGTTGGCTTCTCTTAAAATAGTTTCTCCATCGCAACATGCAGATCCACATCGGACTTCTCCTCGGGGTGTGCATCCTCCTCATTTGACTTCTCTCCCATTTCTCTTCATGTTGGGCTCCTATACACTTGCCTAAATTCCTTAATGGTCCCTCCTATTCCTTGGGATCCCATATGAAATTATGTTTCCTTTGTCATTTGCGACACCTTTTCCTTATCCTGTCGATTACTCTCCTGCTTCTCAAACTCTTTCGTCACCCTTTCCCGCCACTTCTCAGCAATTTGTGCCCTCCGATGTGCTCGTCGCTCTCTCAATCTACTGGAGGTTCCGACATCCATATCCATATTCCCCCTTCCTACTTACTTGTAGCATATTTCCCTCAGTTCCTTCCCCCGGTACTAGATTTTTAAATTTCCATCTCAGAACTTTAAAATGCCATCAAACCCTCATCCACCATTAAAGCTTTGATCCACAACGAGATTTCCTTTAACAGTTCTCCCCGCAATCTGGATCTAAATATATCTTCGGCTTTTTTAAAATATTGGTAACACTCAGCTGCAAATTCCACAATGTATCCCTCCAAGGTATATTGTACCCAAAAATCTACTTCTCGGGGAAAATCGGTATCTAATTGATGGAGTGCAACTAGATCTGTGTGTGTCCACTTGCGACAAAATCTACACGATCCTATTGGGAGTGACTTGATTTGCAATCTCCGCAACCAATTATAAAGCTCTTTAGGAAAATTTCCCCATAAAATTTCGTACAGGTCACTTGTATATTCGGAAAACAGGACCCGATATTTGACAATCTTTTTCCTCTGTTGTAGAAGCTCCACTTGTTGTGATATGAACTGGTCTAAATGATTATACCACTGGATTTGTAGTTCCCTTTCAGAGATCCACAATACCATGATCTAACTCCTAAATTAATTTTTAGGTCCCAACAACGGAACCATTTGTTGGCGAAAAAGGAGGTCTCTAGGCAAGACCTAGGTTTAGGGTAGAGGCCAACAAGGTTTCCGCAGTAGTCTAGCACAATGCCGACATTTTCACCCTACTCCATAGAGTAGATTATCTCACTCGAGGCATGCCGCGACCTTAGTAAGATCAAAAACTAGATCAGGTAGAAGAAAAATGCAACCGTAGAGAACAACTATAGAGACTTGAAAGAAAAAACCATATCTCAACTCTCTGTATAAACTATCTCTCATCAAAGCATGTTCAGAAGGCTGTTAAAATTTAAATTTGGTGTACATTAATTGTAAGCGAATAACTAAGAATCAACTCATAACATTACACATAGCAACAACTAGAATTCATTATCAATAATAGAACATGATACATATACTTTGCAGAGTTTATTACAGTTTGATTCAGTACAACAGAGTTCTCAGAGAGCTCTCCTAATGCTCTACTCCTCCCTATAGGCCTTTCACCGTACTTACTAACTAACTAACTCTCCTCCACTGGTTGATTGCCTATTTGTTCCTCCGCCAGTGTGACTGTCAGTACTTCCTCTTTTCCTGCTCTGCTGCTTCCCGCTTCTTCTTTATTACTTGGAGTTGTGCTGATTGTTCTTGTCTCCCATATCTTCCATCTGAATTTTTCTTTGCAACTACCGTGCCACCTATCTTTCAAATTTCCGCAATCGTGACAGTTCCCTGTCTACCTTGATTGCGTTCTGCCACCTGTCCGCCAACCCTTTGCAACTCAAAACTATTATTTTCCAAAACAAAGGCCCCAACAATGAATTAATGGTAATCCTTGGAAAGCACATTGATTGGTTAATGGCTAAATCCACGTGACATGTTGTGAGTGGAGGGATGCGCCTGGGAAAAGAGAGAAGAAAGGGTGGTCAGTGGTTTTCTTAGGGGGGTCAGAGTGGTAAGCAGTATCATGAGGGGGAAGGGGGGTGTGAAATACTGAGGGTGCACCACATTGCGTGGGACCAGCAGGAGGAAAAATGCCTTTTCGGACCCCCCCCCACCCAATTGGCAGTAAAGGCAGGATGGAAAGGGGGGGATGAAAGATGATACAAGCCGTAAGTCTTGGCTGACATTGATCGGGTGGTTGAAAAGTGCGCTAGTGTTAACCATAACTTGACAAATTCTTTTGTTTTTTTATTGTTCTTTATTTCAAAGCGAAACTTTGGTTAAAATGTTAATGCATTCAAAAATTAGACCAAAAAGTGGATTTACATAATTTTTTCAAACTTGGGACAAAATTCATAAATAACCCTTTTTAACCACATTTATCCTTTGAACTTCCAATTTTCACCTAATTCTAAAACTAATTTTCTCTTCATTCCTAAGGGTGCATTTGGACTTGCAAACCATTATTTTTCTTTTTTTGAAAAACAAAACCTAATATATCCTATCCACTTATTTCTTAATTAATTCAAATTAAACATTTGAACCAATATTATTTTTATACCTAGCTAACATTAGCCAAGATTAAACAGTTTAGCTAACCTTATTTTCTAATCTAATTAACAAAAATTAAACTTGTTTAACCATGATAAAGTTGTATGATCAAACAAATGACTAAGGATTGTGGCATTTTGAACAAGCTTCACACAACCTTCATTTTATTTAATAGAATGAAACTATTTATCAAGTAGTGGCATTTAGATTTTCAACACTTCTAGTATTATTTATTTTTTGTTTTTCTTTTGTGGGGTTCTCATCTTTGTTTTTCATTCTTTCATTGTTTTTATTTTCTTTTCATTTGTATTTTTATTCTAAGATATTTTTTTAATACCCTCTTTTCATTTTCTTTTATATATTTTTTTTGGAAATCATTTGAAAATTTAAATATTATTACAACATCACATAACTGAGATAAAATATTCAATCACCTTGACATCCTATAAAATATATGACCCTAACAGTGTCTCCAGTTGGGGATGGAACTCTCCATGCGAGGTGCCAAGAACCTTTGATCAGTAGCCTTGAATGTTCTATTTCAGCAATGTCTACATCTAATTTATTTTTGTTGTTGTAGTAATTATGATAGCACATCAATCATAATCTTAAGGCCTTCTCTGCGGGCTTCAACCTCTGTCAATAGTTCACCTAATAAAAATAGTAAAGACAATGATATTTACAATAAAATTATCTAAGAAACACCTTTACTCTTGTGAGAAATAATGCTTCAGCATCCTTCCATTCACAGGTCCACCAGGCATCTTTGTTCCATCCAAATATTTGAGAAAAAAAGTCATTATGACCTCCGAAGGCATAGATGATATATGGTCCTTTCCACAGATTATCAAACTTTCCATGATTTCCTTTGTCTTCTCTTCTTGAATCCCACTTTAAAACACTGTCACCCAAATTAAAATCATCTTCCTTAGTTCTTCTGTCAAAAACATTTTTGACATTCTCTTGGATAACTTTGGTTTTGTTATAGACTTATTCCATGGATTGTTGCAGTTGAATGGTCTGATTTATCCTTTTATGAGTATCATGTGGTTCAAATTGAAACTCATTTATTATTTTCATAACTGGAACTCTTAAAGAAAATGGAAATACACCATACATTCCATAAACCAACTGGTATGGTGACATGCCAATTTATTTCTTTGTGCTAAGCCTATCAGCCCAAAGTGCATTTATCAGCTTTTTATTCCATGGCTTCTTGTTCTCTTCTAGCAGATTTTTGATAATGTTAACCAAAATTTTATTTTAAGGTTCAACTAACCCATTACCCTAAGGGTAATAAGTAGTTGAATATCCTAGAACAATATGATATTTGTTGCAGAAGTATACCATTTTATTTGAATTAAAATTTGATGCATTATCTATGATAAGCTTACTTGGACGAACAAATCTTGACAATATATTGGTTTCTAGGAATTTTATAATTACAACATCAGTTGATTGTCTTGAGCGTGTGGCCTCAATCCATTTTGTGAAATATTCAATGGCTGTGAGGATCTATTTATGTTGGATTGAGGATGTTGGATGTATTTATCTAATGAAATTCAAACCCCACTGTTGGAAAGGGCTTTCAACAGATATAGGTTTCAAGGGTAGGGGAAATATTTTTTCTTTCCTTCAAAAATTTGGCATTTGTGGCAGGAGGTAACTTTCTTATGGACATTAGGAAAAAGGGTTAGCCAATAAAAAATAGCTTTAAGGATCTTACTAGCAGTGGTCTTCCAATACAAATGTCCACTGTAGTCTCCTTCATGAAATTCCTACATAGTCTTTTCTGCATCATCCTTCAACAAACATTTTAGAAAAATTCCACCAGCATCTTTCCAATATAGAATGTTATCTAGGATACAAAATTTCACTTCCTTTAGCTTAAGAAATCTATCTTTTGTTTTAGTCATACCAGGAGGATCTTTTAAATTGAATAATACAAAAATGAGGTATGCATACCAAGGTGATGTTATAAAATCCTCATTTATTTTTGGAGTCGCCCGCTCCTCTTGATCATCTAAAGCAACTACAAAATTGATATCCAAGGCATGAAAACTAGACTCAGCCATCAATTTGGCTAGTCCTTGTCCCTTAATGAGCTTGGTGGGTTTTATTTCTATGAAATATTCAAGAATAATGGCAATCCACTTACCCATTTTACCATTTGGTCCATTTTGAGTCAGAATATCCTTAACCACAAAATTTGGTACATAAGCAATTATGTGAGAATGAAGAATATATACTCTGAAATATTTATTTTCTTTTATAAGAGAACATACTTGTTTCTCCATTATGTTATATTTCAATGCATGATCTCTTAGAGCCTTACTAAATAATGCAATGGGTTTCTCATATCCATCATTGTTTTTCTAAAAAATAACTGCTGTAGCAGTGTGTTCAGATGCAAATGAAAAGTCAGGACTGATTAGGACTGGTGCTTTTTTCAGCGGCTTGTTTCACTTGGTCAAATGACTTCTTGGATTCAATGTTCCATATTATTTCTGAGTCCCTTTTTAGCATGTTTGTTATGTTTTTGAGGATTTCTGGCAGGTTGGGAATGAATCTTCTTAGAAATTTTATTTTTCCAATAAATGATTGAATTTCTTCAATATTTCTAGGATGAATGATTTTCAAGATGGCTTCAATCCTACTAGGATCAATCCTAATACCCTCTTTGGAAATTATATGACCTAAAATTTTTCCTTCTTCAATGCCAAAAAGTGTTTTTTTGGGGTTAAGTGAAATTCCAAACTTCCTACACTTTTCGAAAACTCTCCTCAAGTGTAACAAATGCTTTTCGTCAGTTTTGGAATAAACAGTGTTGTCATCTAGATATATAACAATAAATCTACCAATTTCATCAGCAAAATAAATATCCATTGCTCTTTGAAATGTGGCTCCAGCATTGATTAACCCAAAGGGAATCTTCACATACATGAAGGTACCCCATGGAGTAGTAAAATTTGTCTTATCCTGATCATCAGGCTGAACCAAAACTTGTTTGTAACCTGAGAAACCATCTAAGAAAGAAATCCTACAAGTGACAACTACCTTTTGCAAAATGTGATCCATCTTAGGTAAAGGGTAATCTTACTTTAGTGAGACTTTATTAAAATTTTTAAAATATATACACAGCCTGATTTCACATGTTTTCTTCCTTTTTGGCACTATATTGGAAACCCATTTAGAGTACCTAAGAGAAACTATAATCTTATA
Source organism: Pinus albicaulis (assembly GCA_034641835.2). Lineage (NCBI taxonomy): Eukaryota > Viridiplantae > Streptophyta > Pinopsida > Pinales > Pinaceae > Pinus > Pinus albicaulis. The sequence continues at coordinate 93,444 of JAXQQM020086371.1, forward strand.
ATCATACATGTTCTTGATTTATTTCTCAATTAAAGGCATCAGTATTGGGTTTATTCTTCATAGTTTTTGTTTAAAGGGTTTCTGATCCTCTTTAATTGGAATTTTTTGGTGTATTATGCAAGTGTCATAAGCTTTTAGGTCTTCATAACTCTAGGCAAACACATCAGTGAATTATTTGAACATAGCAATGTATTTATGTTTTTCAGCAATTGATAATGATTTAGACAGTTTAATCATTTTTGGATTTTTTTCACTACCTGTGTTGCATTATTCCACATCTGCTCCTGTGGGCTCAATCTTGGGTTTCTTAGCTACATCATTAAATTCAAGAAACTCTTCTAATGGAACCAATCCTCTAGGTAAAACATTATATTTTAATTGAAGTATTTCAAATTCCTCTTTTTCTTGATCTATTTCAAGCAATTCTACTTTATTTACATGATTGGTGTCTAGATGTTTCTCTAAATCAGCATGTAAAACTATCTTATCTTCTAAATCACACTCTACATATATATTATCTTCTTCAAACTCATCCTTAGATTTTAGAAAATTTCAATTTGTTTAACATTGCCAAATCCTTGCCAATATCTAACATTGTCTAGGACAGTAGGCCTGTGTTTCACTTCCACTGTGTATTGTTGATTAGGATGGGGAATTTTACAAATACTGGCAGAAAAGGCAAGACTATCAGCAAGAATATTTTTATTTCTGGGATTACAGAAAGGTCACATTCCACAAAACTCTCCAAAAAATCCAACACAACATTGCTGTATGCTCTCAATCTAGGGTTTTTTGCAGAGTATTCTCCTTTTATCCATTTTATTATGAGCTCAAAATCTCCATGAATGGAAATTCTCGTAGCACCAAGCCTTTTTCAGTAACTGTAATCCTGGTATTAATGCTTCATACTCAGCTATATTATTAGTGCATTGGAAATTAAGATTGTATTAATGTTCTTCAGCATGATTAGTTATTGAATTTTGAAACCCACACTCCTGCTCTAGAGCCCTCTTTGCTACAAGCTCCATCAAAATCCATGTTCCAAAGAGGGTGAAGGTGAGTGTCATGTTCCACTATTTTTGTTTGGTTTTCATTTATTTCGTAGATTTCAATTTCTTAATTAGCAACCTGAGTGTTGATTTCTCCATAATTATAGAGAATGAATGAGTCTAGGTGTGAATGGAAAAAGTAAAGAGGATAGTTTTATGGCTTATCTTGGCTACTTACCATGAATTTCATCAAGTTTTCCTTATACAATCTCATTTTTTGACCGAAAACTAGTATGTTAGCAAAGATCATATCCATCTATAGAGTTCCTTGCAGCTTAGCTCCCCATGAGCGTGACAACAACATCTCATACTTAGGGGGTATATCTGTAACCACTATATCCATCACCAAAATTTTGGGTGGAATTTGTGCCAAAGTAACACAAAGATATTTGAAAAGACCTAAGCATATGAATTTCCAGAATCAAAAGAATATAATTCCTTGTATGGTCTGGTATGGCAAGTCCTAATTTCTCCATGATAGCCTTAGGCATAAATTTATGTGAAGCGCCTGAATCTAGCACGAAATTATGCAAAAAAATTCATAAACAGTTAGGTAACATAGAAAGGAGGCACGCCACCTTATTGAGGTTTTCCATCTACTTCTGGTCCAAATAAAATTTCAAGTTGTTAATCATTCAAATTGATTATATTTTTATTTTCTGCTATATTAAGAGTTTTCATCACAAAATATTTGTACACATTCTAGTTCATCAGATCTCTTAAAGGGATAGGTATTTTTAGTTTTTCCAACTCATTTTCAATATTGAAGGATCTCTGAAATTTACTCATGTTTATGAAATCTGATTCATCAACAAAATATTTTGGGATAGTCTCTTTTTGTTGACTAGTGGTTGGAATATCTGTCTGAGCTGCTTTCGAAGTAGTGTCAACTATATTTTTAGTAGGATTTTCTATTGTCCTTTACCTAAATCTTCAACCGTTTTCTGGACAGGAGCATCTGTGATTTTATTAATAGGAGTATCAGATGTTTTCTTAGCAGGTTTTAGCCCAGGTATGCTAGTGAACAAATGACTCTTTCTGTTATTTTCCACAAATTCATAGGTCAATTTTTTTTTTACTTTTTCGAACATGTTCTCAGAAAATAATTTTCGTCACTGAAGAGTTCTAAAACATGTATGATGCTCCTTCATCTCATTTATCATCACCATTGTCAATATCATGACCATCGTCAGTTTCAAGGTCACCATATCCATCATCATCATTCAAGAGGTCTAGGGTTAGGTCACTCCATCTCATTTAGGTCAAAGTCTAGGTTCATTCTTGCCTTTGGGAAAATATTCAAATTTTCATTGAAAATAAGGTAGAAACCATCCATTTCATCCATAAAAATCTAGTGAAGGAGAACTCATGTTTATGAAGTTCAATAAAATCCATCTCTCTTTTTTCATATGGCTCAAGTTCCAAAAATTTCCAAAAAACTCTGATTTATTTCACTGTCTCATGAAAAATAACAATTTTGTCTGACTGTTTTATGAAATAATCCAAAAATTCATATTGGTTGTCAGAGATCCAGAAGAGGTCAATATGAACTATTGTTCCAGCCAAATGCAAAAGGATTCATCCTTAAGTTTTCAGACACACCTCATCTTGTTTGAAAGATCATATCCAATGAGAAAATTTCAAAGGTTTTTGAAAAATACCCTTACCGTTTCATGAAAAGGAGAAGTTTGAATCATAATTTCATTCAAAATTCAATCAAGTCCCTTCAAATGTCAAAGTTTCAAAGAAATTTACTCTTCCTTCTTATCTCATTTCAAATAGCATGTCACTTTCCAAGTTGCAAAAAGGATCAAAAAGTCACTTTCCAAGTGCACAAAGGGTTAAAAAGGGTCACTATCAAGTGTCGAAAAGAAAAAAAAAAGGTAAAGGCATTTCAAAGTTTATAAAGGGAAAATTAAACCTCACTTGGCTCATTGTTACCCTTTTCATTGTATGTGAGAGCAGCTCTACCATCCATTTTCCCTCCATAGCTCCTAAACTCCAAAACATAACCCTGAAAATCTCACCAAAACCACTTGAAATTCATCAAAATTCATTGTTGTTAAATTTTTGGGCTTTTTTATTCCACTCTTGAACATCATTGTTACATTTTTGTGGATGTTGTGCAACATTGTCATGCTCCTGGAGTGTTGCGCAAGTGCTACGTAGCCTTTTTTATGCTCCTATAGAGTGAAAAAATGCATTGTTACGCTCCTGCAGCTTGCAAAAACTACCTTGTTACACTCCTGGTTGCGTTGTTATGCTCTTGTAGGTGACAAATTCCTATATTTAAAGCTCAGGGAACCCTCCAAAATCTTAAGCTCGTGCTCCAAAACTTTAGTGTGACCTCTAATAAAATGTAAGCCTCCTCTCATGTTGGGGTTTGGTTTCATGGTGGATTATTTAATAATCTTTCCATATCATTTACATTGTTTCTATACTGTCCACTGTCCATACATGCATTTTTTATTTTTATTTTTTGTTAAAACCCTAACCTACCCATTAAATAAACCCCAACCCATCACATAAACCTTAAACCTACATCCCCCATGCTCCATATACATAAGCCTTCACCCAGATTACCCTCCATAACATGTCAAAAACTATAAATTCCTAATCTAAGCTATTTTACATAGTGAAAGTAGTGAAAATAGTGAAAACATAGGGTGATTGTGTTTTAGGGTTTTGACTGCCCTAAACCCCTCCAGTTGATTTAATTATTCCTTCACTGTGGAGCTAAGGTTCCATAATCCTCACTGAAATTTTTTTAGAATTATTACTTAGCTTCATAACCTTTGTTTCACCTACTTAACTTTAAAAACTTTTCACAAGTTTTCCCATAGTCAAAATTGGGAATTTCCAGTGTTTTGAGGTTTTCACCACTCTAAACTCATCCATTTCCCTTAATTTAACTTTCATTGTGGATTTAAGACACTACCCTATCAACCAAACTTTTATCGTAATTTTTGCTAAACCCCATCACCCCCATTTCTTCTTACCAACTTACCCTAGTATTGCACAAGATATTCCCACAGTCAAAATTGGAAATTTCATGTGTTTTAGAAATTTTGACACCTTCCACCCATCCATTTTCTCTCATTCAACCTTCAACTTGAAGCTAACATACAACACTACCTAATCAAATTTTCCTAGAATTTTTATCAGCTTCAAGTCCCTTCATTTCATCCACCAAAATCAAACCTTCCTACATTTTTTTTTCATATTTACATTCATTCAATCATTTCATTGACACCCTAGGGTTTTCATCATTCGAGTGAAAAACATCATGGAAAGTGACAAGAATATATTTAAAGGAGGGCGCCATCTCAAGCTTGAGGCATTCACCATGCATGAGATTAATGCTTCACCAATGGCTAGAAGTCATTTTCAAAGAACTCAGTATTTAAAATTTTGTGAAAGGCTTATGGAAGGAGGGTATCATCTTCAGTTGTCTAGCCTTTTTGCATCCATCTACAATATGGGAAAGGTCACTCTTGCAGTATGGAGATCATCTTATCATCTGAACTAATTTCTTTAGCTACAGTTATCCCCTCCCATGGAGAGCAGTGGTTCAAGCGTACGGACGTAGACATTGAAAATTACAAGCAGTTCCTAAAGCCTCATGCTAGGGATGATCCAAAATTTCTTTTTCCTTTCATAAATCTCAAAAAAAATTATTCTTCTCTGATGATGTTTATAATGAAGTAATTTACATGCAAATGAATATTCTCCAGGCTATATAGGTATCACATCAACCTTTTGATGCATTTTAACAGAGTCAAAACACTTGATTTGCCTCATTATTTATATAGGAGCTTGATTAGGATGGCTGAGAAATTTTAGAGCAGAAGGGAAGATCACCATACTAGTCTCTTTCATCATGGCCTAATCAAGATCATTGTGCTACATCACTTGTCCTCCATAAACATGACATGGGAAGACTTCTTAGAGGGATTTTCAACAACACTTTCTATCTCGCCTATTACATCATAACCATAGCCAATGAATATTGGCTCTTCTAGCATGCCTATTCAGCTTTCATATTTGCCTAGGGTTGTGGGATTTTCTCACACATATGAGAGAGGGAAGAGACAAGTTTTTGAGCCTAAGTCTACCAGGATATTTCTTACACTTGGCACCCATGATGAGCAATGTCAGATAGAGGAGCAGCCTCTTTTGCATAAACATGATGATTCAGTGCCATTGGAGCCTGAGGTATCAGATCATGAGGAGGTCAGATTAGTTGAAGACATCATCAAATATAAATATAAATAAATTTCAGAGTTCAAAGAGGCCTTCTCCATTTCCCAATCCTGAATTACTTTCCTTGAGCGGGAAAAATTTCAATTGCAAGTGAAACTGATCCTACAAAGTAAATAAAAATCATAAATGGAGGAAAATAGAGGTAAAGGCAAGAAAATTATTTCTATTGACCAAATGCAGGTGGTGGAGGTTGAAACACACACAAAAAGACCAAGAAAAAGAGGCCTCAAAAGTGCATTGTAGCGAGAAAAACAACAACTTCATCGATATGAAAAGTTGACATTTGATGAGTTCATTTCCATGGAGATCAATGAGGATAGAGAGATTTGGCTATCAAGATTTAATGAGCATTTGGAGAAGCTATATAAGAAAGATAAAAAGGATAACAAGCTGAAAAGTCACATGACAAGTCATTATCGTACCAGGGATACCATTTCTCAAATAAGGTTGAAACAAGTGAAAAAGACGCTTAAAGAGGCACAAATGAAGCTCAAGGAGAAGGACAGATTGGATTTATTGGCTGAAGCTTCATTAGATTTTTACCCTATCTCTTATAGGTTTCAAAGAACCAATTTTGAAATATTTGGGGCAATTTTGGTATTTTACATGATTTTTGGCAGAATTCTGCAACTTTCTCATTGCAGAAGGGTAACAGACACCTATGAATTTTTGTTTTAGAGGCATTCAAATGGGGATTTATTTACATGGATGGATGTATTTTTATGATTAAATCATAGATCAGTAACCCTCATGGTAGGAAAAGCTGTAATTTCAGAGAAAAAACTCAAAAACCACCTTTTTTCATGTTTCTGCCTCCTTTTTGGACCCTTTGTTACGCTTTTGAGTGACTCTTGGAGAATGGATATTTGAAGGCCTTCGCGTGGTCCATTTTTAAAAATTAATGATGTTATGGAAACTAGAAACATATGGCTAGGTAACTGTTTTTTCAAAAGTGTATTTGGACTTATAAACGTGCCTCAAAAGTGCCTCCAAATTTATGTTACACTTCTGCAAATTATTTTTAAAATATTCAGTCAGAATTGTCACAAATCAGTGTTGGATTCCCTCAGGACACTTGTCACGCTCAGAAATGGTCAAAAATTCGAGGCTATGAGTTGTCATTAGATTTATTGGGTTGTTTTTTTCTTCCTATTATAATGGAATTTATAATTAATGTAAGGGACAAACACTCCAAGTTTAAAGCTAAAATTCAGGGAATGGTTTCAAAACCTACCTAGAAACTAGGAAATGACTCATTGTTTGCATTTACGATCCATTTTGGATGGGATTTCGACCTGATGAGGTGTCATAGTCTATATTTTATATAAGTAGACTCTCTTTTGTCTTTTTTTGGGTTGGATAGTTGTTATTTGTAGTGGATCTATTGTACAAGATTTTGTTAATGAAATCAAGGACAATGTTGCAGACATAGTGTTGAGACTCCTGTGGTATGCCTTTGAGAATTTTTTTTCTCTGTAAACTCATGATGTTGAATGTTATGTTACTAATATTTCACATATTTTCTTATTTATGCTAATTATTATCAGTTTATTGACATAAAACATGCTTTCCATGTTCTATTTTTCATAAGATTTTCATGAAATTGTCTTGCTCTTCTGATGAATGAATTCAGTTTAATGTTCATTATGATTCCCTCTCATTTAATTCTATATACAATGAAAAATTAATCATGCTTCTTAGCTTACCTACCTGGCCTCAACCTTATCTCTATAGCTAAACCTTTGAAATCAAATAAAAACCCTAGACCTAGTCTCCTAACTGTCATTACTATCTAGAAAAAATCCAAAAAAAAAAAAAACTTAATCTATTGAGCATCATAACTAGCCTAAGAAGTTATAACCAATCATCCCTTTGATTGGAAAGTGACATAGATAGATCCTTCTTTGGTCCTGGTAGGTCTAGCTACCTGACCTAAAGTTTGGTTTGTGGTTACCTTTCTCCAATCCTATTGTCAGCCTTGGGAAGTTAGGGAGAGTGATAACATTCTTAGCGTCGTTGTTGGGGAGAGAAGGTTAAATATTTCCAGGGAAAGAGTGAAAAATATTTGCTCTAATTACTGATGGTGAATAGTGGTAAGGCACAAGAAGGTTGTGCATCTTTCACCTAGCGACTCTAGTGTCGAAGAATCCAAAGGTTCAGAGTTTTCATGGTGAATCCACTATTTAAAAACCAGTAGCTTGAAGAAATTCTTGGTGAATTCACTCATTTCAAGATGAATTTAATTGCTAGAATGTCTTCCCCTATGAATCGTGCTCACATTCCTAGTTTTCCAAATCGAATTCCTTGCATAGATTGGAAAAATTATCTGCCCAAATTCATATATGGAAACGAGGATGAGGCTATTCTGAATCTAATAAAGTTTCATTGGCATATACATAAGCTTGGGATTAGGTTTCATGAGGATTGTTTGATGAAAATGTTTATTCCTACACTGGAAAGGAAAGCAAGATCATGGTATGAAGGGTTGAATCCAGGTATCTTATTCTCTCTTAAATATTTCCACACAATATTATTTGAGTTTTATGGAAAGTCTTGCCATTCATTCTTGTTGTTCAAAGATGGTTGTGAATCCAATGAAGTTTTCATTCAATACCCTAAAGAGGCTTTTGGTGATGAAGAGTGTTTGGATTATGAGATCATAGAGGCCCTTCATGAATATTCTTCTCAACATAAAATAATAGAGTTTAATTTCCTTGATACAAAGGATCATTCACAGCACACATCAAATCCTTCTTTTCTTGAAGATAAAACAAATCTTCATCCTAGCATTCAAGTTATATTCCATGAAGTTAACAAAGATTTGTAGCCTTGTCTATATTTTCATGATCATGAGTATGAGAAATATTTTAAACAAGAAAAGGAAATAGACAGTCCATTGGTTTATTCATCTTCTGGGTCAATGATCAAGGAAAAGCAGATTACAAATCCTTTTGAAAATTCTTACTCTCAACAGCATGAGAATGCATCCCAAGATGATGGGATTAAAGGGGTATATGACATATAATTTCATATTGTTGTACTAGTTATTGAAGAGTCCATTAAGGTTAATATTTTTTAAATATCTGCTACTTTAGAAACTCTTAATTCAGATTCACATGAAGGATTACTCCTGAATCAATTTTTCGAAAGAGAGATACATGTACCTTCATATTTTGAAGATGTTAGGATTCAAATTGACCATCATAAGTTGCAGGAAAGCTGTGAAAAATAAGAGGTTGTTTTAGAGAATTTTTCAGATGATGAGCTTCCTCCACATTCAGAAGTTGAGGATTCTACTGAAGAAAAGGAGTTTGTTCTCAATCCTATGGATCTTCACATTTTTGCTTTTTATAATATGGCTACTTCAAACGCAGATTTTCAAGAAAAAAAAATCCCTTTCTCCTAATATTATTGAAGAGCCTATTCCCAGTTTGTTAGAGCCAGTAATGAAGGTTGATGTTGCAACATTCATTGATGAAGGTGATAAGCTTCAGCACATAGACAAACCAATAGTTTGGAAGGAGGTTTGTTTTCCTGTTTTAAGTCATCCAAAAAATATTGTGTTGCATGTTCTTAATGATCCTTTGGTAATTTTGTTGCAACCATTTGGGAAGATAAATATTATTGTATTTATGGATTATAAGCACATTTTCGGTGGAGACTTTGAGTTTCCTATATTTTGTTCCTTTTTCCTGCTCAAGGAAAGTGTGAGAAGGATTCAAGGAAGTAGGCATTTGTTGGATTGGTTACACTGGAGGGATCATATCACATGATTTTATATGTGTATATATATATATATATATATATATATATATATATATATATATATATATATATATATATATATATATATATATATATATATATTTAAAACGACCAAAATGGCGAGGTGAGGCGATTATCATCGATTATGTTGCTTGGGAAAACACCCTAAGATCCTGATGGTATGGTGCCATAAGTAAATTCAGTCATTAGTCAAGTCAGTTTTCAATTCAAACTCTTTTCCAGAATTAGTTCATCATTTCGAGTTTGTCAAATTTTTTCAAAGTCGAGTTTCACTCCATCACCCATTGGTAAGGATACTTGATCTATGATGTTCTTTACACCTCCTGAAGGAGCTACCATCCCCAACTAGAGCCAATTTTAGACCAGGTATGTCAGTGATCAAATGAATCTTTCAGTTGTTTTCCACAAATTTATAGGTCAAATTTTGTTACTTTTTCGAACATGTTCTCAGAAAATAATTTTGGTCACTGAAGAGGTCTAAACCATGTATGTTTCTCCTTCATCTCATTTATCATCACCATTGACAAGGTCATCACAATAATTAGTTTCAAGGTCACCATATCCATCATCATCATTCAAGAAGTCTAGGGTTAGGTCACTCCATCTCATATAGGTCAAAGTCTAGGTTCATTCCTGCCTCTGGAAAAATATTCTTCTTCACTGAAAATAAGGTAGAAGACCCTCCATTTCATCCATAAAAATATAGTGAAGCAAAAATAATGTTTATGAAGTTCAAATAAAATCCATCTCTCTTGTTTCATATGGCTCAAGTTCCAAACAACTCCAGTTTGTTTCACTGTCTAATGAAAAGTAACAATTTTGTCTCACTGTTTTATGAAAGAATCCAAAATGTCATATTGACTGTCATAGCTCCAAAGGAGGTCAATATGACCTATTGTTCCAGCCAAATGTAAAAGGATTCATCCTTAGGTTTTCAGACACACCTCATCTTGTTTGAAAGGTCATATCCAATGAGAAAATTTCAAAGGTTTTTGAAAAATACCCTTACTCTTTCATGAAAAGGAGAAGTTTGTCTCATAATTTCATTCAAAAGTCAATCAAATCACTTCAAATGTCAAATTTTCAAATAAATTTACTCTTCCTTCTGATCTCATTTGAAAGATAATTTCACTTTACAAGTTGAAAAATGGATCAAAAAGTCACTTTCCTTGTGCACAAAGGGTTAAAAAGGGTCACTATCAAGTATTGAAAAGAAAAAAGGTAAAGGCATTTCAAAATTTCTAAAGGGAAAAGTAAACCTCACTTAACTCATTGTTACCCTTTTCATTTTATGTGAGAGAAACTCTACCATCCATTTGCCCTCCGTAGCTCCTAAACTCCAAACATAACCCTCAAAATATCACCAAAACCACTTGCAATTCATCAAAATTCATTGTTGTTACATTTCTGGGCTTTGTTATTAAACTCTCTAACATCATTGTTACGTTTCTGTGGTGATGTGCAACATTTTTACACTCCTGAAGTGCTGCCAAGTGTTACGTATCCTTTGTTACGCTCCTGTAGAGTGAAAAAATCCATTTTTACGCTTCTATAGCTTGCAAAAAATGCCTTGTTACGCTCATGGTTGCGTTGTTACGCTCTTGTAGGTGAGAAATTCTTGTGTTTAAAGTTCGGGGAACCCTCCAAACTCTCAAGCTTGTGCTCCAAAAATTTGGTGTGACCTCTAATAAAAGGTAAGCCTCCTCTCATGATGGTGTTTGGTTTCATGATTGATGATTTAATAATATTTCCATATCATTTACATTGTCTCTATACTGTCCACTGTCCATACATACATTTTTTTTAATTTTTTTTGTGAAAAACCTAACCTAACCATTAACTAAATCCTAACCCATCACATAAACCCTAAACCTACATCCCCCATGTTCCATATACATAATCCTATCACCCACATTACCTTCCATAACATGTAAAAAACAATAAAGTTCTAATCTAAGCTATTTTACACAGTGAAAGCAGTGAAAAAAGTGGAAACATAGGGTGATTGTGTTTTAGGGTTTTGACTGCCCTAAACCCCTCCATTTTCTTTCATTCCACCTATAATGTGGAGCTAAGGTGTCATACTCCTCATTGAAATTTTCTCATGATTTTTTACTTAGCTTCATAACCCTTGTTTCACCTACTTAACTTAAAAAAACCTTTTCACATGTTTTCCCATAGTCAAAATTGGGAATTTCCTGTGTTTTGAGGTTTTGACTACCATAAACTCATCCATTTACCTTCATTTCACTTTCATTGTTGAGTTAGAACACTACCCTATCCACTGAATTTTATCAAAATTTATACTTAACCCCATCACCTCCATTTCATCTTACCAAATTACCCTACTATTGCACAAGCTATTCTCACAGTCAAAATTGGGAATTTCCTATCTTTTATACATTTTGACACCTTCCACCAATCCATTTTCTCTCATTCCACCTTCAACTTGAAGCTAAAATACAAAAATACCTACTCAAATTTTCATATAATTTTTCTCAGCTTCAAGGCCCTTCATTTCATCCACCAAACTCACACCTTCCTACACTCCATTTTCTAGATTTCCATTCATTCAATAATTTCATTGACACCCTAGGGTTTTCATTGTTCCAGTGACAAAAAACATGGAAAGTGACAAGAAGAGCTTCAAAGGAGGGCACCATCTCAGGTTTCAACAATTCACCATGCACAAGATTAATTCTTCACCATTGGCCAGAAGGTGCTTTCAAAGAACTCAATGTTTAACATTTTTTGAAAGGCTTATGGAAAGAGGGTATCATCTTCAATTGTCTAGTTTTTTTGAATCCAGCTACAATATGGGAAAGGTCACTCTTAAATGTATGGATATCAACTTATCATTTGACCTAATTTCTTCAGATACAAGTATCGCCTCTCATGGAGAGCAGTGGTTCAAGTGTATGGACCTAGACATTGAAAAATACAAGCAGTTCCTAAAGCCTCATGCAAGGGATGATCCATAATTTCTTTTTCCATTCAGAAATATCATAAAAAATTTATGCTCCTCTGATGATTTTTATACTGAATTAATTTACATGCGAAGGAAGATTCTGCAGGCTATATAGGTATCACATCAACCTTTTGATGCATTTTAACAAAGTCAAAAAGCTTGATTTACCTCATTATTTATACAGGATCTTGATTAAGATGACTGAGAAGGTTCAGAGAAGAAGGGAAGATCATCATACTAGTATCTTTCATCATTTCCTAATCAATCTCATTGTGATTCATTACTTGTCCTCCATAAACATGACATGGGAATACTTCTTGGAGAGATTGTCAGCAATATTTTCTTTCTTGCCTATTACATTATCACCACAACCAATGGATACAAGATCTTATAGCATGAATATTCAGATTTAAAATGTCCCTAGGGTTCTAGGATTCTCTCACACATATGAGAGAGGGAAGAGACATTTTTTTATGCCTAATTCTACCAGGAGATTTCTTACACTTGGCACCTATGACGAGCAATATCAGATAGAGTGGCAGCTGCTTTTGCATCAACATGATGAGTCAGTGCCATTAGAGCCTGAAGTATCAGAGCATGAGGAGGTCAGATCAATTGAAGACATCATCAAAGAGAAATATAAATAAATTTCAGAGTTGAAGGAGGCCATATTCATTGCCCAATCCCAAATTACTTTCCTTGAGTGGTAAAATTTTCAATTGCAAGTGAATCAACTCATACAAAGTAAATACAAATTAGACATGGAGGAAAATAGAGGTAAAGGAAAGAAAATTATTGTTTTTGACCAAATGCAGGAGATGGAGGTTAAAACACACACAAAAATACCAAGAACAAGAAGCCTCAAAAGGGCACTTGAGCGAGAAAGACAACAAACTCATCAATCTGAAGAGTTGACATTTGATGAGCTCATTTCCATGGAGATAAATTAGGATAGAGAGATTTGGATATCAAGAGTTAATGAGCATCTGGAGAAGCTATCGAAGAAGGCTAAAAAGGATAACAATTTGCAAAGGCACATGACAAGTCATTATCGTACCAGGGATACCATTTCTCAAAGAAGGCTGAAACAAGTGAAAAGGAGGCTTAAAGAGGCATAAATGAAGCTCACGGATAAGGAAAAATTTGATTTATTGGCTTAAGCTTAATTAGTTGTGCAACCAATCTCTCATAGGTGTTAAAGAACCAATTTCAAAACATTTGGAGAAATTTTTGTATTTTACATGATTTTTGGTAGAATTCTGGAAATTTCACATTGCAGAAGGGTAACAGACACTTATGACTTTTTGTTTTAGAGGCATCCAAATGGTGATTTATTTAATTGGGTGGATTTATTTTGATGAGTAAATCATAGATTAGTAACCCTCATGGCATGACAAGCTACATTTTGGGAAAAAAATCTCAAAACCCACCTATTTTTCATGTTTCTGCCTCCTTTTTGGACCCTTTGTTACGCTTTTGAGTGACTCTGGGAGAATCGATTTTTGAAGGCCTTCCCGTGGTCCATGTTTTAAAATTCAAGATGTTCTGGAAACTAGACACACAAGGCTAGTTGAATATTTTTTCAAACTATATTTTGACTTCTCAAAGTGCCTCAAAAGTTTTGTTACAGTTTTGCAAATTATTTTTAAAATCTTCAGTCAGAATTGTCACAGATCAGCATTGGATTCCCTCGGGACACTTGTCAAGCTCAGAAAGGTAACAAATTAGAGGCTATGAGTTGTAATTAGAGTTATTGGGTTGGTTTTTTCTTCCTATTATGATGGAATTTGTAATTAATGTAAGGGACAAACACTCCTAGTTCATAGCTAAAATTCAGGGAATGGTTTCTAACCTCCCTAGAAACTAGGAAATGACTCATCTTTTGCATTTATGATCCATTTTGGATGGGATTTAGATATTATGAGGTGTCATAGTCTATATTTTATATAAGTAGACTCTATTTTGTCTTTGGTTGGTTTGGATAGTTTTTATTTGCAGTGGAGCTATTGTACAAGCTTTTGTTAATGAAATCAAGGACAATGTTGCATACATAGTGTTGAGACTCCTGTGGTATGCCTTTGAGAATTTTTTTTCTCTATAAACTCATGATGTTGAATTTTATGTTACTAATATTTCACATATATGCTTATTTATGCTAATTCTTATCAGTTTATTGACAGAAAATATGTTTTCCATGTTCTGTTTTTCATAATATTTTCACGAAATTGTCTTGCTCTTCTGATGAATAAATTTAGCTTAATTCTCATTCTGATTCCCTCTCATTTCACTCTATACACAATGAAAAATCAATCATGATTCTTATCTTACCTACTTGGCCTCACCCTTATCTTTGTCGCTAAATCTTTGAAATCATATCAAAAACTTAGACCTATTCTCCTAACTCCAAACAAACAAAAAACATTAATCTATTGAGCATCATAACTAGCCTAAAACATTATAAATAGTCATCCCTTTGACTGAAAAGTGACTGTTGGAGCATAAAAAGGTATATTTTAAACACCTAATTAGCCTACATTAATTATCAATCCGGGAGCGACTTTTTATTTCAAGAGTGTACTCTGTCTGAGGCTGCAATTAACTAAGAGTAATGCTATGAAGATGTAGTATAGAATTCTAGATACAAGAGTAAATGGATGCTTGTAAAGAAATATAATTACAGTAACATAAATGGAAATGCTCTGAAATATTAACTACATCAATATGCAAAACATCAATCAAGGATACAGTAGCAATAACTCATTCCCTTAGAAATCGATGCAATTGAAATCACACTAAGAAAAGATAACCAATTTGGGAACTTGGAAGCAGTAACCAATGTCCTCTACAGTTGGTGGTCCTGTTCTTGAAGCAATCAAAATGAAATCAAACTCAAACTACTTGCCAATGAAAATAACTGAAAGGAACTTCCTCTAATAACAAGAGCTAGAAAGGAATAGCAACTCGTAATTCCTATGCGCACACAACAACTCTAAACAATCTATCTGCTAATATGAATCTATGAATAAAAAATGAACAATAAACAAGAATGGAACAACAAACATGAATTGAACAGAAATTCTAAACTTAACGCAATCGGGCAACTAATATTGATACTTCAACCCTGTCAATAGCTAATACTATGAAACAGTCGATCATAAAGAATCATGAACCAATAGAACAAAAACTAGAATTAAGTATAGAACAACAAAGCTTTATAAAGATATCAAGATAAATAAAATAGAAAATACACTTACAAATGATAGAATAGAAATGCAATTCGTTAACACTCACAATGAATCCGAATTCAATCCAACAGCAATCACTCAACTCTGTAATCGTAATGAATTTACACACAACTTTCACAAAACAGTAAGCAAAGGATAGAAATACAAACAGCAGGGTAATTCCACCAGGGTCGGGCCCTTAGCACCAGTGAAACACTGCTGGATTACTTTAGAACTTGAGAGATGAAATGAAATGGGTCTTTTATATTAATCGAGCATAAAGTATTACAGAGACCGCTCTCTAAAGCTGAGAGTCAATAAAACACAATATTACAAAGGAAATATTTTGAATCGAGAATCTCCAATTAATCACTAAAGGCATTGCCTTTTATATCAGACTCTGATGGACAAGACAAGGAATAAGATGAGGCTTGAACAACGATCCCTCAGGATCGAAGGATCCTGAGGGATTCGCTTCCCTTCTTTTAATTATCACATGATTTACTTTGACCGAAGCCGAGCTATCCCCTACATTTTCTTAGCGATGCATTAGGATTTCCTTGTCTTTGGCAGGATTTGGTCTAACGCTGGAGGAACAGTAGTTGCATTCATCTCATCCTTGCCTTTGGTATAGCTGTTCACTTCGCCTAATTCCTGTTTTTATATAATAAAAAAAGAAATCTTTAGACATATTTTTACAATAAACATAAATCTTTCCAATTCTACCATAATTATTGTAATAAATCATCTTTCTAAGGTAAAAATGATTATGTCTAAAGTAAAAGAATGAGAAAATACACAGTGATTTCATACCTTTTCCACTTCTCAAAATACCCCCTGCTTACCCTTTTTCATGTTCTCATGAAAACTATAGTTCACATGCAAAGCAGTTAAAGAATAAGTCAGATAAGGTTTTTCATCAAAAGGCCTAAAACCATGCATTGTAGCTAATGCTTTGAAGACATGCTCTGTCTATCCTTCGGGTAGTTCATAAATGGCTTTGTAGTCTGTAGTAGGATACCATGCAAGGGGGCTTCAAAACTACACCCTAGCCAGAATGGTCCTTCTTTCAAAATGAGATTAAGATAGGAAACCAAGTGGTCTGCAGCTAGCCCAAAGTTTTTATATTTCAATGGTTCTCTATTTTGCACATTTCGATTGGAAATTCCCCATCGGACCTTAGCTGCTATGTAAGTCTGGTTTCTAATAGATAGGAAATAATCTATCCCATTCAAGATAATCAATTTATGGATAGGCCCCAATGCTTGGATAACACCTTCCTTTGTCATCAAATTCTTCTGCCTAGCCCATAGTTGAAATGGGTCCTGAGGTTCACTCCTAACCCACAAATCTAATTCATTTTCCTGCCTTTGAAAAACATTATAGGCTTTAAGCCATTTTAACTTATTAACAGAAAAGGAAATAAATGCCTAGAATTGGATATCACCCACAAAAGGGCTAGGATTTGTCTCACTATCATTTTCCAATATTAGATTATGCAAATAAAACTCACACAAGAGGCGTTGTACCTTTTCCCCATAGAGTTTGCAGCATGTTACAAAATCATCTATAGTTTTTAGCTCTATAGATTTTCCTACCCTAATTTCCTTAATATTTAGCTGTAAATATCTTTCTAATAAAAATAAAGCATAGTTCTTAGCAGGGCATCTACAAGCTAAGATATCGGTATACAATGAGCAGAGAGTGTCCATTCAGTTCTGGGCTAATTTTAATTGATTCATTACCTTTTCAGCCTTCTCCTCTGTTTTTCGACACTTCTCGTGGGCTTCAGCCTCTGCTTCATGGATAGTCTTCATCTACTGCTACAACTCCTGATATCTCCTCCTAGGGACAGTGTCTTCTTCCAACTTTTCCCTTTCTAATCGAGCCTGTGCCAACTCCTCTTGGAGTCTGGCTAATGTAGGGTCACTAAAAGTATTCTAACTACTAGCTTGCATGTTTTCACTTGAAGTGGGTCCCTCTGGAACAACTTCTGTTGGAACAGCTTCTTGTGTTTTTGTATCTCCATAATTAGGCTCAGTCATGGCTTCTGCAACTTGGGGGTTCATCTTAGCGGCCACTTTTCTCTTTTTCGAAGCTCGCTTGGTGGCTATGCTTCTTCTTTTGGGGGCTCGCTTGGGAATTTGTTTCATTCTAAGAACCCTGATGGTTTTCCTGAGTTGTTCCACAAGTCTCTGAAGCTTCATTCGTTCCCTTCGAATATTTTAAATCTCAGTTACTTTCTTCATTTTTCTTAATGGAATGACTGTTCCTTTTTCTAGACCTATTTGCTCAACAGGGTTTTGGTCCTCATCAGCCCTGCCTTCAGTTGGGATCTCTTCTCTTTTTTCTTCTCAAGGTTCTTCTTCAATATTCATATTCCCTTGGCTAAATTCTTCGGGAATTATACCCTCAATTGACTCTGCAATCCCCTGATAATTTTCAGGTTGGGATATTGCCTCGGTGTTCTCCTTTTCTTGTTCATGCTTTTCAGGGGAAGCAACCCTAGTTGACTCTATTACTTCGTTAGGGTTTTTTGTTTCATCGAGCATTTCTTTAGCTGTTTATTTTTTGATAGCAGAGTGCTCCTGCAACTAATTGATATCAATGTTAAGGTCCAAAGGGCTATGAGGCTGCACATAGTCACTCATATTGGCCAGAATTTGGGCCAATTCGTCTTCCCGTAAAGGGCTTCGTGGTGAACTTGCAGTAGTATTTTCAGGAGGCTATGTTCCTTCTCTTTCACTGCTGTGATTATCTTCGTCCTCCTCACAAGTATGGTAGCTACCTTCTTCCTCATCCGAATATCAAATTTCTCCCTCAAGTTCCTCTTCTTCATTATTTCCTTCTTCTGCACTGGTTTGTTTCTCACCACTGGTGTGGTGGCTTATTTCTTCTTCATCCGAGTAGTGAATTTATCCCTCAATTTCCTCTTCTTCGTTAGTATGAGGACTTCCTCCTTCTAATTGTGGAGGCTATTCATCCTTCGAGATGGGAAATTCCAAGGGTTGGAAACTGCTACCCGTAAGTCCTTCTATCATTCCCCTACTTCGTTTTGAACGGAGGGATTGTCTGTGAATTGATGGCTCAGCTGTTAAGCTAGCCATTCTCTTCCGTTTTGGGGCAGGTAAGGCTAACCCGCCATCAATGGAGAATATTAACTCTTCCGAGCTGGTCTGTTTTTGGGCGAGACTACGACTCACTATTAATCTGATTAGACAATGGTGGCTTACCACCATGTCTGCGTGCTGAGATTTTCTTATACTACGGGAAATATCATGCAGTAAGGAATTTAAAAATGCAGGAAAATTTACAGTGCATTTCTACTTTAATACTTCCAATAACTTAAGGTGGCGAGGTATTACCACGTCTTTCCTTCCTTCGCATGTTATATAGGCCTGCACTATCTTGGCCAATTCCGTCCATGGTTCTCCCAATGATGTTGGCTGAACTCCTTTGCCTTTGACGACCAATGTCTGTCCTTCATCCTGAAAAATATTCATGGCTTCTTGAAGCCTGACCTTCTTCTGAGTCCATATAGTTCCTTGCGCTGGTATACCAGACACCTCTGCAATTATTTCATCTGTTACGGCTATCTGTCTTCCTTTGACCATGGAGTATCCTTCCTGCAAGTTCTGTAAAAACTCGGTAGCCACTATTTCATGGGGTTGTTGCATCCTCGTGAAATATGTAATCCATCCCAATTTTTCAAAAATCTCTCATGCAACATCAGAAAAAACTAGCAGTTGTGGCTCACTACGAATTGGTCGTCCTCCAATCGTCTCTGCACACTGTTACTTCTTTCCAAACACGCAGTGATTGTAATGGAACAACATAGCACAATGAATTGGAATAATATCGTTAAGTTTTTTTTATTCCCTATAATGTAGGGATTTGGTTCGCATACAGGTAAAGAAATATTGGGATTTTATCTGCATGCAGACATCCGCGCCCCCCCTGAAGGATGATAGGTTGTCCTCGACTGTTAATTAAGAGAGGCAAGTGCTGCGCAACAGTTGTACAACAGGAAAAAGCAGGCATAATTATGATACAATCAATCAAATTATAACATTTACTGAAATCAATGTGTGTGAGAAATCGTAAATAGATGTAGAAATGTTTGTAATGATTCAAAGATAAGGAGAAGGGATGGCTTAAGATAAACATAAGTAGAGATGCGTTTATTAGCCACTCAAACTAATGTGATCAATTTATGATGATTTTCATGTATTATAGGTTCGAAATCAAAGGTTGGGGACTCATACTTTCATTTGATATTTAAATAGAGATATAGGAAAAAGGGTGTGATATTACTATTGATGTGTATAAATGTGACTCCAATACCATCAGCAGAGCTCTGTTTCCAACAGGTGTCCATAACCTTGACAAAGTTGCTTTCTCACCCTTGGAACCATTGTCCTTTATTTATGCTGAGGAAGTGCTTGTTGGAGGCCATTGTGCTGGCTTGGTGACCAGATAAATCACAATGCCATTCACCAGGAAGAAGTGAAAAGTTGGCAGGTCGGCTTGTGATGAGACCTCCTGTTCCAAGGACTTCTTAATTTTTTTCAATTGTCCATTGGACCATATCCCTAGTGTGGTGGCCATGATGGGAATTCCACTTCACTTACCTCCTTATGATCATGGTAGGTTGGCTCTTGATGAGACCCCCTATCCTCCATCTGCCAAATCATAAAATTATTAGTTAAATATGTAATATTTTTCTTTTTCATATAGCACTTTCCCACTTATATATAAAGGATGGCTCATCACTCCTTAAGAGTAGGGATGGTGGAAGAAGTCTGAACAACTCAATAGAAAAAAATATGCCCTTATTCCTACTCCATAATTAAACATCAAATAAAGTTATAAAATATTGGAAAGAACCAACATGATAAGGATAATCAATCATATTAATGCTAGTGATAGTAAGACAACAAAGTCATGTTATTGATTATGTCCCTTTTTCCTTTTTCTTACCATTACCAAACAACTTTCTCAAGAATGACGATTTCTTTTGATTTGCTGATTTCAGTAAGCTTTAATTTTTATAATTGTATATAAATAGTATGTTTTCCTTTAGAAGAGTCATCATAAATCCTCAAAATGCTGATCTAAAACAAAAAAAAATCCACTCAAAAGGTGTTGTTCCTTTAAAAAGAACAGCAAAAACAATTTGTGGAAATGTTGTTCCTTCCGAAAGGAACAACAAGAATCTGCGAAACTGCTGTTCCTTTCGAAAGGAACAACAAAAGTGTTTTTCCTTTACAAAGGAACAACAAAAACTCAAAATAAACAAAATAAACAGAGTTTTGTAAAAAACGAATTCCATGAAACAAATAATCAAAATAAATGAATAATCTTTATGTACAAAATTTTAAAAAGAAATGATTTAATAAATGGGTGCCAAGGAGGAGTTATCCCCTTCAGCTAGAATTTTCATGGTAGAATATTCCCGTAATTGTTTGTAGAAGGATTCTCGAGTAAGTGGTTTATGATACAATCATACTCGATGACCGTTTACTTTGAAGGAATGTCCAGATCCATCAATGGTGGTTAATGTAATAGTGCCATTGTCATGCACTTTTTGTATTTCATAAGGTCTGAGCCATCGTGTCTGGAGTTTCCTTGGAAAATTCTGGAACCTAGAATCATATAGGAGTGCCCAGTCTCCTTTGTGGAAGAATTTTTCTTTGATAAGGGCGTCATGCCATTTTTCTCTCTATTGTTGAATTAACGTTGTGTGCTGAAGAGCAGAGAGCCTAATTTCATCTAACTCATTAATTTGCTGCAATCTTTTGGTCTGGGCTTCATTTAAATCTAGACCCATGTTTTAGGTTGTTCTTAATGTCTGAATTTCAAACTCTATTGGAAATATGGGCTCTTTTCCAAATACCAATTGATATGGTAAATATCCCTTAGTGGGTCTCCATGTTGTTCGGTATGCCCACAATGCTTCTGGAAATATGTAGGCCCAATCACGTCTGTGTGAGGCTACGATTTTTGTTAATATAGATTCAATCACTTTTTTTGTGCTCTCTACTTGGCCATTTTCCTGTGGGTGGTATGGGGTTGTAATATTGTGCTGAATGTGGTAATTTTGTAGTATTTCAGCTAGTTTATTACCTACAAACTGCGGTCCTCCATCTGTGATTATGTCCCTTGGGAGGCCATATTGCACAAATATTTGGAAAATAGATTGTATTACAGAGTCCTCTGTAGCTTTTGAAAGTGCCTCTGCTTCAACCCATTTAGTAACATACTTGGTTGCAACTAAGATGTATGTTTTTTGGTTTCATGGGGGGCTAATAGGGCCAACAAAATCGAGCAACTAGCGTTCAAACGGTTCAATTACTATTTGAGGGTTCAAAGGCATTTCATCAGACTGACCAGAGCGACCTGCCCTTTGGCAGCTATCACAGGCCTGCACAAATTTTTTGGCATCTTTAAAGATGGTAGGCCAATAATAGCCTGTTCGTAAAGCCTTATGGGCAGTTCTAAGATCTGCAAAATTCCCACCACACGGCCCATCATGGCATGCTTTCAAAATATCAAATACCTCGTCCTCCTGGATGCATCTCCTTATTTTCATATCTGCCCCTGTATGAAATAGGTAGCCCCCAATCCAAGAGAATCAGGTACTACGCTGTATTATTTGCTTTCGTTCATTAAGGGATAGATGTTTAGGTAGTTTTCCTATTGCCAAATAATTTTCTATATCAACATACCATGGGGTTCTATTAGTAACAGCGAACAAATGTTCATCTGGAAAGTGGTCTTCAACTGCTTCTGTATCTGTTGGCTTTGGCATTCTTGATAGAAAATCAGCTACAGGGTTCTCTTTTCCAGGTTGATCTTTGATTGTAATGTCGAATTCCTGCAATAAAATAAACCATCTTGTCACTCTTCCATTTGTAACAGGTTTATTTGCTAAAAATTTAATTGCAAAGTGATCAGTATATAGTACTACAGGAAACCCAGTTATATAATGTCTAAACTTATTTATAGCATGTACTACAGCTAAAAATTCCTTCTCAGTCACAGTATAATTTAATTTAGTAGGGGATAGATTTTTGCTAATATAATAGATTGCATATGGTTTATTGTCTTCCTCCTGCCCAAGCACTGCTCCAATTGTTGTGTCTGAGGCATCAGATGAAATTTGGAATGGAAAATTCCAATTTGGGCCCCTCAGCACTGGGGCTGTTGAAACAAGCTTTTTTAGATCATTGAAGGCATTTTCACATTTATCTGTCCAAATGAAATCAACATTTCCAGTTAGTGCATATAAAGGTGCAGCTATTCGAGAATAATGTTCTATAAATCTCCTATAATAAGCAGAAAATACAAGAAAGCTACGTACCTCTGTTTGTGTGGTGGGTGTGGGTATTAACAAAATTATCTGAATTTTAGCTGGGTCCACCTAAATTCCAGCTGCTGAAATATAGTGCCCTAAGACAACTCCTTCGGTCATCATCATATGACACTTTTCATGGCTTAAACAAAGCCTAGTGTCAATACATCTTTGCAACACTTTTTCTAAATTTTCTAATGCTGGCTCAAAATCATCCCCGTAAGGTGTGAAGTCATCCATATATAATTTGAACCCTTCATTTATTGAATTTGCAAATATGCTGAGAATGGCCCTTTGGAATGTAGCAGGGGCATTGCATAGGCCAAAGGGTAAGACTCGGTAGGAAAATGTCCCCCATGGACAGGTAAAAGTAGTTTTATCTTGGTCTTTAGGGGAAATCTGGATTTAATTGTACCCACTGAAGCCATCAAGGAAGGAAAATAATTTCTTTCCTGCCAATGTGTCTAATACCTGTTCAATGAAACGAAGGGGAAAGTGCTCTTTCTGGGTTGCCTTGTTAAGTTCACGGTAATCTACACATATTCTCCACTTTTCATTCTTCTTTGGTACCACTACTAATGGAGAGACCCACTTGCTATCAGATATTGGCTAGATGAAATTAACATCCAATAGCTTTTGTAATTAAACTTTCACAATATCTTTAAGATGAGGGTTTAGTCTTCTTTGGGGTTGGTGAATGGGTCTCACATATTTTTCAATATAGATGTGGTGCGTACACAATTGGGGGTCGATTCCCTTCATGTCTAGGTAATCCCATGCAAAGGCTACTTTGTATTTCCGCAATAATTGGACCAACTTCTCTTCTTGTTCAACAGTCAGATTTTTGTTAATGTTTAGAGTTTTTCCCGGGCTCAATTTCTACAATATTACTATTTTACACAGAATTAGTGGGTATTAATTGATCAGGAATTTCTTTCAGAGGATCTTCTTCTTCCTTAT
Organism: Pinus albicaulis; assembly: GCA_034641835.2. NCBI lineage: Eukaryota > Viridiplantae > Streptophyta > Pinopsida > Pinales > Pinaceae > Pinus > Pinus albicaulis. The sequence continues at coordinate 117,048 of JAXQQM020086371.1, forward strand.
TATCAAATGCTGCCTTGATCATGTGACATTGTAGATGGGATCTTATTTGTGGTTTATTAATAAAACTATTGATGATATCATCCTCTGTTTGGTCTTTAAATCAAGAGCATATTCTATAGTTAGAGGTGATCTCATATTTTCCATAAGATATGATACATGTTGTTTTCTTGTTTTGATTATTGATAGGCTTGGCTGGGCTGGGGGATATAAAGCTAAATTCTTGACATAGTTTCCCCTTGTTATTGTCATGTTGCCTTGTTAGCATCCAATATAAGCATCGACAGTTGCCAACCAAGGTCTACCTAATATTAACGGGTGTCCATCTAGCCAGTTCTTTGGATTGATAACTAGGAAGTCAGCAGGGTATTCCCAGGAATCTACAGATACCATTACAGCTTGTAGTGTACCCTGTGGTTTGACTACCGATTGGTCGACCAATTCCAATAAGGTTGTTGTTGGTTCTAGCGATGTAATGCCAAGTTTTTGACAGGTGGTGGTTGTTAGGATATTGATTGTTGCTCCCAAATCAAATAATGAATTTGGAAACAATTTCCCATGGATTTGCACTGTCACTATGGGATTTCCTGGGTCTTCATATTTTACAGGTGTTTCCATTTCTGATAATAGGTTAGATAAAGTACCAACTATTTGGACAGTTGGATTGGTGGTTGTTCTCCTCTTTGGCTTCTTTATGCATAATTCCTTTATGGTTTTTTCATATATAGGGATGTCTTGGATAGCTTGGTGGAGAGGGATTTTTATACACAATTTTTTTAATTATCCCTGAAGATCAAAATCAGGATGCTCTAATGGGCATGGTATGATTAATCATTCTGGGAATGGTGGAGAGGAAGTTGTTACTTATTTTTGATTTTCTTATTGAACCTCCTTCTCTTTTTGTAATGTTTGTTCTACAGGTAACGGATCTTCAATATGAACATTATTGTTTGTCTCTGTTTCTACTATGCGCCGAGACCTTAATTGAAGGCCTTTACACTCCCTCAGTTCAGTTTTTAATTCTGGAGGTTGCATTATTTGGACAGACTGAACTGGCCTATTGTTTGGGTTTGGGTTGGGCTAGGCTAGGAGTTGTGGTCTTAAGTTGGTCTGGGGGTTTGTATAGGGAGATGGCAGTGTAGGTTAAGAGAGAGGGAATTTTCCAGCTAGCTGATTTGTAGGTCTTTACCAGTTTGACTTCCAGGCCTAACTCTGCGAAGTAGAGGGGGACCATTATGTTGGATAAGTATTATTTTTCCAAAACGGTGGGTAGAAAGGAAAAATTGGCCAATTAGTTTTATTCTTTTGGTTCGGCCATGATGATGTAGGGAATGGGTGTTGTGACCAATTGGGGAAAGGTGGTTGATTTTTCCACATTCCACTATATTGCTGAGCATTTTATTGAGGACGCTAAAAAGAAGAAAATGGATCAGTTGGCATACCTGATTGTCATGGCTGCCATTTTCGGCGCTGATTAAGTAGACATACCACTTATGATTCTGCTTCTGCCTCCTTATAAACTGATTTTAGGCTAGGAAGTGAGGGACATCCTTCTGTAGGGTGATCTTTTGTGCAAATGGCACAAAATTTGATTACATCCAGTGAGCACTCTTTGTGGCTATGTTTCTTCCTGCATTTAGGACATAATATCGCCAAATTTTTCTCTGCTTCTTCTTGCTTTTGTTTGGCTTGCATAATGTCAAAATGCGTTTTTAGAGTCTCTAATATATCTATTTTAAAATCTTCCAGCAGGTTTCCAATATCTGCACGACTTACACCTTCATTAGAGGTCTTGTTGTCTCTTGTAATCATATCATGTGCTACTGATTTTAGCCTTGTATTTCCCCTCAAACTCCTGATACAAAAATCAATGATATTAGCATAGCTTTCCTGATATATATCACCTTTTCCCATAATATTCAATGTTTAAACCCATTGATCTTTCATTCCCCTAATTAATGTAGTTTTCAGCACATTATCAGGCAAGGGTAAGGATGCATAAGGAGATCTCTGAAGATTGTATTGAAACCGTTCCACATATTCTTCCAAGGTTTCATTTGGTTTTGTTGTCATTTGGAATATTTCGTCTTTTAGTTCCCAAGACCTGCAATAATCTTGATATTTCTTTAAAAACGCATCTTTCATCTGATCCCAATCAGTTATGACACCCCCACCTAACCCCATAAACCATCGTAAGGTTGATCCTTTTAATGTAGAAGGAAATAGTTTTAGTTTTTGGGGATCAGTGGTATAATCATATCCCCTACATAACACATCGAATTCAAACAAAAATGCTTCTGGATCTTCCATTGTTAAGCCATGAAATGTTGGAATATGTTGAAGGGGAATGGATTTCATAGGTGTATTAACTGCAGCATCTACTATAGGATATTGCAGTGTAGAGGTTTGCTGGGGTGTCTGCTGGTTCTGGTTTTGGTTCTGGGCCATTTGGTCAAATATGTGCCAATATCCTTCTGGGATCTCAAGGGAATTCCTAGGCTGACTAGAAGTGGCAGGAGTGGCCTTGACAACACTTCCCTGGTCTGGAACAATAATTATTCCTTGTTGACCTACTATTTGAGGTGATTCAGGACCTTGGTTTTGAACGAGTTTAACAACACTTCCCTTATCTGGACTGCTTACTGTTTGGACTATTTCAATAGGAGATTTTGGTTCTTCTGCTTCTCCTATTTCCCCTTCTCCTTCACGAATATTACTAGAGTTCCCTTCTTGAGGGGAAATTATGCAGGGATTCTCAATTTCTTGGGAATCTTGCTCAATTCCCACTGTTTGACTATGTATCTCAGCAAAGGCTTCAGATGGTGACTCTGTGGCCTGAAGGGAACCAGTAGGTTGTCTAGAGATAACTTTTCTAGGTCCTACTGATGGCTAAGATTCAGTCCTTTTAAGGATTTCATCAATAAACTTTGTCCTCCCAAGGGTCACCGATCCCTTATGTTTTTCAATTTTAGGAGGAATTTTGTCTTGTTTAGCTTTTCTATTCATTCAAGAAAACAAGCCTTCATTCGTACCTAAAGAAATAAGCTTACCTAATTTTTCTGTGAAGCGGGCTGTGAGCAAGTGTGTTTCTTGCCTGGTGCATAGGTTCTTACCTTCCGTATTTAATACCCAATTCTTCGCAAGAAGAAGAAAATAAATTGTGCATTACTCTTTTGAAATGGCATACACTCTCCCTGGCAATGGCACCAAAATGTTGGAGCATAAAAAGGTATCTTTTAAACACATAATTAGCCTACATTAATTATCAATCCGGGAGCGAATTTTTATTTCAAGATTGTACTCTGTCTGAGGCTGCAATTAACTAAGAGTAATTTTATGAAGATGTAGTATATAATTCTAGATACAAGAGTAAACGGATGCTTGTAAAGAAATCTAATTACAGTAACAAAAATGGAAATGCTTTGAAATCTTAACTACATCAATCTGCAAAACATCAATTAGGGATACAGTAGCAATAACTCATTCCCTTAGAAATCGATGCAACTGAAATCACACTAAGACAAGATAACCAATCTGGGAACTTGGAAGCAGTAACCAATGTCCTCTATAGTTGGTGGTCCTGTTCTTGAAGCAATCAAAATGAAATCAAACTCAAACTACTTGCTGATGAAAATAGCTGAAAGGAACTTCCTCTAATAAAAAGAGCTGGAAAGGAACAAAAACTCATAATTCCTATGCATACACAGCAACTGTAAACAATCTATCTGCTAATCTGAATCTATGAATCAGAAATGAACAATAAACAGGAATGGAACAACAAACATGAATTGAACAACAATTCTAAACTTAACGCAATCAGGCAACTAATATTGATACTTCAACCCTGTCGACAGCCAATACTACGAAACAGTCGATCATAAAGAATCATGAACCAATAGAACATCAAATAGAATTAAGTATAGAACAACAAAGATTTATAAAGATAGCAAGATAAATAAAACAACAAATACGCTTCTTGCAAATGATAGAATAGAAATGCAATTCGTTAACGCTCACAACGAATCCAAATTCAATCCAACAACAATCACTCAACTTTGTAATCGTAATTAATTTACACACAAATTTCACACAACTGTAAGTAAAGGATAGAAATACAAACAGCAGGGTAATTCCACCAGGGCCGGGCCCTTAGCACCAGTGAAACACTGCTGGATTACTTTAGAACTTGAGAGATGAAATGAAGTGCGTCTTTTACATTAATTGAGCATAAATTATTAGAGAGACCACTCTCTAAATCCGAGAGTCAATAAAACACAATATTACAAAGGAAATGTTTTGAATCGAGAATCTCCGATTAATCACTAAAGGCACTGCCTTTTATATCAGACTTTGACGGACAAGACAAGGAATAAGATGAGGCTTGAAAAATGATCCCTCGGGATTGAAGGATCTTGATGGATTCGCTTCCCTTCTTTTAGTTATCACATGATTTACTTTGATCAAAGCCAAGCTGTCCCCTGCCTTTTCTTAGCGATGCGTTTGGATTTCCTTGTCTTTGGCAGGATTTGGTCTAACGCTGGAGGAACAGTATTTTCATTCATCTTAACCTTGCCTTTGGTATAGCTGTTCACTTCTCCTAATTCCTATTTTTATCAACAAAAAGAAATCTTTAGTCATCTTTTTACAATAAACATAAATATTTCCAATTCTACCATAATTCTTGTAATAAATCATCTTTCTAAGGTAAAAATGATTATGTCTAAATTAAAATAATGAGAAAATACACAGTGATTTCATACCTTTTCCACTGCTCAACAGTGACATAAAGAGATCCCTCTCTGGTGCAGGTAGGGCTTGCTACATGACCTAAGTTTGTTCTGTTGTTACCTTTCTCCAATCCTATTGTCAGCCTTGGGAAGTTGGGGAGAGTGATAACAGTAGGAATATCAGAAGTTTTATTGCTAGGGGTATATGAGGTTTTCCATGATATAATTATCAAAACCCTATTTATAATCATTTGATTCCTCAAAATAATGTTTTTTTTTAGACAATTGAAAAATTTCTTGTTCTTCTTGAGTAAGAAAAACTGTCTCATCATCATTTATCCCCATCATATTTATTTGATTGTCTTCTACCTCTTCAATTATCACCTTCATCATTAGCATAATTTTCTTGGAAAGGAGATTTGATTTGCTGGTTTGGTCCCTTTTGTTCCCTGATTTTCTGAAATCCTGAGGAAGCTCCTATAAAAATTTCAGATTAAGGTGCGCAATATTTTCAGAGATATGATCTGTGGAAATCAATGTTTTTGCAGGCTCCTGAACTTCATCTCAAAGAAGTGACGTTGGGAAAATATTCATAACTCTCTCTCTGAGTATCAGATTGGAATTTTGTAAAAAGTGGCAGATAGTGCATGGACTGTGGTTTTATTTGTATCAATTTTAGAGCCAAATGAAGAAATAGTGACACGTGGCACGCTGTAAAAGTTAGCTCTACTGAACAAGTCCATAATTAGGTCATTGTGAGAGATTGGGAATCTCTCCCTTGAAGAATCTAAATTGGGTCAGACCTATGGCATTGGAAATAAGACTCATAGGACTAATACAGAACTGAAAATCACATATTGGGGCTCTGAAATAACAGAGATACACTAGATTCAATATCGAGATCCTAGAAGGCAAGAAAAAGTTAGATCATGTGTTGTCAAGAGCTGCAAAGGAATAGAATTTCTAGGGAAGAAAATCAAAGCAAGGTGCAACAGAGGGTAGCATGACAAGAGCAACAATCAAGGTGCAGAAGAGCAGCAAGAAGTTCACCACATGAACTCTTCAAGTGGGCAGCACTGCATACAGTCATTATAAAGGTATCATCGTACTAAGTCATTGTAAATGTATCATTGTAAAAAATTTACAAGTGTTTATCTGCCAAGAGTTGGAGAGGCAGTGTCGGGAGGTCTAGGATCATCATTAGGTGGTTTTTTCATAGTTGGGGTTATGTTCTAGTGTGTATTCTTCTTCTACATCATTCTATATCATTGTAAAGTAGACCATTTTTCCTGGTACGAGAGTCCATTCTTCTTTTATTCTTCTATAGGGTGGTAGGGTGGAGCTAGGCTAGTGCATGAAGTCACCAATAGGTTCAAGCCTATGAAAAATTCAGGGTGGTAGGGTGGTGCTAGGGTGAGTTGTAGCTCATTGGGTGTTGGGGAATATATTCAGTTGACTACTAAAGAATCTCGAGCGTTGGAACATCCATCCATTAGGAGTTGGAGAAGAATGTTTTTCTAGATTCTAGGAAGTTGGAGCTTTATTTTCAATTGGAGTTGAATATTAAAGAATTATTAGAAAATAATTCAGGTGGTTTTTGTCCCGGAGAGGGTTTCCACCTTAAAAACTATGTGCAGTTGTGTTCATTTTGTTTATTTCTATCATTGTACAAACAATGATAATAATTGAAGATTAACTAATGCTATGAAAGATTAATAATAATAATAATTGAAAGGAATATTGATTTACCCCCCCCCCCCCCTGATTATTTCCAACAATTGGTTTTGGAGCCAAGTTCCTTCAATAACAGTTTAATAGCTAGAAGGAGGTCATGGAGCATACCAAGAATGGTGTACCTCTGTTCAATGAAAATAATTATCCACTCTAGAAAGGAAGAATGGATGTCTATCTATTGGCACAAGGTTACGAAGTATGGGACACTGTTCAAAATGGATTTACATCAACCGCAGATGAACAAGGTAAGAAGAATTTGATAAATGATGCAAAAGAAAATAATATTATTATCAATGGACTTATTGAATCTTCTTATCATAAAGTGCTGGATTGTAAAACTGCCAAAAATGTATGGGACAAGCTTGAGAATATATATATGTAGGTGACTCAAATATCAAAGAAGCAAAGCTTCAAATATACAGAGAAAAATTTGAGCAACTCATAATGAAAGAAGATAACAACATTACTGCATACTTCCAACATGTTGATGAAATAACCAACAATCTGGAAGGATTGGGAGAGCCTGTTGATGAGAAGACTATTATAGGAAATATTCTTAGAACATTACCAAGGAGATTCAACCCAAAGTTATCGGTCTTAGAATATAGTGTAAATCTGGACACTCAGCAAAGAGGAATTACATGGAGTTCTCATAGCATATGAAATGAGACTTGATGAAGAAGAGGTTACTTCACATTTAGAAACTACGTTCGATGCATCTAAGAAAACCAATAAGGAGAAACAACCTTCAAAGGCACAGACCTGCACCTACAATTGTGAAGAAAAGGAAGATGATGAAGAAGGTATTTTAGATAGAGAATATGCTTACTTTACGAGAAAACTAAAAATTGTTAAGGGAAAATTCAAGGGTAAATTTCCATTGATATGTTTCGGTTGTGGTGAGGTTGGGAATTTCCCATAAAAATTTCCGAACAGAAGTGATGGAAACTCAAAAGAAAAGAAAGGTTTTAAGAAATTCAACAAGCAAAGAAAAAATAAAGGATTTAAAAGGAACTTTCTCTATAAAGAAGATAGCTCATCATCCGATGAAGAAAATGACAGTGAAGAAGATGCCAATGAGAGAGTATTGTTTATGGCTAAGCACATTAAACAAGAGGTATCAAACAACAGAGAAGAAGGGATGACCATATAATAATTTTCTAAGGAGGCAATCAAGCTTATAAAAGAGCTCAAGGATGAGAAGATCCATTCCAATACTCTTGAAGTACAATTTCATGGTCTCAAAATTGAAGTTGAAGAACACAAATGTATTGAAGAGTCACTTCAAAAGAAGTTGGAAGAAATCAACCAAGAAAGAGAATCATTAGAAGCCAAAGTAGTCTCGCTGCGTAAGGAAGTGAAGAAGGGAAAAATTGTCCAAAACTATTCCAACAACTCAAGGGAATTGGAAGAACTCATCAATAATCAACGATATTACAATGATAGAACTGGCCTCGGTTACAAAGAAGAAGAAGAAGGACCTTCTACAACAAAATACAATGAACCTATGAGACCTGACATGCATGTAGACTTCATTGGACAATATTTGCAAGAAAATCCTTGGAAGACGATTCCTCAATGAAGATTTCCATCCAGGTACCAACATATTTTTCATGGCTATTGTTATTCATGTGGAAAATTTGGTCATAAAGCTGTAGAATGTTGCACGTACCCGACGAACCAATACAATTCTAGGAGATCTGTCAAATATGAACCTCCTAAATCTCAACAAAACATCAATAGATTTGAACATTTAAGAAATAATACAGAATGTTACAAGTGTTAGAAATTTGGACACATAGCCAGAAACTGCAAACTTGAAAATCCTCTAGAAGAATCTTCGAAGCCACAGAATGAACGAACATGGAAGAAGAAAAAGACTGATAATTGTGCTCTCGCTCTCAAGGCTCCAAACAATGAATATGTGTGGTATTTTGATAGTGGTTTCTCAATGCATATCACTAGAGATAGAAAGAAATTTGTATCTCTGAAAGAGAAGAAGGATGGAACTGTGTCCTTTGGAAATGATGGATCTTCAAATGTTATAGGATCAGGTCTCGTTACTCTCAGAAGAAAATATGCTCTAGCTAAGAATGTTCTATTGGTTGACTACATGAATCACAATCTGCTCAGTGTTGGAAAAATGTGTGATCAAAGGCAAAAAATACTATTCAACTCCACAAAATGTGAAATCAGGAAAGGCAGGTATGGTGAAATTGTGGCTACAGCAAGTCGAGCTCCAAATGACATATATGTTCTGGATGAAGCAACTAAAGCACGTCTAATAGATAAAGAGGATGATATAATATTTGGTAGAAATGATGATCGAATAAGTAAGAACTTTTCTATAAATATGCTACGTCAGTTCGAGATGTCTTTACTTGGTGAGATGACATACTTCTTATGGCTTCAAATATCTCAGCAAGAGAAAGAAATATTTATATGTCAAGCTAAGTACATCAAGGAAATTCTCAAGAAATTTAAAATGGAAGATTGCAAACCCATCCTTACTCTGATGGTAATAGGTTGCAAATTGAGCATAGATGACTCATATAAGGATGTGGATCAGAGGTTGTACAGATCTACGTTTGGTAGTCTTCTATATATAACAGCCTCCTAGCCATATGTTATGCAAGAAGTTGGACAAGTAGCAAGATTCCAAGCAGCACCAAAATAATCACATATTATTGCCATCAAAATAATTCTTTTATATCTAAAGGGAACAACAGAATATGGCTTGTGGTATCCCAAGGGTAAAAATCTCATTATTCAAGTCTTTACAGATGCAGAATGGGTAGGAAGCGTTGATGATCGTAAGAGTAATCGTGAAGCATTTGAATATCCTCACTAGAAGCTTGGGATTCTCCCCAGTTCTCATTATATTTTCCTTATTTAGAATATAAAGAGGGAGTGGAAGTGTGTACAGGTCCGCAGGATGGTTGTGTGGCATGGGAATTACCCTTTTCCATTGATGTCAAAGGGGGAGAGAATGTTGTAGGAATCGGTTTCATGATGACAAAGGGAGTACTTTTGTTGCCATCAATGCCAAAAGGGGAGATTGTTGATCAGTGGTTGTCATTAATGTCAACCCAAGAAGCACGAGGGGCTACCCCGATCTTGCATGGGAATTTTGACCTAAAAAATTACTATATTCTGGGTCAAGAATTTTTTTGATGGCTTCTACTTGTCGAGATGTTTTCATTGATATATGGCACACCATGTAATTCTTCATGGTTTGAGAGATATTCATGTTTGAATTTTGTAACACTAGTTAGTGGGCTAAAACCCCATGGGTTTGTGGCTATTAAGTTCCTATATTAATAGTGCAGTCCCTTATTATGTTAGTGTATCCCCCCTTATTGTTATTTTTTTACCCCTATAACCCCCATATTATTATTATTGTGCTCTTACATTATTATTGTTAGATCGGCTAGGATTACATTGTGGCCCCATGGACTTCTATATATAGAAAGGAGGTTTTGTCATTTGTATAATCCAATAATTGTTCATTCATTTAATTTATTAGAGGTTTCCCCCTCGAATTGGCTTATTTCTAAGGTTTTTATATCTCTTTTCTTCTATTTTTGGAGTTGTTTTCACAACATTTGGTATCAGAGCTTTGGATTCTAGGGTTTCGCTGCTCCAAACAAGTCATCGTGGAATTTTCGCTACAATTTTTTTTATACAAAGGTTAAGAAGCTGAAATTTTTAGAGTTTAAAGCATAAATCTTGAGGATGATCGTCGCAAAATTTCAGAGCTTGGTTCACAATATTTTCAGAGATATGATCTGTGGAAGTTAGGGTGTATTTCAGGCTTTTGAATTTCACTTAAAACGGTCATCGCGGAATTTTTGCTATAACATTTTTTCTATGAAGGTTCAGAAGCTGAAATTTTTCGAGCATGAAGCCGAACTCCTGAGGAACATCTTTGCAAAATTTTAGATCTTGGTTCGCAATAGTTTTAGAGATATGATTTGTGGAAGTTAGGTCTTTTTCAGGCTCCCGAATTTCATCTCAAAGAGGTGATCGTGGGAAAATCTTCATAACTCTCTCTCTGAGCATCGGATTGGAATTATGTAAAAAGTGGTGGGAATTAAATGGACTATAGCTTCCTTTCTATCAATTTTAGAGCCAAAGGAGCAAAAAACGACACGTGGCAATTTGTACAAGTTTGCTCTACTGAACGAGTCCATAATTAGGTCATTATGGGAGATTGGACATAACTTTGTCTTGAAGAATCCAAATCAAGGTAGACCTGTGGCATTCGAAAGAGGATTCAGAGGGCTACTGTAGAGCCAAATTTTAGATATTTAGGATCTGACATTACATATATAATTCAGTTTCAATATCGAGCTTCTCAAAAGCAAGAAAAAGGTGTGTATTTGGTTTTTAAAATTCCATAACGTTTGTTTGAAAAAGTAGTTTGAAGTGATTCCAAGGGCATATTTTAGAATTTTTATTAGTATTGGGTTCTATAATTTCTCAAAAAAATAATTCCATACCCATTAAGCCCTCAAAAAGCTATACTATGACGCATGAAGAGGAAGAATTTCAGTATGCGATATCAAAATTACGGTACCAAGTGCAACAAATTCGATCTTACAAAGACCAACTGAAGATGACATAGATGGTTTAAAAGAAAAAATGGAGACTAATTTGGATAGTTTGAAGGATCAAATAATAGCTAATATGGATGATAAATTAGTGAAATATCACATCGAGCATCAACAACAAGTTCTTCAACTCTCAAAGGATAACCTAACTTGGGTACAGAATCTAATGAAACAACAGGAAGATCAACATCACATCGAAAGAAGTTATAAAGCAGTCATAGAAATAAGAACTCAACAAGTATGATCAATTTCAGAGTATCTCAGCAAGTGGAAGAACTATCATGTAGAAGATTCCACATGGGAGGAGGAGAATTTTGTACAGAAGCATCAAGAAATAATCAAGCGTTGAGGACAACACTTGTTTGAAGGGAGGGGCATGTTAATTCCCTATATTAATAGTGTAGTCCCTTATTATGTTAGTGTAGCCCCCCTTATTATTATTGTTGTACCCCTGTAACCCCAATATTGTGATTATTGTTCCCTTATATTATTATTGTTATGTCTGCTAGGATTACATTGTGGCCCCAGTAGGATTACATTGTGGCCCCATGGACTCCTATATATAGAAAGGAGGTTTTTTCATTTTTATAATCCAAGAATTGTTCATTCATGTAATTTATTTGAGGTTTCCCACTCGAAGTGGCTTATTTCTAAGGCGTTGATATCTCTTTTATTTTATTTTTGGAGTTGGTTTCACAATAGTGGCATGGGTCATTGAAAAGTTAATAATTAATAATTTTTAAGCTCGTAAAATCCCTCCCAGGTTCACTTGTCGAAGACCCTCTCAACCTAAGAATTTATATAAATTGTGATCCTCATATCATCCTCATGTAGGGATTTTTCTATCTAAAAGAGGTCATCGTGGAATTTGCGCTCTAAATTTTTTTCTATGAAGGTTCAAAAGCTGAAATTTTTATGAGATGAATCTGAAATCCTAAGAAATATCCTGTAGGTGTGAAATATTTTCAAAGATATGATTTGCGAAGGTGTGCAATATTTTCAAAGATATGATTTGTGGAATTTAGTGTTTCTGCAGGCTCCTGAACTTCATCTCAAAGAAGCGACCTTGGGAAAATCATCATAACTCTATCTCTAAGTATCAGATTAGAATTCTGTAAAAAGCGGCAAATAGTGCACGAAATGTATTTTTTTCTGTATCAATTTCAGAGCCAAATGAAGAAAAAGTGACACGTGGCATGCCGTACAAGTTATCTCTACTAAACTAGTCCATAATTAGGTCATTGTGAGAGATTGGGCATCACTCTCTCTTGAAGAATCCAAATTATGTCAAACCTATGGAATTGGAAATAAGACTCATAGGACTAATACAAAACTAAAAATCACATACTGGGGATCTGAAATAACAGAGATACACCAAATTCAATATCGAGATCCTAGAAGGCAAGAAAAAGCTAGATCATGTGTTGTCAAGGGATGCAAAGGACTAGACTTTCTAGGGCAACAAAGAAAAGTAAGGTGTAGCAGAGGGTAGCATGACAATATCAAAAATCAAGGTGCAGAACAGCAGCAAGAATTTCGCCGCATAAATTCTTCAAGTAGGCAGCACTGCGTACAATCATTATAAAGGTATTATTATACTAAGTCATTGTAAATGTATCATTGTAAAAATTATACAAGTATCTATCTGCCAAGTGTTGGAGAGGCAGTTTCATAGTTGGGGTTATGGTCTAGTGTGTATTCTTCTTCTATATCATTCTATATCATTGTAAAGTGGACCATTTTCCTTAGTACGAGAGTCTATTCTTCTTTTATTCTTCTATAGGTTGGTAGGGTGGTGTTAGGATGGTGCATGAAGTCACCAACAGGTTCAAGCCTATGAAAACTTCAGGGTGGTAGGATGGTGTTAGGGTGAGTTGTAGCTCATTGGGTGTTGGGGCATCTGTTCAGTTGACTACTGAAGAATCTCGGGCATTGGAGCGTCCATCCAGTGGGAGCTGGAGAAGAATGATTTTATAGATTATAGTAAGTTGGAGATTTATTTTCAATTGTATTTGAATATTAAATAATTATTAGAAAGCATTCAGGTGGTTTTTGTCCTAGAGAGGGTTTCTACCTTAAAAAATGTGTGCAGTTGTGTTGCTTTTGTTTACTGTTATCATTATACAAACACTGATAATGATTGAAGATTAACTAATGATATGAAATATTAATAATAATACTAATTGAAAGGAATACTGATATACCCCCCCCCCTTCCCACCCCTCTAAGTATTTCCAACAGATTTCTCCTAACATTTTGGTTTCGGTTCTGTGGACCAGGTTGATTTTCTCTTGGCGGAATTCTATCTGTCAAACTAATTATTTCCATCATTCCTTCTACTGTTCTAACCAAAGAATCTATCTTAGCATCAGAAGGAGATGTTGATGGTTCCTCTTTCATTGTCACTCTTCTTTCTATTCTCATCCTAACTCTTTTTGCCAACAAATTGGCTTCTACACTCACTGCATCTCTTTGCATTTCTTCTAAAGTTGTAGAGTTTCTCTCTCTTAGCTGATAAGGCATGTTTGCCTCAAAGCCATCAGGGAATTTTATTAAGGTTAAACCTTGTGGTGGTTTAATGTTTTCAAGAATTGCATTATAAACATTATTGAATCTAGTGCAATAATCCTGGACACTTTCCCCAGGTGCCCTCCTAATACTTTCATATTCTGATAGAATCTTAAGAGGGTTATTTTTAACTTCCCATATATTAAGGAATGACTGATGAAATCCAGGGAGATATTTAATGCTAGAAAGTGGTAAGGCTTTGAAACATTTTCTAATTTCTCTAGTAAGACTTTGAGAAAATATTCTAATCTTAACATTTTCTTCATCCACTTCTTGAAGATCAAAACTATCATTCATCCTATCAACATGTTGTTGAGCAGTTATGGGTCTAGTACCATCAAATTGGGGTATCATAGTTTGATAATCTTGTGGCATGTTTTCCAAAGGAGCCTGAAGAACCAGTGGAGCATATCTTGCTTCCATGATGGGTATATGAGTATGGATAATATGTGGATTGATTAAAGGTGGAGGTTGGATTGAAGGTTGAGATTGTGTTGAAGGTGTAGATTGAATTGAAGGTGAAGGTTGAATTTAAGGTGAATATTGGGGTGAAGATGGGGGTTGGGATGAATATGGAGTTTGAGTTGCTTGATAAGGAATTATAGGGTTGGTAGTGGAAACTATAGGAGTGGGACTGGATGATATTGGATGAACTGACTGAGATTTACTGGATAAAACTGCAAAAGCTAAGGTAGAAATTTCAACACATTGTTGGATGTATGCCTCGTGGATAGATATTTCAAGGTATGATATTAAATCCTGTAATTTATCAAAGTCTTGAAGGATTTGAAGATTAGGATCAGGTTGAGCAGAATATTTTTCAAATTAATGACGTTGTAAGGCAGACTGATCCACCACAGTTTGGTCCACCCAATTTTCTTACTTGGCCCTAAACAAGTTATGCTCAAATGGAAAATCAAGTTGGATATCCTGTAAAGTGACAAAGTTCTTTGGAAGATAATCTGCCTTAGGGGCAGGACTACTACTTCCTTGACTCTCAGCTAAACTTCTTCTCCTCAACAATTTTTCAGGATCATCAACAATAGTGCCAGGTTTAGGATCAGGATGAGATCCAATATAATCTCTTTTTGGAGCCATAATTAAAATATAAAACACACACTCTCTAAAATATTCCTTAAATACATTTCTTTTCACCATGGAAATGATTTCACAGAAAATCACAATAACTTTTTTTGTCCCATGTATGGTCACCACTATGTTATCATTATGTCATTTTTGAGATGTTGGGAGTAAACACAAAAAATAAAATCAAAACCAATTTTAATCTTAGAAGCTATCCCTTCTAAACTCAGAGAGGGATCTCTCTTAAAATTTAGCTTTGTTTTATGTAGATTTTAGGCTATTTAATATAATCCAATTGTTTGTTTGTGATTGATTTTATTGATTTGTTTGATTGAATGATTTATACTTCCATTGGGCTATGGAGTGTGTAAAAATAACTGGATCTGCATCAAATTTTAAAGGAGTTTCACTGGGAAAGATAAGTGAATTTAGTTGGAATTTTTAGAATTAAAATGATATGGAATAGGAGAAACAGTAAGGTTCAGTAAAAACTTAAGAGAAATTAAGAATTCCTTAGTTTGAATTTAGAAGAAAAAATAAAAATTATTTGCAGCCAAAGGATCGTCATTGTTTCTGTAATGTAATTATGGGGTAAGGTGTCTTATCTGGAAACAACTTTCCAAATTGTTACCATGTCAAATCTTGGGCCATCAATTCTATATGTTAGAGGATTAGAAGAGTTTCTGTCATTGGATGATTATAACTAATTAATGTAACTACTCCCTTTGACATGGCATTGTCTTCTTCAGCAACGCATTTTCCTCTTCGCCCAAGCGCACTCAGATCTAGCTTTTCCAGAAAAAAAAGATCAAGCTCACACCCAACATCCTCCATTGAGGACTTTGCTAGAAGGTATGGTATCCTCATTTTCATACGAAAACTAACTGATATTTTTTATTTTTTTGTATGTTTAGGGTTCTTATTGATCAAATATATGTTTGAGAATATAGGTTTAGAAATATTTTCACGAGAAACCTCTTTGGAAAATAAACTGTAATTTTCGATGATCTAAAGTTTAATAGACACATCTTGCAAAATGAAGGAACGTTACTCAAGGCCAGCTACCCCAAATCATTTCGAGATTTAGTAGGAAGGAACGGTTTGATTGGTATACATCAAGACCTGCATAGGAAGCTTTATGGGATCGCTGCCAGCAAGATGACCCCAGAGAAGTTGAAATAGAATTTCATGACAGATATTCAAATAATTTTACAGCGAACAATGGGTACTTGGAAATATAGAGAAATGCTTTTTGAAGTCGAGTGTAGGAAGGCAAGTGAAAATGATAGCCTATTATCTTCCAATTCTTATATTCATTTTGTATGGTTAGTCCTTTTGGCATTGACATTACACAAATGAAAGGCAGATTTTGATCTATAAGATATACAAAGCAATAGAGGAGAGGAAAACCAATTGTAATAGAGTACTGAAAAGTGGTTTACTGGCGAGAGTATCAGATGAAGAAGAAAACTTTTCGGAGATTTCATCATTTCTTTAATTTTTAGTGGTAATGAAACTACAACAAATATGATGTTATTCGAAAGCTTTGGAGCAGTTGAGAGTGAGTATAAATTTCAACCTGAATTATGGTTATTCTGGTTACAAGATCTATAAATTCGTAGGATAAATCACATGCTAATAATATTCTTTTGACTTGTGTGGCGATAGATTGATACAGGTTGAGTATGATTCATTGAGAAGAAAATGAACAAAGCAGGAAATACTGACGTGAGATGATTACAAGTAATATTGGCATGTGCAATAATTTTCAACGGCATTGGTTAAATGTGACCATAATATTAATTTATAAACAGAAATGTATGGATAATCGAGTCCTATGATTCCACATGTTATGTGATTATGAAGGCTTTTATTGTTTTAATTTGATCTTCTTTTTCGTTTAGGTATATATATATATATATATATATATATATATATATATATATATATATATGGGGATGGCTTCGATTATTAATATGATTCTGATTGCGATAACTTTGAAGAATCTCATGCCTGCACACAGTCATCACCTTTCACGTTTGTACGTTGTAAGTGAAATCACCGACAACATTAACAGTAAACACCCATCTCCCAATTTTTGTTTTTCATGGGTTCCTGCGAAGTGATAAGAGTGACAGGCTAACCTCTTCTAAATGGAATAACAATGTTCACAATTTTACGTCACCTGCTAAATGCCAACATTTCAATAATGTACTCTGTAACGATAAAATTTAAAATCCCTTGGTATAAACATTATTGATTACAGTATCAATTACCGAGTGGTTTCATTGACAGAGGGAACGTCTAAAAGCTGGGACTCTGCGTTCATGACACTACAACCCATGAAATGCTTTGAAGGAATGACGTTAATGCATACGTCAAAGTATATGTATTTTTTTTCATATTGTAAATAATCTAATAATGTCATTGTTAATTTTGACAACGATATACATTTTTTATTTAATATTAAAACTAATAATTATAATTTTATTTTATTTTTAAAATTACAATTAAGTTAGAAATTAAATTGGTTTATGAGATTTTAGATAAGAAATCTTTTTTAAGATATTTCGTTAAAGTTTATGATTCTGAGATGAATTTCTGTGGTGAAGTATTTTTGGTCTCAAATTTAAATGTGAATTTTCGATCTTGAATGAATTTATAATTCTTGAACATGTGGGAATATGTTAGGGATCTTGACTAAATATTTATAGTTCTTAAACATCTTGGGAATATTTTAGGGATCTTGAGTGAATTTATAATTCTTGAATATGTGGGAAATATTTTAGGGGGTTTTGAGTGAATTTAAAATTTCTAAAGATGTAGGGAATATTTTAGGGGTTTTGATTGAATTTATAATTCTTGAACCTATGGGGAATATTTTAGGATAACTTTTTAAGAAAATCAAATTTGTGAATTTTTTTGGGTGAAATTTTTTGAAGAATCAAACTTGATGTGGCTTTTTATAGAAGTGAAGTGAATGTTGAGTATATTTAAGTTACAATGTCAAAACAATTCACTTGGTTGATTGCCTCAACACATAACCCAAGTGCATAGTCTCTTTTTATTTATTTAATTTCTTTTTACTTAATACTTTTATTTTATTTGTTAAAATCTTGGGTCATAAGTTCTTTTCATTTATTTTATTTTTTTCACATTTTTTTTTGTATTTGTTAAAATTATGCATCTATGTAGTAAGGGGAAGATTGGAAGACAAAAAAGTCACCCTAGAAAGTCTTTATTATTTCATTGATTTATTAGAATCCAAAAGAGAAGAAAAAGAAATGGAACACAAACTAGAATTAGCTAAAATGTTTGATAACAAATTTTTATTGTGAGAAAATATAATTTTAGGGCTCAAGGAATTGCAAAAAAGGGGAATATTTTAGGATAAATTTTTAAGAAAATCAAACTTGTGAATTTTTTTGGGTGAAATTTTTTTAAGAATCAAACTCGGGGCTTTTTATAGAAGTGAAGTGAATGTTAAGTATATTTAAGTTACAATGTCAAAACAATTCACTTGGTTAATTGCCTCAACACATAACCCAAGTGCATAATTTCTTTTTATTTATTTAATTTCTTTTTACTTAATACTTTTATTTTATTTGTTAAAATCTTGGGTCATAAGTTCTTTTCATTTATTTTTTTTTTTTACTTTTTTTTTTTTATTTGTTAAAATTATGCATCTATGTAGTAAGGGGAAGATTGGAAGACAAAAAAGTCACCCTAGAAAGTCTTTATTATTTCATTGATTTATTAGAGGCAAAAAGAGAAAAAAGAGAAATTGAACATAAACTAGAATTAGCTAAAATGTTTGACAACAAATTTTTATTCTGAGAAAATATAATTTTAGGGCTCAAGGAATTACAAAAAAGGGGAATATTTTAGGATAAATTTTTAAGAAAATCAAACTTGTGAATTTTTTTGTGCGAAATTTTTTGAAGAATCAAACTTGATGTGGCTTTTTATAGAAGTGAAGTGAATGTTGAGTATATTTAAGTTACAATGTCAAAACAATTCACCTGGTTAATTGCCTCAACACATAACCCAAGTGCATAATCTCTTTTTATTTATTTAATTTCTTTTTACTTAATACTTTCATTTTATTTGTTAAAATCTTGGGTCATAAGTTCTTTTTATTTATTTTACTTTTACTTTTTACTTTTTTTTTTATTTGTTAAAATTATGCATCTATGTAGTAAGGGGAAGATTGGAAGAAAAAAAAGTCACCCTAGAAAGTCTTTATTATTTCATTGATTTATTAGAGGAAAAACGAGAAGAAAGAGAAATGGAACACAAACTAGAATTAGCTAAAATATTTGATAACAAATTTTTATTCCGAGAAAATATAATTTTAGGGCTCAAGGAATTGCAAAAAAGGGGAATATTTTAGGATAACTTTTTAAGAAAATCAAACTTGTGAATTTTTTTGGGTGAAATTTTTTGAAGAATCAAACGTGATGTGGCTTTTTATAGAAGTGAAGTGAATGTTGAGTATATTTAAGTTACAATGTAAAAACAATTCACTTGGTTAATTGCCTCAACACATAACCCAAGTGCATAATCTCTTTTTATTTATTTAATTTCTTTTTACTTAATACTTTTATTTTATTTGTTAAAATCTTTGGTCATAAGTTCTTTTCATTTTTTTTATTTTTTTTACTTTTACTTTTACTTTTTTTATTTGTTAAAATTATGCATTTATGTAGTAAGGGGAAGATTGGAAGTCAAAAAAGTCACCCTAGAAAGTCTTTATTATTTCATTGATTTATTAGAGGCAAAAAGAGAAGAAAGAGAAATGAAACATAAATTAGAATGAGCTAAAATGTTTGGTAACAAATTTTTATTGTGAGAAAATATAATTTTAGGGCTCAAGGAATTGCAAAAAGTGAAAGATAGGTTACAATAAATGTAAAACCACACTAATTGACCTATATCATGAGTGCAATAAAATAGCCTTGAATCTTATAATTCATAGTAAAGAGAAGATGGATGATGACACATTTGAAATAGTAAAAGAAGAATGAAAATATAAGTGGTAAATTGAAACCAACATATTTCATAGAAGAAAGAAGGCTGGGAAAGACACTTGAGAATAAAAATAGATTGATTTGTGTTAGAGTAAGATATATTGACCATAAATTTGACATAATCAATAACTAGCAATTGCACCATATGTTGCAAAGGAAACGTAAATGAATAACATAGGAAAGAGTAGTATAGAGGAAATTCTCTCACATGAATCATGCTAATTTGGTTCATTTTTAGATAAGTATTAGTGCTTTGGTCCTAAGATGAAATATCATCATTCAAGAAGTTTAGAAAATGAGGTGTTTGATTCTTCTCTAAGAACCATAAGTATCAAAGTACCAAAACACATATTTTCAATGGGAAAAAAGAGATTACATCAAAACCACAAAGAATAACAACACATCTATGGTATAACTTAGCTATTTAATGATATAACTTACAAAATCTCTTGATAAACACATAAATAATTTCATCATTTTTCCTCTTGAGTAATCATAAAGTTTTCATTTTTCAAAAATTTCAACAAAAAAAAAAACTAATTACATCATTTAAACAATTCAACATAAACCTCAATGTGTAATTATAATCTTTACCTCATATCATTGAAAATAAATGAACATTAATTTACATCATAGCATTAAAAAAACAAGAACATCCTCAATGGCTACTCAAAAGAAATGAACATTAATTTATGTGACAACAATAAAAATACATGAACATTATTGGGTTACTATGAGAATATATAAACACCTTAAAGCACTCAATAACCCTTTCAATTTAAAAAATATATTATCATATTTATCAAAGGAATACATGAACATTAGTGGGTTACTATGAGAATATATAAACACCTTAAAGCACTCAATAACCCTTTCAATTTTAAAAATATATTATCACATTTATCAAAGGAATATGTGTTACAATATTGGGCTATTCATTTACATAATATGGTTACAACTACATATGTTAATATCATTTTTAGATAAGTATCAGTGCTTTTGCACAATGTTTTTTTGTTTGTGTATTCCTAGGCACTATGGTAAAGGTGACCCATAAGGTGAGGTACTTGGTTGAGGTACTATATACTCCAACAATGGTCCTAAGATGAAATATCATCATTCAGGAAGTTCAGAAAATGAGGTGTTTGATTAGTATAATTATTTATTCTCTAAGAACCATAAGAAGTTTAGAAAATGAGGAATGGTTGTAAGATGAAATATCATCATTCAAGAAGTTTAGAAAATGAGGTGTTTGATTAGTATAACAATTTATTCTCTAAGAACCATAAGAAGTTTAGAAAATGAGGTGTTTGATTAGTATAATGATTTCTTCTCTAACAACCATAAAATATCGAAATACCAAAAAACATATTTTCAATGGGTAAAAAGAGATTAGATCAAAACCACTAAGAATAAAAACTTATCACCCAATATATACTTGAAAAATATAAATACTTAAAAAAATATATCACAAATACATATAAATATTTAAAACCATAATAATATAAAAAATACAATTAGTTTTCATATTTTCATTTAATTAACATATATATTTCAACAATACAAAAAATAATAATATCATACTTAACTATAATTATGAATTATTTGTAAGCCTAATCATTTATTATACATTGGTTTTTAAGAACTATCATCAACTAGTATGTATTTCAAACATATAAATATAACATGCTCATATTTCTTTAAAAATATATCATAAATAATTAAAATTATACAAATGACCATGACAATATCACAAATAATCTTTTGGAGACACCATCAATTAGAATATATTTAAAAACCAAGTTTTTATAATTGTCCTTATTATATATTTTAACAATACAAATAATAATAACATTACAAGTAACTATAATCATGACTTTTTAAAAATATCATAGCATTTTAAAAATATATCACAAATAAATATTAAGTATCCAAATGATAGCCATAATATCAATAATAATTGTAAGCTTTATTATTAAATATGAAACACTTTCAAATTTCATTATGTTCAATGGCTTGCAATGATAATAAAATGTATAGTCCTTTGAATTGTGAATGTGTAAGAAGTAGCCAACCGTAAATATGGTTTGATACTCACTCAAAGGAATATTGGATTTGAGCACATTGAGGTTATAGAGATTAAGTTCGAACTATGAAAAGGAAAAAAATCTTTAGAACCACTTCAACAATGGAAGAAGAGTAGCTTGACATAATTGAATTTTGATGTTGATAAAAATATATTTTTTTTTCCTAAACTAATATCTGACCGAGATACATTGTAGAAATCTTGAATCCCGAATAAACTTGGCATATACAAATAAGGTGTGGAATCATGGATAAATTCCAACCATTCAAGTAGAAAATACTTCAAACACAATTGTTTCCAGTGCAAATACATATTGATCTTTAACCAAAAGACCAAATCAAGGTCTTTTGGTCAATAATTGCTAAGTATAGAGATATTTTCTATCTCTACAGTGCATTCTTTAGCAACTATACTAAATAACCAAAAAGAGATAACTTGATACCATGGATACTCCTATCATGTCAAAGATGCAATTCCTGAGAACCCCTCTTTAACTAAGATACAAATATCTACTTACACCCTTTGGAAACATTTTCCCCCACTTTCAATGTCATCATGGAAGATTACCAATTTAATGCTACTCTTTCCTCCATTATTGTCTTATGGTGTTTCCTTTGCAACATGTGGTGCAATTGCTTGTTAAGATTTTAAAGAAAGAATATTATAGGAAAAACAATGAAATAACACATAAACGAAAGAAGAACATCATTCCATTGACTGGAAAAAGTACAATAGCTTTCAGAAAATAATGTTCAACAATCAACCTGGAATACTTCGAAGTGTGAAGTATTTATACAATAATTACAAAAATCATGTCTCAACCGATAGGGTATATTTAGCAATAATCTAAACAAATGATCTAATTCTGCTAAATAATAGGCTAGGTGGAAAAATGCATGGAGAGGTGGCTCTGATTTGGAGGAATTTGTTGGTGAGATGGTTAGTATTTATTTGTTGCGTTGTTTGTTGTTTTGGATGATCTGTAACTGTATTTGAAATTACCATTTAATCTAGTAATTCACACAATTTATCCCACCTTTCTTTATCCGGGATGGTCAATTTTGGTACCTTCCTGTAGATCTCATTTACCGCGTTATATTTTTCAAAAGTTCGCCTTACCACGAAGATATGGTTTACTTCATGTTGAATGTAGAAATCGTTTCCCATTGCTTCCATGAACACTCTACCTATCATACTACCCTTTATTTTGGCGAATTTGAAGTTTTCTCTAGCCACCTCCTTCATCTTCTTAATGTAATCTTATTGGGTAATTAATTTATCATTAATTACAAATACACTGGGTAATCCTTTTTAATTCAATCCTTCAATTCTGCTAAAAAACTTGTTAACTGATATCTATAACCCTTAACACTTTTCTTATAACCGAGTTATGATATTCTTTTTTTTTTAAACATTCTTGACTTCCAAGATGGTTTTGTAGAAAATCATATAACTAATGCATTATACATCCAATATTCTCCTGATCACACACTATTTTAACTTCATGCACAATACAAAATCTCTTCTACCATTGATCATCACATGCGGAAATTAAATCAATTGCATGCACACATTGAAACCATAAAAATTCACACATATGAACACAGTGTTTTAACGGGAAAGCTTAAAGCTGAAAACCCCAACTATCTGTATATAATATATGTCATAGATATCATGTAACAATCATCATACAAAGCTGATCACAATCTCTCAGTACAATCTCGAATCGCTACACACTAATCAGGTCCCGATCTAGCAAATCCATGCACTGATCTCTTCCACCTGCTAGCCTGCCTCTACTGCGCAATCTCTGCTGAAGAATGGATATGAATGAACTTGAATTGGTCTAGATTTTCTCATGCAATCCTCATTGGCATCTCCAATATTTGGGTGTTGCAAATCATGCAACACTATAGTCACAACTGATAGTCAACCTTCTCTTTCACCTACCTCTCCACTGGTCTCCAATGAAACTGTCCATGCACTGTAGTTAAATGATGTATTCTTCAGTTGATTAATGAGTTAATATTTAGTGAATTAATTCACACCACTCTCACTAGTGTATCATTCAGTTAGACTAGATACAACTAGCTCAATTGTGTCTAACTGAGTTAAACTGACACAACTCCACCAACTACCTCAATAACTCCACCAAACTCTGTCACATGAGTTCTAACTGAAGTCTCCATGAAATATCTCCACTTAACCCTCAGGAATAGCGTAATTCCTTCTGTCAGCTCCTGTGCCACATCTGTGCACTTAACTGAAGTGCTCCAAGAGAATAAGATAATGTTTAGAGTCCAAATATTATTAAGAGCTAATAATATTCGACATATCTATTTTTAGACTAGAAATCTAGAAATAGATTACGCCTAATATGTCTAAAAATAGAAGTCCATCTATTTTTCCATCTTGACCAACCATCCACAAATAGAATCCTGCAACTCATAGAATATGATCGACATGTCTAAAAATAGACATAGTTTAAGAATAGACTTGCGCCAAAAATAGCCTGCGGGCCCACTTAGTGAAGGCGACTCTTTTCACTAAGCTCATCATCTTGTTGCATTCTCAACACTCCCTCTCAACAAGATAGGGATTATCTACCACCCCGATTCTGTCTTTTTGGTATTCGAATTTTCTCTTGGTGAGCGCCTTCGTCAAGATATCAGCATCCTGATCCTCCGTAGGAATGTAAGAAAGTAACATGATCTTCTGCTGCACACAATCTCTGATATGATGGTACCGGATGTCAATGTGTTTAGATCGATCATGAAATACTGGATTAATTGAGAGTTTGATGCAACTCTGATTATCACAATATATCACAGTAGGATCTAAGTGTGAACCAAACAACCCGATCAAGATCTTCCTCATTCATATACCCTCACATGCAACCAAACTTGCTGCCATATACTCGGCCTCCGCGGAACTGAGTGCCACAGATCTTTGTTTCCTTCTGTACCAAGAAACTGTTGTATACCTGATACTGAAAATCCCTCCAGATGTGCTCTTCCTGTCCGTTGGGCTCCCTGCCCAATCTGCATCCGTGAAGCCATGTAGCCTCACCTCATTTGACTGTCTGTACCACAATCCATATCCCGATGTGCCTCTAAGATATCTCAATACATGCTTCCCCGCCTTCCAAAAGAGCTTGGTAGGCTTAACCATAGCTTGTGAAAGCTAGTAAACAACGTAGCATATGTCAGGTCGTGTATTGAATAGATACATGAGCGACCCCACCAACTGTCAGTAAATAGTGGCATCCACTACCTCTGGCAATGTAGCATCCTCTTTCCTCCAACCACCAGGAAGAGGAGTGTCGATAGGCTTGCAGCCTTGCATGTTGAACTTCTCCAGTATCTCCCGAGAATACTTGCCTTGAGACACAAACAATCCATCACTGCGCTACCAAATTTCCAATCCCAGGAAATAATGAAGGAGGCCCAAGTCCTTCATCTCAAACTCCTTTGCAAGATCAGCCTTGCATGAGTGTATCAACATTTCATCACCCATCAAAATCAAATCATCTACATACAGTACAATGATCAGCAACTTACCCTCCACCACAATCTGGTATAGGTTCGGATCCACCTCACTCTTGGAGAATCCAAGTCTGGTGAAATAACTGTCTATCCATGTGTACCAAGAATGAGGTGCTTGTTTCAACCCATACAACGCTCTTTTGAGCCTACAAACATGCGACTCACTGCTGAAGATCTCAAAACCTTCGGGTTGCTCTATGTACACATCCTCCTCAATGACTCCATTGAGGAACGCAATATTCACATCCATCTGATGAATGTGCCACCCCATCTGCATTGAGAGAGAAAGAATATTCTGTATGGAATAATAACTTGCGATAGGTTCAAAGGTTTACTCATAGTCGATCCCCTCAATTTGTGAGAAGCCCCAGGCAAAAAATCTTGCCTTGTACTTCTTGACGCTCCCATCAACTGCTTGCTTCACTTTTTATATCCATCTCAAACCTACCACTGATTTCCCTTCTGGCCTTGGGACAATCTCCCATGCACTGTTTCTGACAATTGAATCACACTCTTCCACCATGGCATCTACCCATGCAGGGTCCTCCACAGCTTCCTCGAAAGAAGATGGTTCTGTCATGATACACTTGCTCATCAGAGCCATGTATCCAGTATATCGATCAGGTGACTGTCTCTGTCTACGTTGTGATGTAGGGGCTCCTACATTCTGCGTTGCATCTTGATTCAGTCGCTCAGCTTCTGTAGTGCGCTTCTGCCCTCTGATGGTTGGCGCTGCATGAGTGGTTTCTTCCACTCCATGAACCTCCTCTTGTGGTTGATCCACATCCTAAGGCTCATCCTTAGGAACTAATAGTTCCTCATCTACGTGCAAGTTTGGCTCTCTCTCAAGCAAACACTTCATGGCTTTCTCCTCATAAAATTTGATATCCCGTCGCACAACAGTCTTCTGACTGTCTGGAAAATACACACGATAGTTGTGGGGTGTTTCTGTGTACCCCACAAATATCCCAACCTCTGCGGTCGGCTCCTGCTTCTTCCTAGCATCCTTCGTCACATGAATGTAAACAGGTGAGCCAAAAAACTTCAAATGAGAAATATTAGGCTTCTTACCAGAAAACACCTCCTCGGGTGTACTCATGCCAAGTATCCTATGAGGAGAATGGTTTTGCAGATAAACCACAGTGCTGCATGCCTCAGCCCACAAGTGTATGGGAAGGCCCTGATCATGCAACATTGTCCATGCAACACCCATGATCGTTCTGTTCTTTCGCTTCGCGACCCCATTCTGTTGTGGGTTATGAGGCGCTATGAGCTCTCTTTGAATTCCTTCTATGTTGCAAAAGTCCTTGAATTCACCAGAGATGAATTCACCACCATTTTCGCTCCTAAGAGCCTTCACCTGCTTCCCAGAATCTGTTGGAAATGTTGTCATTGATGGAAAATAAGGGCAGAAACAGGCGAAAGACAGCAGCAGAAGACAACAGGTAATACCTACAGAGAGCAATAGAGGCAGAGGCATAGCAAAGGCAGAGGCAGAAAGGCAAAGGTAGAGGCAGAGGCAGAGCCGCTATCAAACAAATTCCGAGAATCACTACCCCCACTGGAAGATTCACTAAAGAGTGAAGCGACAAAGTACACATACATATATATATATATATATATATATATATATATATATATATATATATATATATATATGTGCAGCGCACTATATACAAAGTATCATAAGGTGGGACTCCACCCTACGTAAAATTCCGAGAATCGTTACCCAAGCCGGAGGATATATATAAACCTTATTCTGAGAAACATTACCCAGCTGGAGGATACATTAAAGCGGAAGCAGACTCCTATATTTATGCAAGCGCCTTATTTATGTTGCACAATGGTCCAAGGCATATATACATATCTATATGTAGCGCGAGATCTAAAGAACCAAAGGTTCTATAAAAGGAAAAGTACCGTATGGTGGGACCCTTATCAATCGCATCGATAAAAGTGACAGCGGATCACATAAACAGAAAGTTGCAATTGCGATTGAAGCCCGGACTCGATGGGTCTATAAATCATGCTTAATATATGCTTGAGTTACGGCATAACAGTGTTACATCGCATCGGAGCATTGGAGCATAAGTATATCGGAACATGCAACTGCAAATTGCGATTGCGATTGAGTTTCGGACCCGATGGGTATATGAACTATGATTAAAACATGTTTAAATTCCGGCATTAAAATAGGCCATCACATCGGAAAGAAGTAGAACGTCGGAGCACTATATTAAAGGATTGAGATTGCGATTAATCGCAATCGAAATAACTCGAACATCGATTCATCGCAATCGGAAGAACTCGAACAGCAATTCATCGCATCGGTGGAAATCAAAAGACCAAATCGCAGGAGTATTATGAATGTTTCGATTGCGATTGAAATACAGGAGTGGAATATAGCTGGCATGTGGGGTCCATCCAAAGATAAGAATAAGAACATTTTTTCTCCAAGTTAATTAATCCAAAGTTAAAGAGGAAAGGAAAGCACCGCGGAACATATTTGTATATACAAAACAATACATACATATTTCCAATATGTGGACAGTAATGCATCACATCGGATGATAAAACAAGTTCAAAAAGTGGGACCGTGAGGGAGAAAAGGTATAATACAAAGCATATTTATTATATCTTATGGCGCAAGATCAAAATAACCAGAGGTTTTAACGCTTAGTTTTAAAACAAACAAAGTTCGATATGATGGGACCCTCACCCAATCGCATCGGAGAAAGTTCGCAAGCGGAACATGTTAACAAAGAATTGCGATTGTGATGAAAAACCAGACTCGATGGGTTTATAAACCATGGCTAATATATGTTTGAGCTTCGTCATAACAGTAAATCATCGGAATCGGAGCATCGGAGCATTGGGATATTGGTACATTCAAATGGAAATTGCGATTGCGATTAATCGCAATTGGAAGAAGTTGAGGAGTGATACATCGCAACGGAAAGATCGGCGAGTGGGCCCGCAAGGGAATTTTATGTATTAAAATTATTTCTCTGCAATACATCACTGGAAGTTACATATGTTATATAAAACAACATTTCATATGTTAAAATCAATTCTTATCGTGCCGAGAGTTAAATTGTGATGTATAAAAAGGGCAGTTACATAGGTATGGCAGTTACACTGCGACAGTAAGTGAGCAGGAAATCAATCAGAACTGAAAGGGCCAAACACAGTCACAGAAAAGACAAGCGCAGTGAACCAAGAGGCTGAATGAGTGAGCTGAAGTTTTCATTGTAATTGAATGTAAATGGTTTTAATTGATTTATATTGTTGTGATGCATTGGCAAGTCTCCGGAAGAGAACAAAATTCCCACTGTAATGTTAAATTGGTACCTATAGTTATATTTTTGAGTGAGCTGGAAAAGAAATGAGAAGGCAGAAGACTAAGGGGTATGACCATCTATTTCAAAATTCCCTGAGGAATACAGACAATCATAAGAAAATCTCTATAAGTAATATCATCTCGATATGAATAAAGTGGGATAGAGAGTAAATATAGAGAATGCAGAGTATAGAAGATTGGGGCAGAAAAGATAAAGAAAATAAGAGCATAAAGAGATGCTACATAATAGAGCTGATATCTAAGGTAAATCAGCAAACATTCCGTTTGATAAATTGAGGAAGTTAGAGCTTCCCTATCAAGTTGAAGCTTGATAGCTGTCAGTTGTAGCTGACTGAGGTTGGAGCCTCTTGTAGGTTGGTGCCTACAGAAAATTGAAGGGAGTTGGAGCTTCCTTGCAAGTTGTAGCTTGTAGAATTGAGGTTGGTGCCTCCTGTAGGTCGGTGCCTGCGGAAAAACAGTGGTGAGAGGGAGTTGGAGTTTGCCTTTACATCACAACAATAATAAGATGTTGTTTTCTCCCTTTATGGGTTTCCACTTAAATCTGTTGTCTCTATCTGTGTTGTTTGTGTGCTGAGATGATTTACCAAATTTGCTTAATGTTTGTTGCTCTCATAATAAGTTTGAAGTCACAATAATTTAATACTTGCTGCATCATATTAAGACTGTTCATGTACTAAGGTTGATTATAAAAGTAAGTTGTAAATTAGCTGATGAAAAATTTTAAAAGCTCATATATGTGTTAAACTGATTCACCCCCCCCCCCTCTCAGTTTAAATAAGAATTCAAAATTTTTATCAAAGCCAGGTTTCTTTGTACCAGTTTAACAACTGAAAGGAGATTTTAGGTTCTCAGGATGGCTAGTAAAGAAGGATGGTCAACCAATAAAGCCCCTTTCTTTACAGGTACAAATTATGCCTTCTGGAAAATTAGGATGAGGACATACATAATGTCTCTAGGAATAGAAGTTTGGGGTGTTGTGGAATTAGGATATGCCCCAAAGGAAACTGACTCAGAAAAGGAAACCAAACAATATTTTGTAGCTAACGCAAAATCCATGAATGCCATCTTAAATGAATTGTGTGAAGTTTAATTTATCAAATTAATGCACAAGGACACTGCCAAATAGATGTGGGATACTCTAGAGAACATCCACAAGGGAGATAAAAAGGTAAAGACTGCCAAACTTCAAGTATATATAGCCCAGTTTGAAAAATTAAAAATGAATGATGATGAAGATGTTGGCAGCTTCTTCTTAAAAGTTGCAGAAATTGTAAACAATATGAAAGCTCTTGGAGAGAACATACCAGAAGGTATAATTGTGCAAAAGATTCTAAGATCTCTTCCATCCAAGTTTAATCCCAAGGTGTCTGCAATAGAAGAAACAGCTGATTGGGAGACCTTAACCATGAACCAACTACTTGGAAATCTAACAGCATATGAGATGAGGCTTCCACAGAAGATGCCAAGTACGAGGGAGGCAGCCTTTAAAACAGAAAAGAAGAAAGAAGAAGAGGAAGACATATGCCCTTGCTCTAATGAAGAAGAGGCAAAATTTGTCAAGAAATTGGATAGAGACTCAGGTAAATACAAAGGTAAAATTACTTTCAAATGCTTTAACTGTGGAAGAGTGGGAAACTATGTTGCTAAGTGTCCTCACAAGAAAGTAAGGAATCAGGCTCAAGAAATAGAGAAAAATGCATCAAAAAACTGGCAGAAAGGAAGGAAGTTCAGCATAAAATCCTTCTATGCTCAACAAGACAGCAGTGCATCTGAAGACTCAGATGAACCTTCAAGTGAAGAAGGAACCTCTGAATTTTTATTGATGGCCATAGAAGAACTTGAAGGTCTCCTACTAGAAGATGAAGAAGAAGAAGGTGAATTCGACCTTGAGGGGGAGCTAAGAAGTGCTCTAGAAGAGATTGATAGACTCAAGCTGAAATGTAGAAAACAAAAGGAAATTCTCCTCAAGTATGTATGAGAAGAACAAAATTCAGAAGTCCTTATGCAGCTAAATATAGAGCTTGAAGAAGCCAAGAACATAGAGGACATGTTACTTAAGAAAATCAAGGAGAAAACCTAGGAACAAGAGAAGTTGGAAGAAGTAGTATGTCTCAGGAAGAAATTAGAAAATGCTCAAAGGAAAGTGGTTATAAATTCTTCTCAAACAACAAGATCTAGTAAGTTGAATGAAATTCTGGTTGCTTAAAGATCTCTTATGATAAAAACTAGAATAGGCTATGAAGGAGAATCAAGTAAAAACAAAGAAAAGGAAAACAGAGAGCTCAAATAATTCCTATAAAAGAAGAAACTTGTAAGGAAGGAGACAGAACCCAAAAAAATCCTCTAATAACAAAGAATGAAAGAAATACTCAAACAACAGGAGAAGATTCAAATACCCATGAGTATGTCAAATTTGGAAGCCATCAAAGGAGATTCTTCCCTCCTATGAAAAATGCCACCTGTTATGTCTTCCACAAGCTAGGACACATTGTTGCATACTGTCATGCAAGGAGGAGTGATTCAAACCAGAAAAAGATGCAAACAATGAAAATACTGTCTCAAATAAACAAATGGAGAAGACAACCTTACATCAGGTATGCAAATAATTTCTATGGTTACTGTTTTTATTGTAAGGAATTTGGCCATAAAATTATTGAATGTAGAAAGTATGGACAAATATTGATGTTCAACACCTCAAGGAGGTATATGAATCAAAGAAATTTTGTTTATACTCACAATTCTGCAAAAATTATGATCAAATGTTGTGTATGCAATCAAGTTGGACATATGCATTCCAAATGTCCTCTGAAAGGATGTGATTCATCATCTCACAAAAGATACCAAACAAAAGGATGCCTCCAGTGGAAAAAGAAGGTAAATAAGTGTGACCTGGCTCTAACTGCTCAAGATCTGAAGAGCCAATGGTATCTGGATAGTGGCTGCTCAAAACATATGTTGTGTAACCAGCTTCAAAAATAGAAGAAAAGAGATATCAACGCCTTAGAAATAAGCCACTTAGAGGGGGAAACCTCCAATACATTACATAAATGCACAATTCTTGGATGATACAATTTACAAAACCTCTTTTCTATATATAGGAGTCCATGGGGCCATAATGTAATCCTAGTGGGCCACAATGTAATCCTAGCCGACCTAACAATAATAATTTAAGGGCACAATAATAACAAAATAGGGGTTACAAGGGTACAATAATAACAATAAGGGGTTTACACTAACAATAATAAGGGGCTATACTAGTGATATAGGGACCTAACATGCCCCTCTCCTTCAAAAAGTGTTGTCCTCAACACTTGAGTAGCTCCGGGTGCTTCTGTATAAAATTCTCATCCTCCCATGTAGAATCTTCAGTGGGTAAGTTCTTCCACTTGATGAGATACTCTGAAATTGATCGATTCCGTAGTTGTCGAGTTCTTGTTTCCATGACCGCTTCTGGTTCCAATATGATTTTTCCTTCCTCATCATGTTCTGGCAATATTGTTTGAACTGGAAGATTTTCACCTATAACCTTCTTTAAGCATGAAACATGGAAAACTGGATGTACTCGCGAAGAAGCAGGAAGCTCCAATTTGTATGCCATAGAACCAATCTTTTGCAACACCTTGTAAGGACCATAGTACTTTGGTGATAATTTATTATCCTTCTTAGCTTGATTGAGGGACATTTATTTGTATGGTTGTATCCGTAAAAATACCCAATCTCCTACATCAAAACTTCTCTCGCTGCGATGTTGATATGCCTGTTGTTTCATTCGATTTTGTGCCAAATTCAGGTTATCCTTTAAGAGTTGGAGAACTTCTTGCTAATGCTCGATGTGATCTTCCACTACTTGAACCTTCGAATTTTCCCTTAAAGATGATGTGATGGATGGTGGATGATATCCATAAAGTGCCATAAATGGGGTCATTTTTGCTGCAGTATGGAAGGAAGTGTTATACCACCATTCAGCGAGAGGTAACCACTTGACCCATTGTGTTTGTTTATAAGATACAAAACAACGAAGATATCCTTCCAAACAATTATTTACAATCTTAGTTTGACCATCAGATTGAGGATGATAAGATGAGCTATGAGCTAATTGAGCACCCAAACAAGAAAATAACTCCGTCCAAAACTTTCTAGTAAAAATGGGATCTCGGTCGCTCACAATAACCCTTGGGCTTCCATGTAGCTTTTGAATTCTGTCCATAAATGTAGTAGCAACCGTACGTGCTTTAAATGGATGAGATAATGCACAAAAGTGTGCATACTTGGTAAGTCTATCAACTACCACCATGATGACACTCTTTCCTTCGGACTTAGGTAAACCCGTGATAAAATCCATTGAAATCTCCTCCCAACGTTGACTTGGAATGGATAAAGGTTGTAGAAGTCCCGGGGTCTTAATTGTCTCAACTTTATTCTGCTGGCAAACCAAACATTCCGCCACAAAATTTTGAATATCAGATTTAAGGACATCCCAAAAAAATTCTTTCTTCACCCTGTGGTAAGTTTTTAAAAATCTTGAGTGTCCTCCTAAAGGAGAAGTGTGCAATTCCAGAAGAATCTTTTGTTTTAGTTGGGAATTCTTACAAAGATATAAGCGATCTTTGTACCATAAGGAATTATTTTTCCAACTAAATGTATCAGATGTACTAGGATCTTGCTGCAACTTTTGAATGAGTGTCCATACATCTTTGTCCTTCTTCCATTCATCTCTTGCTTCGGTTATCCAATTCGGTTGGATAATAGAAATGGCACAAAGCAATGCTTCCACCTCTTCATTCTTTCTTGAGAGTGCATCTGCAACAACATTAAGCTTTCCTTTTTTGTAGATTATTTCAAAGTCATAACCAAACATCTTTGTGACCCATTTTTGCTGCTCTTCTGAAGATAGTCTTTGTTCCAAAAAGTGTTTAAGACTATCATGATCAATTTTTACCTTGAAGTGTCTTTCCATTAGGTAAGTTCGCCATTTCTTTAGTGCATGCAGTATTGCTAACATTTCCTTCTCATAAATAGGTTTCTGTAAATACTTTCCTTTGATTGGAAGACTTTCAAAAGCAATGGGTCTTCCTTCTTGCATTAAAACCACACCAATTCCATTTCCTGAGGCATCACATTCCACAATAAAGGTTTTCGTGAAGTCTGGCGTAGCAAAGACCGGTGCGAGGCACATTGCCTCTTTAAGACGTTCAAAGGCCTTAGTTGCTTCAGGAGTCCATGAAAATGCATCTTTCTTCAATAATGTTGTTAGAGGTGCTGCTATTCTCCCACAATTCTTAACAAACTTGCGATAATACCCTGTTAACCCGAGAAATCCTCGCAACTGCTTTATGGTCGTGGGGACTTTCCATTCCTTAATGGCTTTAATTTTGTTAGGGTCTATTTTAACACCCTCGTGAGATATAATATGACCCAGATATTCCACCTCTTGTACTCCAAAGAAACATTTGGATGTTTTTGCATATAATTGTTTCTCCTGCAATAGTTTGAGTACCCCGTCAACATGTTCAACATGATCCTTCCAAGACCTGCTGTAGATTAGTATATCATCAAAAAATACTAGCACAAATTTTCTAAGGAAGGGTTTGAAAATGGAATTCATCAACCCTTGAATGTAGAAGGTGCATTGGTAAGGCCAAAAGGCATGACCAAAAATTCATAATGACCCTCATGAGTTCGAAATGCTGTTTTTGGAATATCTTCAGTCTTCATTCTAATTTGATGATATCCCGAACGAAGATCCAACTTGGTAAAATAAATTGCTCCATGTAATTCATCCAATAATTCATCAATCACAGGAATGGGAAATTTGTCTTTAATGGTGAGCTTATTGAGCTCCCTATAATCTGGACACATTCGCCATGATCCATCCTTCTTGTGTACCAATACTACAGGAGTAGAGAAAGAACTTTGACTGGGTTGAATTATACCCGCCTCTAACATTTCTGCAATCATACGTTCAATTTCGCTCTTTTGGAAGTAAGGATATCTATAAGGCCTGATGTTTGGAGGAACACTTCCTGGAATCAAATGAATAGCATGATCATGATCACGAATAGGTGGGAGTCCTTTGGGAGTTTCAAACACCTTGGAATGATTATCCAAGACTTGTTGGAGATCTGCAGAAATAGATGATTTTGATGTCGGAACTTCTAGTGAGCATAATTGTGCAATTACGCCTCGTTGTTCTTTCTTTAGAAGCTTTGTCATGACATTAGAGCTTATTATCCTTCCTGGCTTCCCTTCAATACCCGTAATTCGACTTCCTTTCCTTCTGAAAAAAATTTCAAGAAAAGTTCTTGAAAATTAAAAGCTACCGTCCCCAAAGATTGTAACCATTGTACTCCTAGTACAACATCAGCACCTCCCATAGGAATGGCAAGCATTGGACTAGTCAATAAATATTCCCCCATGGTTAGCTTGATATTATGGCATTTTCCAGAGCAATTTATAGTTCCTCCATTTGCAACAATCACTTGACATTCTGGTGCTGGGTATAGGAAACAATTTAATTCCTTGGCTACCTTACAATGAATAAAATTATGGGTGCTACCTGAATCAATCAACACTATTACCTTTTTCTTCTCGATCTGTCCTGCTATCTTGAGAGTTTGAGGAGTGGTAATTCCTGCCAGTGCATTACATGATATGGTCGGATTCATTTCTTCCTCTTCTAGGGCCGGTTCCTGGTGTATATCCTCTTCTTGTTCATTTTCTTCTTCTTCTTCACAATCTATGTAAAATAATTTATTTTCAACACACTTATGACCTTTAGTGTATTTGCTATCACAACTGTAGCAAAGCCCTTTTGCTCTTTTTTCTTCCAATTGTTGTGGTGTCAACCTTGTAGGTTGTGGAAATCTAGGCGTAGCAACACTTCCTTCTTTATAGAATTGAGTGGTAGGCTTCCTTGTCGCCATAATTTTACATTCAACGTTTCTTGCCAACCTGAATGCCTTCTCTAATGAATCAAGTTCCAACACACGAACTTCATGTTGGATGTTATCCTTTAGAGTACCTATGAAGAGATCAATCATGTGTTCCTCCGGAATATCAGTTACCCTTATATTCAATTTTTGGAAGTCCTCAATGTGCTGCCCCACTAAACCCTTTTGTTTGAGATTTATCAATTGGCTAAAGAAGGTGTTGCTCTTTGTATCCTCATAATGTGCTATCATTTCCTCCGTAAAATTTGACCAAGTGACAATTTTTTTACAGGAGCAAAGCCATCGATACCATACAAATGTATTTGTTCTAAATGTAAAGTTGCAATGCGTACCTTTTGTGTGTTTTGCACGTTATGGAGATCAAAATATTGCTCCATCTGTAGTATCCATGTTACAGGATCCTTTCCATCAAACTTCCTCATATCCATCTTTGGAATATGGTGGTTCTTCCCGCCAACATTAGAGTTTACAAAATCACAATTAACATTTATTTTGTTCTCATCATGAGGTTCTTCTACTATCTTTTCACCATTAGGAAACCTTTATTGTATCAACTTTGTCAAACCTTCCATGTCTGCTTTTAGAAAATTCTTCATGTTTTCCATTTTCTCATCGATCTTAGCTTCCATGTCATCCATCTTAGATTCCATGCCAGCCTCCATGCCATCCATATTAGCTTCCACGCCATCCATCTTAGCTTGCACACCATCCATCTTAGCTTCCACGCCTTTATTCAAACCTTCCATCTTCACTTCCACACCATCCATCTTGGCTTCCATGCCTTTCTTCAAACCGTCCTTCTTCACTTCCACACCTTTCTTCAAAACTTCCATTTCATTTTTTGTTGCTCTTTGCGAGAGTGAAATTTGTTGCACTTGCTCTTGTAATTTTGATAGATCATGTTGCAATTCTTCATCTTCATGAGTCATGGTAGAGCCTTCTCAAGGCTTAATGGGTGTTGAATTATTTTTAGGGGCCATTTTAGAATCCAATATTGATACCTATTCTACAATATGCCCTTGGAATCACTTCAACTTGATTCTTCAAACAAGACTTATGCAATTCGGAAAAACAATACACACCTTTTACTTGCTTTGAGGAGCTCGATATTGAAATTGAATTATATATGTAATTGAAAATCTTCAATATCTGAAATTCAGTACTGTAGTATCCCTCTGAAGCTTCTTTCAAATGCCATAGGTCTGATCTAATTTGGATTCCCCAAGACAAAGTTGTGTCCAATCTCCCACAATGACCTAATTCTGGACTGGTTCAGTAGAGAAAACTTGTAGGAATTGCCACGTGTCACTGTTTCGTCCTTTGTCTCTGAAATTGATAACCAAGAAACTAAATTCCATGTAATTGCAACCACTTTTAACGGCACTCAAATCCACTACCCAGAGAGAGAGTTATTGAACTTTTCCCACGATCACCTCTTTGAGATGAAATTCAGGAGCCTGAAAAAGCACTACATTCCACAGATCATATCTCAAAAAAAATTGCGAACCAAGCTCTGAAATTTTTTGACGAATTTCCTCAGGATTTCAGCTTCGCACCATACGAATTTCAAATTCTGAACCTTCGTAGAAAAAAATTTATAGCGAAAATTCCACGCATGCCTGTTTGGAGTAGTGAAAAAATACCTAACTTCTGGCAGATGATATCTCCTAAACTATTTCTCAACCAAGCTCGAAATTTTTAGACGACTGGCCACAAGATTTCGCCTTCCGAAACTTCGTAACAAACTATAGCGAAAATCGTCAAGGACCGTTTGAGCAACAACCAGAATCCAAAGCTCTGATACCAAATGTTGTGTAACCAGCTTCAAAAATAGAAGAAAAGAGATATCAACGCCTTAGAAATAAGCCACTTCGAGGGGGCAACCTCCAATACATTACATAAATACACAATTCTTGGATGATACAATTTACAAAACCTCCTATCTATATATAGGATTCCATGGGGCCATAATGTAATCCTAGTGGGCCACAATGTAATCCTAGCCAACCTAACAATAATAATTCAAGGGCACAATAATAACAAAATAGGGGTTACAAGGGTACAATAATAACAATAAGGGGGTTACACTAAAAATAATAAGGGACTATACTAGTGATATAGGGACCTAACAACATATGACTGGAGACAGGAGAAAATTTATAACTTTTGATGAAAAGAAAACTGGTAATGTTACTTTTGGCAATGATAATTCAGGAAAAATCAAGGGAAAGGGTTCAGTCAGCTTAGATAATGGCAGAGGTAAGGCCCAATATGTACTTTTTGTAGATGGGCTGAAAGAAAATTTGTTGAGTGTCATTCAAATGTGTGATAAAGGCTGCGAAGTTCTTTTTAGAGCACAAGACTGTGAAGTCAGATCAAGCACCACAAGTAAGACTTTGCTCAAAGGTGTTCGAACAGAGAGCAATGTTTACATCGTGAAAGAGGAAGATGAAGCATGCCATCTTAGCAAACTTGAGGAGTCATGGTTATGGCATAGCAGATTGGGACATCTCAGCTTCAATCATATCATCAGACTAAGCAAGAAGAAAGCGGTTAGAGGCATGCCAGAAATAAAAATGCCTTCTAATACCATATGCAAATCTTGTCAATTGGGTAAATAGACCCGCACATCACTTAAGGCCAAAGATGAGTTATCAACAAGAAGACCACTCCAGCTTGTGCACATGGATCTGTTTGGACCTGCAAGAACTAAAACACCAAGTGAAAAATCCTACTTCATGCTAATAATAGATGTTTTCTCCAGAATGACATGGGTTGCATTTCTCAAGAATAAATCAGAAGCTCTGGAAAAATTCAAAATATTCAAAGCATTAGCAGAAAATCATACAGGATTCAAGCTAAAATGCATCAGATCAGACAGAGGAGGTGAATTCACAGATTATGACTTTGCAGATCTATGCAATGAATATGGCATAAAACAACAATTTACTATTGCAGGGACACCTCAGCAGAATGGAGTAGCAGAGAGACAAAACATATCTGTTCAACAAATTGCCAGAGCCATGATGCAAGAGAAAAATATTCCTCAAACCTTCTAGGCAGAAGTAGTACACACAACAGTGCATATCCTTAATAAAGCTCACTTAAGGCCAAGCAGTGACAAGACTCCCTATGAAATATGGCATGGAAAGCCAGCTTCAATAAAAAAATTTAGAATATTTGGAAGCAAGTGTTACATAAGGAATAATGATGAAAATCTTGGGAAATTTGATGCAAGAGCAGATGAAGGGATTTTTCTAGGATATGCTTCCAAAAGTAAAGGGTATAGGTGCTACAACAAGACTCTTCGAAAAATAGTAGAAAGTATTGACGTGAGGTTTGATGAATAACTTCCAAACAATACAAGAGATACAGACTGCTGCAGTCCATCAGACAACCATGAAGAAGAAAACCAAAATGATGATGAAACAAGCAAGACAATAGAAGATGCAGAGCTGAGCTCGAAAGCCCCCTCAAGATACACTCGGAATAATCATCCTGAAGATCAGATCATAGGAGATAAGAAAGTAGGGGTCCAAACAAGAAGGCAACAAACTGAATAGACATAAGAGGTATACATAGCCATGTTATCAAGGATAGAGCCAAAGAGATTTGAAGAAGCCAACAATGACAAGTCTTGGGTAAATGCTATGAATGAAGAATTGGACCAAATTGAGAAAAAAAATACCTGGGAACTAGTTCCTAGACCCACTGGGAAAAAGGTGGGACCCCACCCTATATAAAATTCCGAGAATCGTTACCCAAGCCGAAGGATATATATAAACCTTATTCCGAGAAACATTACCCAGCTGGAGGATACATTAAAGCGGAAGCAGACTCCTATATTTATGCAAGCACCTTATTTATGTTTCACAACGGTCCAAGGCATATATACATATCTATATGTAGCGCGAAATATAAATAAACAAAGGTTCTATCAAAGGCAAAGTACCGTATGGTGGGACCCTTATCAATACGCATCGAAAAAGGTGACAGCAGATCACATAAACAGAAAGTTGCGATTGCGATTGAAGCCCGGACCTGATGGGTCTATAAATCATGCTTAATATATGCTTGAGTTACGGCATAATAGTGTTACATCACATAAGAGCATCAAAGAATAAGTATATTGGAACATGCAACTGAAAATTACGATTGCGATTGAGTTTCGGACCCGATGGGTATATGAACTATGATTAAAACATGTTTAAATTTCGGCATTAAAATAGGCCATCGCATTGGAAATAAGCAGAATGTCGGAGCACTATATTAAAAGATTGAGATTGTGATTACTCGCAATCGGAATAACTCGAACAGCGATTCATCGCATCGGCGGAAATAAAAAGACCAAATCGTAGGAGTATTATGAATGTTGCGATTGCGATTGAAATACAGGAGTGGAATATAGCTGGCATGTGGGGTCCATCCAAAGATAAGACTAAGAACAGTTTTTCTCCAAGTTAATTAATCCAAAGTTAAAGAGGAAAGGAAAGCACCGTGGCACATATTTGTATATACAAAACAATACATATATATTTCCAATATGTGGACAGTAATGCATCTCATCGGATGATAAAAAAAGTTCAACAAGTGGGACCATGAGGGACC
Source organism: Pinus albicaulis (assembly GCA_034641835.2). Taxonomy (NCBI): domain Eukaryota; kingdom Viridiplantae; phylum Streptophyta; class Pinopsida; order Pinales; family Pinaceae; genus Pinus; species Pinus albicaulis. Next base: position 157,350 of record JAXQQM020086371.1, read on the forward strand.
AAAGGTATAATACAAAGCATATGTATTATATCTTCTGGCACATGATCAAAATAACCAAAGGTTTTAACGCTTAGTTTTAAAAAAAACAAAGTTCGATATGATGGGACCCTCACCCAATCGCATCGGAGAAAGTTCGCAAGCGGAACATGTTAACGAAGAATTGCGATTACGATGAAAAACTGGACCCGATGGGTTTATAAAACATGGCTAATATATGTTTGAGTTTCATCATAACAGTAAATCATCGGAATCGGAGCATCGGAGAATTGGGATATTGGTACATTAAAATGGAAATTGCGATTGCGATTAATCGCAATCGGAAGAAATCGAGGAGTGATACATCGTAATGGAAAGATCGGCGAGTGGGCCCGTAAGGGCATTTTATGTATTAAAATGATTTCTCAGCAGTACATCACTGGAAGTTAAATATGTTATATAAAACAATAGTTTATATGTTAAAATCGATTCTTATCTTGTTGAGAGTTAAATTGTGATGTATAAAAAGGGCAGTTACATAGGTATGGCAGTTACACTGCGACAGTAAGTAAGCAGGAAATCAATCAGAACCGAAAGCACCAAACACAGTCACAGAAAAGCCAAATACAACACAGTCACATAAAAGAAAAGCGCAGTGAACCAAGAGGCTGAATGAGTGAGCTGAAGTTTTCATTGTAATTGAATGTAAATGGTTTTAATTGATTTATATTGTTGTGATGCATTGGAAAGTCTCCGGAAGAGAACAAAATTCCCACTGTAATGTTAAATTGGTACCTATAGTTATATTTTTGAGTGAGATGGAAAAGAAATGAGAAGGAAAAAGACTAAGGGGTATGACCATCTATTTCAAAATTCCCTGAGGAATACAGACAGTCATAATAAAATCTCTATAAGTAATATCATCTCGATATGAATAAAGTGGGAGAGAGAGTAAATATAGAGAATGTAGAGTATAGAAGATTGAGGCAGAAAAGATAAAGAAAAGAAGAGCAGAAAGAGATGCTACAGAACAGAGCTGATATCTGAGGTAAATCAACAAACATTCCATTTGATAAATTGAGGAAGTTGGAGCTTCCCTATCAAGTTGAAGCTTGATAGCTATCAGTTGTAGATGACTGAGGTGGGAGCCTCCTGTAGGTTGGTGCCTACGAAAAATTGAAGGGAGTTGGAGCTTCCTTGCAAGTTTTAGCTTGCAGAATTGAGGTTGGTGCCTCTTGTAGGTTGGTGCCTGTGGAAAAACAGTGGTGAGAGGGATTTGGAGCTTGCCTTTTCATCACAACAATAATAAGATGTGGTTTTCTCCCTTTATGGGTTTCCACTTAAATCTGTTGTCTCTATCTGTGTTGTCTGTGTGTTGAGATGATTTACCAAATTTGCTTAATGTTTGTTGCTCTCATAATAAGTTTGAAGTCACACTAATTTAATACTTGCTGCATCATATTAATATTTTTCATGTACTAAGGTTGATTATAAAAGTAAGTTGTAAATTAGCTGATGAAAAATTTAAAAGGCTCATATATGTGTTAAACTGAATCACCCCCTCCACCCCCCCCCCCCTCAGTTTAACTAAGAATTCAACAAAATATTTCTCCACCAGTGCCTTGAACTCATAGAACTTTGAGAATGTCTCTCTCTTCTTCTGCATCAAGAAGATCCAGCACTTCCCAGAAAAGTCATCAACAAATATCACATAATACCTGTGCTTTGCTGTCGAAGCTACTGAGAAAGGTCCACACACGTCTATGTGAATTCTCTCAAGGATCTTCGTGGCGTGACTATCCTTCTCGTGAAAGGTGGCTTTCACAAATTTTCCAAAAGTACATCCCTTGCACTGATCTTACTATGCAAGTGTACCTTTGGGAAGCCCGGTAGAAAAATGCTGCAAAATTTTCAAAGCTCGATGGTGAAGGTGGCCCAATCTCCTGTGCCACAACTCGCCCTCATCCCAACTCACCACTCCTTCTGCCTTGCCTTCCATTGTTGCACATACATCTACCTACAATTGATAAAGGTTCTTAACTCGAACCCCTATCCTCCGGGTTTCACCAATTGCCTTACTGTGCAGGAAAGCCTTTCCCTTGCTAAAGACAACATCATATCCTTTTTCTTCCAACATCACCACAGAGATAAGATTCTTCTTCAATCCTAGAACATGAATGACTTCCTTCAATATGAAGGGTTTACTAGACTCCCTCTCAAAGGAAATGGTCCTGATACCAGTCGCATTGTATCTACCATCATTTCCCATCTCGATGTGCACTCCAATATCTTTCTCATCCAGATCAGTAAACAAATCTTTGTCTCCGGTCATATGGAAAGATGCACCATTGTCAAGAAACCACACTGATCCCATCACACTTGAGACCAAGCATGCGATCAGTGAAAAATATAGCTCAAAATGCGAGGCTAAGGCCTCTCCAGCTGTAGATCCGGTAGCCTGCTTATTTTTCTTCTTCTGTGGACAATTAGTGGCGTAATGTCCGTGTTGGTGACAGTGAAAGCACTTCACCTTGGACATGTCCTGCATCTTGCCTTTCGCACCGGATTGAGAAGAATTTTTCTTGCCCTTCCCCTTCCTTGATTTGGTAGCCAAAGTGAAATTTTCTTCATCTACATTCTTCGATGAATATCCATCCTTGGTACTCCGCCTTATCTCCTCCTGCACAAGATCTGACCAAAGTCACTCCCATCTTGGCAGTTTCTCCCAACCATTGACAGAGTCCTGATAGGAATGCCAACTCTTCGGAAGCCCAAGGAGAGCCAAGCTCACCAATTCCTCATCATCTACAGTAACCCCCACACTTCCCAGCTCATCCCTGCACTGGAAAAACTTCGTGAGGTACTTGGGTATACTGTCGCCTTTCTCCATTTTTATATTCCTGAGTTTATCCTTGAGCGCCAACTTCCTCTGGTCGCTCTTGCTTTGGAACAAGTCTGTAAATGCTTTCCACATCAAGAATGGAGAATCTTTACCATGAAGATTGGACATTATGTGATCCTTCACACCTTCCAACAGAATTCTTCGACACTTCGCAATCTTCTTTTGCCATGCGTCAAGCACGACAGCATCACTAGAAGCAAGTTTTGGAATTTCTGTATCTATGAACTCCTTCAACCCATTCTCCTCCAGCACCACCTCCATCCTGTCCTTCCATAAAATATAATTTGATCTGCCCTCAAGGGAATACTCCAATTGCAATCCATTGAAAGACATCTCAACTTCGACACCAAGAAAACTCTGCTGCAAATTCGAATTCTACCAGCACAAAAATCAACCGCTTCAATGCTTTACAATTGCTCCAATGATCAATATCGCTCTAATACCATGTAGAAAATCATATAAATAATGTGTTATACATCCAAGATTCTCCTGATCACACACTATTTTAACTTCATGCACAATAAAGAATCTCTTCTACCATTGATCATCACATGCGGAAATTAAATCAACTGCATGCACACATTGAAACCATAAACATTCACACATATGAACACAGTGTTTTAACGGGAAAGCTTAAAGTTGAAAACCCCAAATATATGTATATAATATATGTCATAGATATCATGTAAAAATCATCATACAAAGCTTATTACAAGCTCTCAGTACAATCTCCAATCGCTACACACTAATCAGGTCCCGATCTAGCAAATCCATGCACCGATCTATGCCACCTGCTAGCCTGCCTCTACTACACAATCCCTGCTGAAGAATGGCTCTGAATGAACTAAAATTGGTCCAGCCTTGCTCACGAAATCCTCATTGGCATCTCCAATCACTGGGTGTTGCAAATCATGCAACACTATAGTCACAACTGATAGTCAACTTGCTCTTTCACCTACCTCTCCACTGGTCTCCACTGAAACTGTCCATGCACTGTAGTTAACTGATGTATTCTTCATTTGATTAATGAGTTAATATTTAGTGAATTAATTATTAATTAATTCACACCACTCTCACTAGTGTATCAATCAGTTAGACTAGATACAACTAGCTCAACTGTGTCTAACTAAGTTAAACTAAACACAACTCCACCAACTACCTCAATAACTCCACCAAACTCTGTCACATGAGTTCTAACTGAAGTCTCCATGAAATAGCTCCAATTAACCCTCAGAAATAGTGTAATTCCTTCTGTTAGCTCCTGTGCCACATTTGTGCACTTAACTAAAGTGCTCTAAGAGAATAATATAATGTTTAGATACCAAATATTATTAAGAGCTAATAATAATCGACATATCTATTTTTAGTCTGGAAATCTAAAAATAGATTTCGCCCAATATGTCTAAAAATAGAAGTCCATATATTTTTCCAACTTGACCAACCATCCCCAAATAGCATCCCGCGACTCATAGAATATGATTGACATGTCTAAAAATAGACATAGTCTAAAAATAGACTTGCGCCAAAAATAGCCTGCGGGCCCACTTAGTGAAGGCGACTATTTTCACTAAGCTCATCATCCTGTTGCATTCTCAACAGGTTTCAGTCCTGTCATCAATTCCTAAGTCCTCCAGCACATATTTATTCTTTGAATTTAGGAATTTGATGATGTTGGCATATTTAGTGGGCTTGTTACCATGTTTCTCTTTTATTTATGTAATTGCTTATGTGGCTTTCTTTATCAGGTTCTTCTGTTCAAAAATAATTTGGATTCGTGGAAAAATCTCATTCATGGAATTTAGAATGTACTACATCCATATGCTTTCCTTGGCTAGGGCCAAGTTCTGGCCAATAGATGATACTCTTTCTATTTTTTTGTAACCTTTCTACCAACCTTTTGGGTTTATGTGCTTCAGCCAAATGTGAAGCTTCACTTCTGGTTTTCTGATCTTGCAGAGCTTTGACTTGCCCCTAAAACTTCTTTATCTCCTCAATCTGAATTGACATGTTTTCAACAACCTTTTTCAATTTCTCGGTAGCATCTGTAGATTGGTCTGAAGGTGTTGTAGATGTTACAGCTCTTGTAGTGGGGATTGCTATGAGGGGCACAACATCGAAAGGTATCATGGCCACCTTTGAACTCTACTCTTTCTCCTTAATCATTTTTTCATCTATGTCTCCATCTGTCTAATATGAGAATTTTGTTCCATTATCAATTTCATTATGTCTCCCTTTTGTGTCTCAGATTCTTCAATGTCTTTAGTAAGTGGATATTTAGTTTCTGAAAAATTCAGTTGCTTCCTCAATGCTATAATGTCAACATTATTCTTCTTAATCAATTCTTTTGCAACTTTTACATTTTTTGGATCATAGCCCATCTTCAGAATCAAATCTTCCAAATATTTGATCTTGGTGTCCTTGGCCAGAGAAGAGATCTTCTCCATCTTCAGCTGAGACTAAATATTTGAAAGTGAAACCTACAATTTAGACACAATCATAGTTGTATTAGTTAGAGTAGAACGAATCATCTCACCAGTTTTCTTGTGAATCTCCATTTGATCAATGGGATGGATGTCCTTGGTGTCAAACTCAAATGTTGTCTTTTTTGTAATCTGCTGATGTTTTGGGATGTCGGATTTGAGCCTCAAGGAAGGCCATTTTCATCCTCCCTTTATATGAATCAAAATATGATAGTAGTCCACTCTTTGAACTGGAAGTATTCTTCCAAAACTGTGTATAAGTGATGTTCATAATAATTTCATTCTTAAGCTTGATTTCTTTGTATCTATCAAAATTTATCTTTTCCTTTTCTCCTTGAACAATCTTTGAATTCTGAACTGTGTCTTGTTGACCCTGTAATATTGATGACACTGTAGGAGATGCAAAAAAATTTCTACCTGCTTGATGTCAAGATGGTTTTTCCCTTATTATCATGGCAACTCCTTCTAAATTCTTCTCTAAATCTACTTTAGGAGTCATCTTGGTCCTCTTTCTGTACATAATCTTGAATTATTTTCCTGCACTGTTTGTCACTGAAGGTGACTCTTCTTCTCTCTACCTCTTTCCTGATTTCTCCTGGGGAATAGGATTCTATGAAGTTTAAGTAGATACTAGCTGCTATTCCTACAAAGTATTTTCTGTCCATGTCAGTTGGTTTTCATATCTTTCAATTTCTGGCCTCTGAGTATGAGTATAGGAAGTGGTTTTTTTTTTCCACTCTCAATTTATAAATTATACCCAGATGATCATAGGACCATGTAAAAATCACACTAAATTTCATCTCTTTGAGAAGCTTGTTTGCTTCTTCTCCTGCATACCTACTGTTACAGACAAAAGAACCAACCTGTGCCTTAATCCTGAATTGTGATTTCTTCTTAGCTGAAACAAAGCAGATTTCATCTAAGTTGATCATTTTTCTTATATATTCTAGTGAAAACACTCTCATGGGGACGTATTTTGGCAATTGTAGAGAGGAAATTCACAACCATACACTCTGATTTTAGTATAGTTCTGGTACAGGTACCAGTCTATGGTATTTTCTTTCTCTGTTAGATATAAAATCCTCTTATTTTCTCATTGATTCTCGGCTCTGCTGAACTAGTTAGCATACTCATTGTTGCATGTATAAACTTCTCAATGTACTATTTGAATGTAAATTCCTCTTGATATTTCATTACTAGGGAAGTCCAAAATATTACGAACTGCAGATTCGCTTCCTCATGAAACTTCTGCATTGCAAAATTGATTTTGTCTATCTGATAATAGATAAACAAATAAACCAAAATTGAATTATACTTGAACACTCCTTCCATTGGTAACTTCAAAAATTTCTCATGAATACTATCAGCGAAGAATTGACTAAAATTAAAAATGATTTAAGGTTTTGAATCTGTAGAAAAATTTGATAGGAAGCCTAACAGAGGTTCATCTGCACATTGATCAGAATAATAGCCCAAGAGGCAAGATAACATAGAAATAATTTTCTTGGTCTAATCTGGGAAAATAGAATAAGGGTAAGGTGGATTATTTCTAGGCAATTGAAGTTTTCAGGTAAGAAGAGGTCAAAAATTTGTGCTCTTTTAGAAAAATCTAGCTTCTGATATAATTCAGTTAAGGCTTCTATGGAAAATGGAGTGTTATTTTCTGCAAGAGGGACCTGCATCATCTTGTCAACATTTTTAGCAGTAATGGTGAGTAGAATTTCATGAGTAGGGGCTATGATTGCTCTCTAGTTTGGAACATAGCAGGCTTGACATTTTCTAACAAAGTCAGGGGAGTGAAAGGTTTGTGGAAAGATGTAGTGGCAGAGATTGGACTCCCAGAGTCCAATTTAATCAGTTTTTTCTACAAATTTAACCTCGAGCTAGCAGTAGAGTTCAAAGAGATTGAACTCACAGTGAGTCTCAGAGATCTTGTAGTCTCGGTCAACAAGAGGAATGTGATCTAGGTCTACAGAGGGATGGATCAAAGGGTTGACAGACTCTTCCTAGTTTTTCTTCTTATGATGCATACTGTTAAATGGAGAATTTATAGAAACAGGGGGGAAAATAATTGTTTACCAAGAATATTGTAGGTTCGTCGCAAACTGGAGGTGGAGTTGGGAATTTCAGTGCTCTATTGGATGCTTTTACTGATAGGAGAATCAACAGTGACACATGAAAACCTGTAAATTAGGATGAATTGAGACAATTTTATAGCAAGGAAAAATGGTGGCACGAAAGGGTTTTAAAAATTTTTGGGGATTTTTTAGTTGATGGGCGCGGGTTCGTTGGAGTTTGAACGGTTACCTGGGAAACATTTATGAATTAACAATAATCCTTATGAAGCACATTGATTGGTTAATGGATAAAGCCACACGGCATGTTGTGAGTGAAGGGAGGCGTGGGTATGGAAAGCAGGAATAGAGGGTGGTCGACAATTTTCGCAGGGGGGTCGGAGTGGTAAGCATATCATGAGGTGTGGGGTGTGAAATACCAAGGGCGCACCATGTTGCATGGGACCAGAGGGAGGAAAACCACCTTTTAATACCCCCCCCCCCCCTTCCGGGCTGTAAAGGCAGGATGGAAAGTGTGGGTGGGGGGGGGGGGGCAAAAGACGATACAAGTTATAGAACTGGGCTGACATTGATTGGGCAGTTGAAAAGTGCGCCACTATTAACCAAAACCCAACAAACACTTTTGTCATTTTAATGTCCTTTATTTCAAAGCGGAACTTTGGATAAAATTTTAATGCATTCAAACATTAGACCAAAAATTGGATTTACATAATGTTTTCAAACTTAGGATAAAATGCACAAATAATCCTTTTTAATCACATTTATCCTTTGAACGTCAATTTTTCACCTAATTCTAAAAATAATTTTCTCCTCATTCCTAAGGGTGCATTGAGACTTGCAAACCCTTATTTTTCTTCTTTTGAAAAACAAAATCCTAATCTATCCTAACCACTTATTTCTCCATTGATTCAGTTTAAACATTTGAATCAATATTATTTTTCTACCTAGCTAACATTAGCCAAGATTAGATAGTTTGGCTAACCTTGTTTTCTAATATAATTAACAAAAATTTAAACTTATTTAACCATGATTAAGTTGTATGATCAAACAAATGACTAAGGATTGTGCCATTTTGAACAAGCTTCACACATCCTTCATTTTATTTAACAGAATAAAACTATCTATCAAGTAGTGGCATTTAGTTTTGCAACACTTTCAAAATTATTTCTTTTTTGTTTTTCTTTTGTGGGGTTCTCATCTTCATTTTTTATTCTTTCACTGTTTTTCTTTTCTTTTAATTTGTCTTTTTATTCTATTTTTTTTTAAATACCCTCTTTTCATTTTCATATATATATATATTAGGAAATCACTTGCAAATTGAAATATTATTTACAACATCACATCACTGAGATAAAATATCCAATCACCTTGAGATCCTATAAATTATAGGACCCTAATAACTACCAAATATTCTTCTGTAACAGTAACACCGACCCCACCAAGATCATCATGACATTGTGCAAACTTGCTCATGTACTGCGGAATTGTGTCATTATTCTGCGTTTATATGCAACAAATCTTGTCCTTCAGTGCTAGCTTCCTAATGTAGGAGCATCAAGCTCAATTTTCATTATTTAATTATGTAATAAGGGGGGTGAGACATTTGAATTATTTTATTAATTAAATTTCTTATTTTTAATAAATTAGGAGAGAAATTATAAATGTGAGGATTTTTGTAAATATTCTTTAATAATTAAATGATATGAGTAGAATGGGATTAGGTAGATAATCTAGGGAGTAGGAATTCTACATACAGGATTTTGTTGAGTCCAAAACTAGAATAAACCTAATTTAAATTTAGTTGAGATTAATGTGGAGGATTTTATGGAATGGAATAAATTGATATTTTTTATAAATAAGAGGGTTGTATGAGGGTGTAAACAAGGTGTGAGAATTGAGGAATTAAGAGAGAGTGAGGAATGATTTGAGAGCTTTTGTAAAGGGCCAAGAGCCGGGAGAGGCTCTCCATTGTAATAATTGGCCAAGGATTTCTTATGTTATTATATATATTTATTTTTTTGTATAAGCTCTCTTTTGGCTATGTATAATTGATGTTGAAGAAAACGAAGTTTTGATGAGTTTTCTTAAGTATTTAAGAAAATAAGGAAGTGTTCATTGTTTTATATGCAAGGATCTGATTTAAACTAGAATCCTTGCATCATTTACTATTGTCATTGTTGTTTTGAAACAATTATATCAAGGCTTACCACATTGCATATGGATTCTCCTTCTCGTGAAGGTTCGAGAGAATATGATCTCTAACACCTTCCAATATGACCCTCCTCACTTTTGCATCACACTTCTTCCATTCTATTAGATCTTGAGCCTCAGATGCTGGAGGTTTAGGAATATTAGTATCTACGAATTACTTCAACCCATTATATTCCAAAATTTCCTCCATCCTGTCCTTCCAAGAAATATAATTTGAACTACCCTCAAGGCCATATTCGAGTCTCAATCCATAGAAGGCCATCATGCTAGATATGAAGATTTGATTCTGCAAACTCAATCCTACAAATATAACTTCGAATTCTTCTATTCTATTGTGATTTCCACTCTGACATCATCTAGAAATTTCTACAAATATAGCTATGATACCATGTATAAATTAATTGTAGATTCAAACTGCTAATCATAATTTACTAAAACAATATACTTGAATCTACTCTACCAACTGCGGAAACAATTAAACGATTGTGAAATCACGAAGCATACAAGAGAAAGAATTCAATCAACACATTACATAATTATTTCCTAGGGAAAGCCACAACTAAAAACCCCTCTTATCTGTATATTTCATTGGTCAGAAAATATGAGAAGGTTCCATTTCTTTTCTCAAGCTCGAGCAACCTCCACACTATCTATATCTGTCTCACTTCTTCCTAAACAAGCATTGGCCAATAGTTAACCAATTTTATTCTTTCTTAGGACCCTATTTCCTTGTGTTGTTTCCGTGGGAATTAGCCCTATTAATTAGGGAAATTCCTCATCCAAAAATATGAAATCCATCATAGTCCTTCCTCTAACTGCATGCACCACTTGTAAAATTTATATGATTATACAATTGATAGTACACTACCCTTTAACTCCAATCCCAACTGGGTAACTCATAGATATTGCATGCATGAGTTATTTATGGCTTATTTATCGGTTAACTCATTGAACACTGAAGCTGCTCTCCACTGTTATACCTCCTACTAATTCCTCAAACAATTGGAACTAGTTTAACTGAATTAATTAATTACAACTCAAAATAGACTCAAATAGGGCTCCTAAAAAGTAGGAGACTCTCTACATGACTCAAGTTAGACCCTAAAATTAATTGAACTAACTAAGTCAAACTAACTTAGTTAACTCATACAAGTTGTCATGTGATGTGGAATTACAATTTTCTCCTAATTTAACTCAAGGGAAAATTAAATTGGGATTTTCTTGTTTCCATTTTCGATAATTAATATTTTTTGTTTCACAGATATAAGTTCCTTTTAAATATTTTAATTGTCGCCAACAATGGATGGAAAAAATGCAAAATTCTCCCAAATAAAATCAAATGATCAATTAAGGTTTTAGAGAGGGCTAAAAGTTGAATGAATGGAATGAAATGGAGGAAGATTATCTAAAGAGTGGTATGAAATAATATGGTTTATATAAAATATATATATATATATATATGTTGATTTATATGCGATTAAATACAATATTTAATATGAAAAAAAGTTATAAGAGGAAACATATGATTGAATTTGCATAATATTTGTAAAATAATTGAAAATTTTATAAGAAAACCAAATAAAGTTATATATTTTACCCAATTGATTTTGTAAAAATCTTTGACATGTGATTTAAAATCTACTTTAGCATTTAAAAGTTTTTTTTTTCAACTAAAATGTTTATACATTTGCAAATAATTAGGTTCTTTTAAGTTGTCAATAACATTAATCCATAATTTCAATAAATAAAATTCTTGTAACATATTACAAATTTATGTAAACTAATAATAATAAGTGAAGGGGTGAGTTTTCATATTATCTACATTACATATTCTTATGGTTCTCTAAATAAATTAAAATAATCGTATGTTCACACTCGGAAATAGAGCTTGTATAATTACTAGTGAAGCTCTTCAACCCATGGTTGAAAGATGATAATCCGATGACTTTGTTATCACTTTGTAATTTCCCAAGGTTGGAGAGGAAATACAAAGGTAACCACAAATCCACTTTGGAAGTTGGGATCTAGCCCTTCCAGCTTCATAGAGGGATCTCTCTTTATGATTTAGATTTGTTGATTAAAGGTATTATGCTAGTTATTTAGTTTAGAGGTTGATTGTTGAAAGGTTTGGTTGAAACTTCAAGAATAAGCGATTGGGAAATGGATTCATAAAACCTTTAAGTAAATCAAGTGCATAAATAACAGATGAAGTGTTGCAAGGCAAGGTAGGAAGACCATTGGATCTTTATAGCATTTGTGGAGTGAATTGAAGGAAAATATTAAGATTCAATTAAACATAGAGAATTTATAATTGAATTCTATATTTAATTTCATTTTGAAAACAAAAATATTGTTTATAAGCCAGAGTAGAGTGTAATTAAACAAATTTAGCCCATAATTTTCTTTAAACAATATAGATAAGAATAACATATGGAAAAATAGATAAATAACAATCACAAGAGGAAATACATCACGAAATACTCTAACACATGAATCCTGGAACAAATTTCTATATTTCTGAAAATGATCACATTTAGCTCAGTGAACAACTTTACATCAAAAAAATTTCTTACTTCATACAAGTCCCAACCCATAATACTTCAAATTATAAAGTATTTATACAATATTTTACAAAATATCTTGATTTAAAATATCAATATTTATTACAAAATATCTCAAAATTGTTTATACAAAAATAATACATAAATATAGGATAACAAAAACAACTGAAACTGTTGGCACTATCTTCGATAATTTTTAGTGATGACTCCACCTAAAAAATTGTTGCTTTGATGCTGAAAATGTGGAACAGCCTTTTACTCTATAATTATACACAACTTATCCCATCTGGCCTCATCTAGGATGGAAAATTTAGCCAAATTTCTGTAAGTTTCATCCACCTCGGTATATTTCTGAAAGGCCAATTTCACTAGGAACAATTGTTTTAGTTCATTTTTAATAAGCAAGTTGAATTTCAAACCTTCCATGAAGGCTTTTCCTATAATTGTTCCTTTTATAGTGGATTTTTTTTTTTTTCCTTGGCTATGGTGTACAAATTTTGTTGATAATCCTCCATTTTAACTAACTTATCTCTGATTCCTTTTAGCCCTGGTAGCCCCTTTTGATGCAGCAAGTTGAATTTTCTTTGAAATTTATTGATGTTGGCCTCCAAGTTATGGAATTTATTCTCCAATTCGAACATTAGATTTTCCTTGGAAAGGACTCTCTTAACTTCCAGGATGGTTTATGTCCTATCTTTGATTTCAAATTCTTCTAATTCATACTTAGTTTTTTAATGTAGGACCTTGATCAATTTATTAGCTTCACCTGTAATTTGTCCCAAACTATCTTTTACCTTTGCAACGATCTCCTTTGATCGTTGTACTAGTTCCTCCTGCTAAAAAAATATCTCAATAGAAGGCCAAATTTCAGTAATTTCTTAATTTATTTCAATCCATATAATATCCTTATCCCGTGCAATTTTTTGAGCCATAACAGACTCATTTTCTAGCTGTTCAATTCTATGGGTCTATCTATGACCCTTTTGAAGCTATGCTACATACTTATTATCGACATTTAAATTTTTTTCCCGAAAGGTTTTAAGTTGAGCCTTCAGTTTCTTAATTTCCTGCCCTTTTCTAGTCATGTCTTCCATGGCCTTGATCAATTTTTCTAAGACAGATTTGGGTTGTACCCCTATTGTGATGGCTACTAAAGCGGATTCTTCTGTTGTTTATGTACCTACAATAGGAACTGTACCTGCAATAGGAAGTGCTCTGAGTGGAATAACTACTAGCTGAGAGGATTGTTCCTTTTCTTTTAAAAATTTCTCCATCTCAACTTTATTTGGACATTTTGTTCAATGATAATTTTCAATATGTCTTCTTTATCTTTCTCTAAGCGTCCAACTTATTTTTCCTACGAATATTTAGTGGATGGAAGCTTGAGCTGCTTCCTCAATGCTACAATGTTTCCATTCTTTCTCTTAACAATTTCTTCTACAACCTTTACATATTTAGGATTATATCCTAATTTTATCACTAAATCCTCCAATGATTTAATATTTGTATCTTTAGCCAGAGAGGATATCCTATCAAGTTTTAATTAAGACTGGATGTTATTGACTAAATCTTGTAATCTTACTTCTGCTATGGTTGAATTAGTGAGAGTGTTATATATCATCTCAATAGACTACTTATGTAAGTCCATTTTTTCTATGGGGTAGATCATCTCTCTATCAAAAGATAAATCAGACTATTTGTCGTCATCTGCAAATAGAGTCCGAGCAACTTTGGGCTCTAGGAAATAAATTTTCATTCTCCCCTTCTCAGTGTCAAAGGTTGAGAGAACCCTATTTTGGGAGGTGTATGTCTTCTTCCAAAAACTGAGAATATGTGGTGGCCTTAAGTGCTTGATTCTTCCTTTTAATTTTCTTGTAGGTAGCAAAAATACTTTGATATTTCTTATTTTTCTCCTTGTAGGTAGCAAAAATACTTTGATATTTCTTATTTTTCTCCAACTCTCTTGTTGGTGATGAAGTTGGTGTATCTATTGTCATTTGGGTCATATGAGTTCCAGGAATGATATCCTCTCTCATTTAAACTAATGGTGTGCATGAGCTAATTATAACAATAGGTTTTTCTTGTTCTAAAATTTCTTGATGTGTCTCTCCCATGTCTTTGGTATTTTGTCTCTTGTTATAGAATTTGAACTCCTTTGCTGAAATTTATGTCAATGAAGGGGAAATATTTTCCCTGAGTCTCTTTTAATGTTTCATGAGGTATTAGATTATTTGAAGTTGACAATACTTATTATTCGGCCTCCTGTAAAGTATTCTCCTACCATTATTCTTGATTCATATATTGTATCTGTTGTGTAACCATCTTCAAAAATAGAAGAAAGAGATATCAATGCCTTAGAAATAAGCCACTTCGAAAGGGAATCCTCCAATACATTACATAAATGAGAAATTCTTGGATGATACAATTTACAAAACCTCATTTCTATATATAGGAGTCCATGGGGCCATAATGTAATCATAGTGGGCCACAATGTAATCCTAGCCAACCCAACAATAATAATTTAAAGGCACAATAATAACAAAATGGGGGTTACAAGGGTACAATAATAACAATAAGGGGGTTACACTAACAAAAATAAGGGGCTATACTAGTGATAAAGGGACCTAACATGCCCCTCTCCTTCAAAAGGTGTTGTCCTCAACGCTTGAGTAGCTTCAGGTGCTTCTATATAAAATTATCATCCTCCCATGTAGAATCTTCAGTGGGTAAGTTCTTCCACTTGATGAGATACTCTGAAATTGATCGATTCTATAGCTGTCGATTTCTTGTTTCCATGACCACTTCAGGTTCCAATATGATTTTTCCTTCCTCATCAAGTTTTGTAAATATTGTTTGAACTAGAAGATTTTCACCTATAACCTTCTTTAAGCATGAAACATGGAAAATTGGATGTACTCGGGAAGAAGAAGGAAGTTCTAATTTGTATGCCATAGTACCAATATTTTGCGACACCTTGTAAGGACCATAGTACTTTGGCAATAATTTATTATCCTTCTTAGCTTGCTTGAGGGACATTTGTTTGTATGGTTGTAGCCATAAAAATACCCAATCTCCTACATCAAAACTTCTCTCGCTATGATGTTGATCTGCCTGTTGTTTCATTCGATTTTGTGCCAAATTCAGGTTATCCTTTAAGAGTTGGAGAACTTCTTGTTGATGCTCGATGTGATCTTCCACTGCTTGAACCTTCAAATTTTCCCTTAAATATGAAGTGATGGATGGTGAATGATATCCATAAAGTGCCATAAATGGGGTCATTTTTTCTGCAGTATGGAAGGAAGTGTTATACCACCATTCAGCGAGAGGTACCCACTTGACCCATTGTGTTTCTTTATCAGATACAAAACAACGAAGATATCCTTCCAAAAATTTATTTACTATCTCAGTTTGACCATCAAATTGAGGGTGATAAGATGAGCTATGAGCTAATTGAATACCCAAACAAGAAAATAACTCCCTCCAAAAATTTCCAGTAAAAATGGGATCTCTGTCACTCACAATAACCCTTGGGATTCCATGTAGCTTTTGAATTATGTCCATAAATGTAGTAGCAACTATACTTGCTTTAAATGGATGAGATAATGCACAAAAGTGTGCATACTTGGTAAGTCTATCAACTGCCACCATGATGACACTCTTTCCTTTAGACTTAGGTAAACCTGCGATAAAATCCATTGAAATCTCCTCCCATCGTTGAATTGGAATGGATAAAGGTTGTAGAAGTCCCGGGGTCTTAATTGTCTCAACTTTATTCTACTAGAAAACCAAACATTCCTTCACAACCTTTTGAATATCAGATTTAAGGCCATCCCAAAAAAAAAAATTCTTCACCCTGTGGTAAGTTTTTAAAAATCCCGAGTGTCCTCCTAAAGGAGAAGTGTGCAATTCCAGAAGAATATTTTGTTTTATTTGGTAATTCTTACAAAGATATAATCGATCTTTGTACCATAAGGAATCATTTTTCCAACTAAATGTATTAGATGTACTAGGATCTTGCTGCAACTTTTGAATGAGTGTCCATACATCTTTGTCCTTCTTCCATTCATCTCTTGCTTCAGTTATCCAATCTGGTTGAATAATAGAAATGGCACAAAGCAATGCTTCCACCTCTTCATTCTTTCTTGAGAGTGCATTTGCAACAACATTAAGCTTTCCCTTTTTGTAGATTATTTCAAAGTCATAACCCAACATCTTTGTGACCCATTTTTGCTGCTCTTCTGAAGATAGTCTTTGTTCCAAAAAGTGTTTCAGACTATCATGATCAGTTTTTACCTTGAAGAGTCTTCCCATTAGGTAAGTTCTCCATTTCTTTAGTGCATGCAGTATTGCTAACATTTCCTTCTCATAAATAGGTTTCTGTAAATACTTTCCTTTGATTGGACGACTTTCAAAAGCAATGGGTCTTCCTTCCTGCATTAAAACTGCACCAATTCCATTTCCTGAGGCATCACATTCCACAATAAAGGTTTGTGTGAAGTCTGGCGTAGCTAAGACCGGTGCTAGGCACATTGCCTCTTTAAGATGTTCAAAGGCCTTAGTTGCTTCAGGAGTCCATGAAAATGCATATTTCTTCAATAATGTTGTTAGAGGTGCTGATATTCTCCCAATTCTTAACAAACTTGTGATAATACCCTGTTAACCCGAGAAATCCTCGCAACTGCTTTATGGTTGTGGGAAGTTTCCATTCCTTAATGGCTTTAATTTTGTTAGGGTCTACTTTAACACCCTCATGGGATACAATATGACCCATATATTCCACCTCTTGTACTCCAAAGAAACATTTGGATGTTTTTGCATATAATTGTTTCTCCTGCAATAGTTTGAGCACCCTGTCAACATGTTCAACATGATCCTTCCAAGACCTGCTGTAGATTAGTATATCATCAAAAAATACTAGCACAAATTTTCTAAGTAAGGGTTTGAAAATGGAATTCATCAACCCTTGAAATGTAGAAGGTGCATTGGTAAGGCCAAAAGGCATGACCAAAAATTCATAATGACCCTCATGAGTTCGAAATGTTGTTTTGGAATATCTTCAGTCTTCATTCTAATTTGATGATATCCTGAACGAAGATCCAACTTGGTAAAATAAATTGCTCCATGTAATTCATCCAATAATTCATCAATCAAAGGAATGGGAAATTTGTCTTTAATGGTGAGCTTATTGAGCTCCCTATAATCTGGACACATTCGCCATGATCCATCCTTCTTGTGTATGAATACTACAGGAGCAGAGAAAGAACTTTGACTGGGTTGAATTATACCCGCCTCTAACATTTCTGCAATCATACGTTCAATTTCGCTCTTTTGGAAGTAAGGATATCTATAAGGCCTGATGTTTGGAGGAACACTTCCTGGAATCAAACGAATAGCATGATCATGATCACGAATAGGTGGGAGTCCTTTGGGAGTTTTAAACACCTTGAAATGATTGTCCAAGACTTCTTGGAGATCTGCAGAAGTAGATGATTTTGATGTTGGAACTTCTAGTGAGAAAAATTGTGCAATTACGCCTCGTTGTTATTTCTTTAGAAGCTTTGTCATGACATCAGAGCTTATTATCCTTCCTGGCTTCCCTGCAATACCTCATAATTCGACTTCCTTTCCTTCTGAAAAAAATTTCAAGAAAATTTCTTGAAAATTAAAAGCTACCGTCCCCAAAGATTGTAACCATTTTACTCCTAGTACAACATCAGCACCTCCCATAGGAATGGAAAGCATTGGACTAGTCAATATATATTCCCTCATGGTTAGCTTGATATTATGGCATTTTCCAGAGCAATTTATAGTTCCTCCATTTGCAACCATCACTTGAAATTCTGGTGCTGGGTATAGGAAACAATTTAATTCCTTGGCTACCTTACAATGAATAAAATTATGGGTGCTACATGAATCAATCAACACTATTACCTTTTTCTTCTTGATATGTCCTTCTATCTTGAGAGTTTGAGGAGTGGTAATTCCTTCCAGTGCATTACACGATATGGTCGGATTCATTTCTTCCTCTTCTAGGGCTGGTTCCTGGTGTATATCCTCTTCTTGTTCATTTTCTTCTTCTTCTTCGCAATCTATGTAAAATAATTTCTTCTCAGCGCACTTATGACCTTTATTGTATATTCTATCACAACTGTAGCAAAGCCCTTTTGCTCTTTTTTCTTCCAATTGTTGTGGTGTCAACCTTGTAGGTTGTGGAAATCTAGGCGTAGCAAGACTTCCTTCTTTATAGAATTGAGTGGTAGGCTTCCTTATCGCCATAATTTTACATTCAAGTTTTCTTGCCAACCTAAATGCCTTCTCCAATGAATCAGGTTCCAAAATGCAAACTTCAGGTTCAATGTTATCCTTTAAAGTGCCTATGAAGAGATCAATCATGTGTTCCTCTAGAATATCAGTTACCCTTATATTCAATTTTTGGAAGTCCTCAATGTTCTGCCTCACTAAACCCTTTTGTTTGAGATTTATCAATTGGCTAAAGAAGGTGTTTCTCTTTGTATCCTCATAATGTGCTATCATTTCCTCTGTAAAAATTGACCAAGTGAGAATTTTTTTACGGGAGCAAAGCCATCGATACCATACAAATGTATTTTGTTCTAAATGTAAAGTTGCAATGCGTACCTTTTGTGTGTTTTTCACGTTATGGAGATCAAAATATTGCTCCATCTATAGTATCCATGTTACAGGATCCTTTCCATCAAATTCCTCATATCCATTTTTGGAATATGGTGGTTCTTCCCGCCAACATTAGAGTTTATGAAATAACGATTAACATTTATTTTGTTCTCATCATGAGGTTCTTCTACTATCTTTTCACCTTTAGAAAACATTTCTTGTATCAACTTTGTAAAACCTTCCATGTCTGCTTTTAGAACATTCTTCATGTTTTCCATTTTCTCATCGATCTTAGCTTCCATGTCATCTATCTTAGATTCCATGCCAGCCTCCATGCCATCTATCTTAGATTCCACACATTTCTTCAAACCATCCATATTAGTTTCCACGCCTTTCTTCAAAACTTCTATGTCATCTTTTGTTTCTCTTTGCAAGAGCGAAATTTGTTGCACTTGCTCTTGTAATTTTGATATGTCATGTTTCCATTCTTCGTCTTCATGAGTCATAGTAGATCTCTCCAAAGGCTTAATGGGTGTTGAATTATTTTTTGGGGCCATTTTAGAATCCAATACTGATATCTATTCTACAATATTCCCTTGCAATCAATTCAACTTGATTCTGCAAACAAGACATATGCAATTCGAAGAAAAAAATACACATCTTTTACTTTCTTTTGAGGAGCTCAATATTGAAATTGAATTATCTATATAATTACAAAAACTCAATATCTGAAATTTAGCCCTATAGTAGCCCTCTGAAGCTTCTTTCCAATGCCACAGGTCTGATATGATTTGGATTCTTCAAGACAAAGTTATGTCCAATCTCCCACAATGACCCAATTTTGCACTGGTTCAATAGAGTGAACTTGTATGACTTTCCACGTGTCACTGTTTCCTCCTTTTTCTCTAAAATTAATAGTGAAGAAACTACAATCTGTGTACTTGTGACCACTTTTTACGGCACTCCAATCCGATGCTCGAAGAGAGTTATGAAGATTTTCCCACAATCACCTCTTTGAGATGAAATTCAGGAGCATGAAAAAGCACTACCTTCCACAGATCATATCTCCAAAACTATTGTGCACCAAGCTCTGAAGTTTTTTGAAGATGTTCCTTAGGCTTTCTTCTGCACACCATAAGAATTTCAGCTTCTGAAACTTCGTAGAAACAACGTTATAGTGAAAATTCCACGATGACCTGTTTAGGAGCCTGAAAAAAGACCTAACTTCCATAGATCATATCTCCAAAAATATTGTGAACCAAGATCTGAAATTTTTTGAAGATGTTCCTCAGGATTTCTGCTTCGCACCCTAAAAATTTCAGCTTCTGAAACTTCGTAGAAAAAAATTTATAGCGAAAATTCCACGATGACCTGTTTGGAGCAGAGAAACCCTAGAATCCAAAGCTCTGATACCAAATGTTGTGTAAGAAGCTTCAAAAATAGAAGAAAAGAGATATCAATGCCTTAGAAATAAGCCACTTCGAGGGGGAATCCTCCAATAAATTACATAAATGAGCAATTCTTGGATGATAAAATTTACAAAACCTCCTTTCTATATATAGGAGTACATGGGGCCATAATGTAATCCTAGTGGGCCACAATGTAATCCTAGCTGACCTAACAATAATAATTTAGGGGCACACTAACAACAATAAGGGACTATACTAGTGATATAGGGACCTAACAGTATATCTCTCGTTTGGGAGTGTGGGCATAAGGAACATACTTTTGTTCTACCTTTAATTTTGAATTTACTCCAAAAGGATCACTAGACCATGTAAAATGGTACTTGAAATTCATCTGCTTCAAAATGGAATTTTCATTTTGTCATGTTGATCTTGTATTGCATATGAAGGGGCCAACTTGAGTCTTTATCCTTAATTGTGCCTTCTTCTTTGCTACCAAAAAGTGTATATGGTCCATGTTGATCATCTGCCTAATGTACTCCAGGGAAAAGATGTGAATTGACACAAACTTGGGGATTTCGTTTGGGGGTAAATCACACCCATATACTATGATCTATGTATAACTTTGGTACAAATACAAATCCTCTCTCTTAGTTTGGTCACTTAAGTGCATTATTCTCTTAATATTTGGGCGTATTCTTGGTTGTGCATCACTATTTAACAAAATGAGAACCACATGTAAAAATTGATCTACAAAGTCATTGAATGTGAATCCAGCATTGTTCTTATAGACCAGGGAGGTCCAGTGAATAATTGATTGAGGGTTTCCTTGGTTGTATAATTTCTATAGATGGAAATAAAACTTGTTTGATTGATATTATAGAAACAGATATACTAAGATAAATGCATATTTGAATACTCCTTCAGTTGTAAACTTCATGAAATATTAATGGATGGTTTATGCTAAAAAATCACTATAAAAAAAGAGAATAGGGGGTTTTTTGCTTGCAGAAAACCAAAAAGAAAGGCTAAAATTATTTGATTGACCCATTGGTAAGAGTGGTAACCTAATAAACATGAAACCATGGAGATTATTTTCTTGGTCATCTCACGGAACATAGAGGAGGGATAAGGAGGGTTTGTTTTGGCTAATTGAGCATTTTCTAGTAAGAAAATATCAAAACTTTTGGCCCTTTGTGGGGAATCAAATTTGTTGCATATCTCCATGAGAAAATATTGGTGAAAGGGCTACATGGGATTAGAGGTTTGGGATTGGATCATTTCTGAGATGGAAACATAATTAATGGCAAAGAGAACTTCTCCATTGTGGGCCACAATTTCCATTTAAATGGGAATGTATCTGAATTGACCCCAGGTTACAAACTCACGGAAATAATAGGTTTGGGGCAAGAATGAATCCCACAATCCCAATTCATCACATAGGTCAAGATATTTTTGTTTGAGCCAATTATGGATATAGTAGAGATCGAACTCACAATTGGTCTCTGTGACTTAGTATAATTGGTCGACCAGAGGTTGGTGGTATAAAAAAATGGTTGGAGGCATCGTGGGTTTTCTTCAAGCACGGATTTGATCTTTGAATACATAATTCAGATGAATGGTTTTGAATCCAATTACGAGGTGAATCGTCGCTTTAACAACTGTGTGACGAGTTAGACAAGGTCCTTGGTTGTGTTGCAGCTATTGTGCTCTATGACAGAGTTATAGTGTTTTCCAGAGTAAAATTTAAAGTGAATAGGGGTTTATCAGTTTAAGATACAGGGATTTTACACTTTACTTTGAGTAAATCCGTTATCCAATTACCATTAACATGGATCATGGGGAGGGGGAAATAAATGAGAAATGAGTAAATGTAACGAGAATATATAGCGGGGGAGGGAAAGAAATATTATTGAATGGTTAATTTCTAACTGAAAAGGAGAGGGGGAAACTTGGCACTCGGGTATAGTGGAAACGGTTTGATACATGGCGATGGAGGAGTGGAGTGGCAGGAGAAAGTTCAACATCTGGTAGTGAAGCGTTAAGTGGAAGCAGATTAGGGGGAGCCCGAAGGGGGGTAGCGGTGATAAAGGGTTTTAGGAGAAGGGGGGGGGGGGGGTTGTGTGGAGTGGATGAAGGGGTGACACGTAGCAACAACGGTATATGGGAGACTACTGCTTCAGACCCCCCCTGTTGAATAACCATTGGATGGGATTGGGGGTCCCAAAGTGGTGTGTCTGTCATTGATTTGGGCGGGCCAGATAATGACTGCTCCATTTTGTGTGCTTTTTATTACATCATGACAAAACGTCGTATCCAAATAAATTTATCAAAACTTTATGATTAATCTAAAACATATTTAATTTACCTTAAGTCGACATTTAGACTTGCAAGCGCTTATGGGGATTTTTAATTTTTTTATATATTTTCTTTTTCTCTTTTGTTTCTTTTATTTTCTCATTTTTTCTATATATATATATATATATATATATATATATATATATATATATATATGTATGTATGTATATATCTTTATTTTTATTTTTTCTTTTTCTTTTATTTTTTGGAACTAATTTTCTAAATGGAATATTGTTTACAACATCTCATATACAAAAAATCAATAGCTAATAGTCAGCTTATCTTATACAATATAGGAATCTAATAGTGGCTCTAATGGGGATAGCATCCTCCTTGTGAGGTGCCAAGAACACTGTAGACTAGTAGCCTAATCCATTGGTCATATTGTCTCTATTCTACAACTGAATTGATTCATTTTCGTTATTATAAATATGGCAGCAACTCATCATAAAATTAGGGGCTTCTCTTCGAGCTTCAACTTGTGATGTTAGCCACCCACACTTGTAGTAGAAAAACGAAATGATATTCACAATGATATGAATGAAAACTTATCTATTATTGAGAAAAACAATGTTTGAGGATTTTTCCATTGACAGGTCCACTTGGTAATTCTTCTCCAGTCAATTCCTTAAAAAAGAATGCATTATTTCCTCGGTAGGCTTCTATTTGGAAGGGTCATTTCCATAGACTGTCAAATTTAGCATGCTTTCCTTTATCTTCATTCCTGGCATACCACTTCAAAACTAGACCATTCAATTTAAAATTGTATACTTTGGTCCTTTTGTCATAGGTCTTCTTGATGTTTCCCTAAATTACTTGAGTTTTGTTGTAGACCTTCTCCCTAGATTTTTGTAACTATATGGTTTGATGTATCCTTCTCTGTAATTCATTTTCCGCTACTTGTGATTACTTCAATAGTTTTAGCACGGGAATTCCTTGGGAGATAGGAAAAATTGTATCCACTCCATATACCAATTGGAAAGGAGACATTCCAATAGATTTCTTAGTGCTAATTTTGTCATCCCATAAGGCATTAATCAACTTCTTATGCGAGTACTTTTTATTTTCCTGCAATAGCTTCTTTATGATGTTGACTAAACTCATATTAGAATACTTAGCTAACCCATTACCTTGTGGATAATAAGTAGTAGATTGTCCTAGATTCATGTTGTATTTGTGACAAAATTCAACCATTATTTTTTTATTTCAAAGCAACAACATTATTGGTAATGATAGTATTTGGACATCTAAACCTAGAAATAATATTACCTTCTAAAAATTGAATGATTAAAATGTATATATCTTGTCTAGCTAGAATAGCCTCAATCCACTTGGTGCAATAGTCAGTGGTTGTCAAAATCCATTTATGTTGAGTTGAAGAGCTTGGATGGATTTATCCAATAAAATACAAACCCCATTTTTGGAAAGGAGCCTCTGCTAAAATTGGTTTCAATGACAAAAGAAAATTTTTATTTTCCCTTCGAATATTTGGCATTGATGGCATGTGGTAACTCTCTTATGAACATCTACAAACAGTGTAGGCTAGTTTAAAAAATCCCTCAGGATTTTGTTATTTGTGGTTTTCCAGTACAAATGTCCTCCATAGTCACCTTGATGGAATTCTTGAATGAATTTTTTTGCTTCATCCTACAATAAATAATTTAGAAAAACACGTTTGACATATTTCCAATACACATTCTGATCTAAAATGCAAAATTTCATAGCTTTTAACTTGAGAAATCTATATTTTTTCTTATTTAAACCAAGAGGAGCTTGTAAATTTTGTAATGAAAAAATAATATATGCATACCAAGGAGAGGTAGGAAACACTTCTAATACCTGTGGAGTCTCCTATTCTTCCTGTTCATCAAGTTCAACTATAAATTTTATGTTTAGTGCATGGAAATTGGACTAAGCCATTATTTTTTCCAATCCTTGGCCTTTGATGAGCTTAGTGGGTCTTATCTCAATGTCCTATTCTAGAATAATTGCAATCCATTTTCCTCTTTTCCCATCTAGATCAGTTTGTGTAAGGATATATTTTACTGCGGTATTTGGGACAAATGCAATGACATGGGAATGTAGAATGTAAACTCTAAAATATTTAATTTCTTTTACTAAAGAAAAGGCTTGTTTCTTCATGATATTTTATTTTAATGAGACATCCCTCAATGCTTTGTTGAAGAAAGAAATATGTTGTTCATATCCTTCACTTTTTTTCTACAACAAAACTACTACAATGGTGTGTTCAGATGAAAAATAAAAAATCGTGAAATACTTTGTAAATTCGGAGATAATTAACATAGGAGCTCGTTTTAATGCTTCTTTTACTTCACCAAATGATTGTTTTGCTTCTAGGTTCCATTTTAATTCAGTGCCTTTTCTCAGCATATTAGTTATAGCCCTTAGAATTTCAGCTAAATTAAGTATAAATCTCCTTAGGAAATTTATCCTACCATTGAAATATAACACTTCTTTTTTGTTTCTTGGAGGATAAATTTTCATAATTTCTTCAATCCTACTGGGATCAATTTTAATACCATCTTTTGAAATTATATG
Organism: Pinus albicaulis; assembly: GCA_034641835.2. NCBI lineage: Eukaryota > Viridiplantae > Streptophyta > Pinopsida > Pinales > Pinaceae > Pinus > Pinus albicaulis. The sequence continues at coordinate 182,508 of JAXQQM020086371.1, forward strand.
ACCTATAAATTTCCCTTCCTTTAAACCAAACAGAGATTTATTGGGATTCAAAGATATGCCATAATTTCTACATATTTCAAAAACAATTTTTAAATGATGTAAATGATCTTCATCAACTTTGGTGAAAACAATTATGTCATCTAAATATATCACAATGAATCTATCCCTTTTATCTATAAAATTTATATCCATTTCTCTTTGGAAATTATCCCTTGAATTCATTAATCCAAAAGTAATTTTCACGTACATAAAATTTCCCCAAGGTGTTGTAAAAGTTGTCTTATCTTAGTCATCAGGATGTACTAAAATCTGGTTGTAACCAGAAAAACCATCCAGCAATGAAATCCTGCTTGGTCCAAAAACCATTTGAAGTATATCATCCATATTTGGTAAAGCGTAGTTATCTTTGAAAGAGACTTTATTCATGTTTCTAAAATTGACACACAACCTTATTTCACTAGAATGTTTCCTCACTGGTACCAGATTTGACACCCATTTAGAAAATCTTAGTGGTACTATATTGTTTGCATCAAATAACTTTTTAACCTCTTTCTCTATCAAAGGAAGTAGGATAGGATTAACTCTCCTCAATTTTTGTTTAAAGGGTTTTTCATCCTCTTTGATGGGTATGGTATGTTGAATTATGGATTTGTCATAAACCTTTAAATCATGATATCCCCATGCAAAGACATATGTATATTGTTTAAAAAAAAATTTGTATCTTTGTTTCTCTTCAGGAGGTAAGGACTTGGAGAGCTTAGAAATTTTAGGATTTTTCTTCATTTCCTATATTTCAATCCTCTACTTCAGATCCAATTGGCTAAATTGAAGGTTTATTTGATACATCATTAAATCAAACAATTCTTCAAGTGGTACAAGACCCCTTGGAATTGTATCATTCTTTAATTTCAAAATTTCATATTCCTCAAATTGCTCATCAGTTTGATTGAAAATGTTTCCCTCTTCATCTTCTTCACTATATTGTCCTATGTGAATGTTAATATTTTCAAAGTCCCATTTTAGTTTTAGGAAATTGTCAAGTTGTTTATCGTTATCAGAAAATTTCCAATATTTGATATTATTAGGGATGGCAGGCCTATGTTTGACATCAATTTCTAATTTTCTTCTTTCTCTAAAAAGAGATTTTGGAAGTTCTTGCAGAAGTATCTAGTGCATTAGCAAAAACATTTTGATCTGTAGGAATTAATGATAGCTAATATTCTGGAGAGCACTACAAAAAATCTAAAACAACACTTTTATAGGCTCGCATTTTAGGTTGTTTAGCTGAGTATTCACCTTTGAACCTTTTTATGATTAATTTAGAATCTCCATGAATTGAAATCTTCTTTTCTCCCAATTGTTTTGTTTTTTGTAGTCCTAATAAAAAAGCTTCATACTCAGCTACATTATTTGTTCACTCAAAATTCAGTTTGTAGGAATATTTCTTTGTTGTAAATGATTTTGTATTAGAGATCCATACTCCAATACTAGCTCCCTCTTTACTTACTACCACATCAAAATCCATGTTCCATAACCCATCCGGTTTTACTTGTATTTGAGTTTCTACTTGTTCTTATTTAACATATTTATCTTCTAATTTGATGTCTATAACCTCATCTTCTTTTTCCAAAAAAAATATCATCGTGAAAGATGAAAGAATCCATATCTGAATGTATAGAGTAGACAGGATAATTGTTGGGTTTGTCTTGGCTACTCACCATATATTTCATTAAGGTCTCCCTATACAATTTTCTTTGTTGGCCAAAAATAGGTATCATTGCATATGTCATATTGAGTTGTAATATACCCTGTAATTTTTCTCTCCGTCATCTTGACAAGAGCATACCATACTTAGGAGGAATGTCAACCACAACAATATCCATCAGTAAACTTTTGGTTGCAATTTTAGTGAGAGTAACACACAAATATTTGATGAATACCAATCATTTTACTCTATTTGAATCAAATGAATAAGGGTCTTTATAAGGCCTTGTTATATATAAACCCAATTTTTCCATGATTTATTTTGGCATAAGATTGTGTGAGGCAAAATCATGGATGTTTAGACCATCATAAATGGAGGAACACTGCCATCTTGTGGAATGCCATCCACTTCAAGTTTGAATAGTAACTTGGGTTGATTATTAGTTACATTAAAATTGTTTGTCCCTTCCTCAATTTGTAGTTCCTTTACAACTTGACTTCTATAAACATCCTTTTCACTAATTCAAGAAATGGAACCGGGATTTTGACTTTTGAAAGACCATTTTCAATGTTAAAAGAAGTTTGATACCTTTCCACTTCCTTAATAATTACCTCTTTCTTTTTAAGAGTTTCTTTCTAAGGGGTTTCTTTCTTTTTGACTTCCTTTGTTTGACTAGTAGGAGTATCAGTGGGTGACTTTTTGGGAGGGTTTGTTGCTGTCTTTTTGCTTCTTACATTGTATTTATTATATACTTCCATAATAGAATTTTGATATCCTTGTTGATAATATGGTGATTTTGTAGGAATATCCTCCGGTAGATGAATATTGAAATAGGTATTTTTCTTCTTTTATTAGTAAAACAAGGTCTATTTCACCTTCTCCAAAAATATTTATTTGATCTTCTTTTAATTCTTGCATAGTTTATGATTCTTCTTCAGCAAAATTTTCTTGGAAAGGGGGTCTAATTTTCTTATCATCTTTATCTCTTTGTTCTCTTTGTTTAATATGAGGTTGTGGTCTTCTAAAATTTGGATTTTGAATTTAAGGTCTTCCTTTAGGTTCCCTACGAGGTGTTCTATCTTCCACAATAATTCTCTCCATCATTTTTTCCATAGTTTTAACTAGATTGTCTAGTTTTAAGTCTAAGGAAGAAGAAGGTTATTCTTTGATAGTGATCCCTCTTTCATTTGTTATTTTATCTCTCTTGGATAATAAATTATCCTCCACACTAACATCATTACTCTTCATCTCCTAAAGTGTGGTTGGGTTTCTTTCTCTCAACTGATAATCCATATCAGCATCAAATCCTTCTAGAAAAAGAATTAGGCCCAATCCGAGTGGGGCTTTTATTCCAACTGGGACAGAGTTGTAAACATTGTTAAACCTAGTGCAGTAAGCCTATACAATTTAATTTGGGTCCCTCTTTATAACTTAATATTCTGAAAAAATTTGGAGAGCGTTCTTCTTGACTTCCCATGTAGTAAGAAAACTTTGATGGGATTGTTGCTAATTTGCAATACTTCCAATTGCTAAGGTTATATACCATTTCTTTAATTCTCCTATTAAAACTTGTGAAAACAACCTCATTTTCACATCATCATAATATACTTCTTCTAGATCAAGGAATTCATTTATCCTATTGGTGTGTTGTTGCGATGTTATAGGACCTATACCGTCAAATTGTGGTATTATCTGTTATCACTTAGTAATTGTGGTATGATTTAACCTTGTTGTTTTTAGTTGATTTTATGCTAGTTAAGTATTCTTGATTTGGTTGATTTTGATTTGTTGGTGGAAATACTAATTTATATGGATATGTGTCTGTCTATTTTACCATTGGGCTATGGAGTCAATGTATCAAGCAACAGGATAGAATCAAGTTTTAAAGGAAGTCTTCACAGGGAAAGATAGCTAAGAAAATTCAGATCTTTTAGGCTGGATGGTGAAGTGGGTTCAATTGGGATCAAGGAGAAGTTAAGGATTCCTCAAACCGGATAATGAAATAAATGAAAAAGGTCAATCAGGATGGGACAAAAATTAAGGATTCTCAGATCTGAATATCAAAAGAAAACATCAAAATGAATAACAGTTCAGAAAAGAGTGCACTTAAACAATTTCTGCAATGATATTCTTATGATAACATTTAAATTGGAAAACATACAAGTTTATGGAATACTTAAGAAAAAACATGAACAATTGAAGATACTTCACTGAAGTGGCTCAACACATGAATCCTGTAATGCAATGCCTTTATTACTTGTCCTTTCTGTTGACGTGAAAATGGTACAATAAACCCTCAGGTTTTAGATCAATTAAAACTATAGAAATGTTCACAAATCCACACCTTAATACTTCAAATGGATTAAGTATTTATACAAAAAGTAATATAAAATATCCTAAAAGTGATTTAGGAACTATTCCCGGAAATAAAATATCTGGATGCTTAAAGGTAGTGACACCTTTCTAACTAAATGCAAGATATCCCTGTTTTATTTGGTTTGTTGTTCACTTTTTGATCTTTTGCTGCTTTATCTCTCTGACTGTTGCTTTCTTTTTCTCTTTGAATTGTATTTCACGTTGGTTGCCTTTTTTCTATTCAGTATCCTTTACGCTTATTTGTCATCTAACTTCATCTTTAAACTATGTCTTTTCTTTATCTGCATGCTCTGTTTTTACTTTTATCCTGACTGCTCTTTTTACACTATTGACCTTGTCTACTTTGTTAACTATTCTACTTTTAACCTGGCAGCTCATTTCACCTGATTTTACTTTTACCTATAGTAAATCATATTTGAATAACTTCATTGTTGCTGAGGTAAATGTTTTCATATCTGTTTAAACCAATTTACTGTTTAAATTGTCCTTTCATTCTGACTACCTCTTATCTTCTATTGAATAGAGCTTTTAAGCTCATATCCACAGAGTCTTGGAGTAAACAATTTTGAACTAGTATCAATTGTTTATCCAAGCTTATGTTTTGCTAACAACCTACAAAAATAGAACAATTTTTTAATGAAAATAGGTTTGGCAAGGATGCAATATGGCTTAAAGGAATAGGGAATTCCATGAAAGGAGTCTAGACTACGACGAGGCTATAACTTGGTTTGGCGATGGCGTTTGGTCTTTTTTTTACAAGTAAACTAAGATAATGAAATCATGGTAGAACAGTGAGATTTCATTTTTTTCAAACTATAGCTTATCATAATGGTTTACTACGTAGTGCAAGAGTAGATAGGTTTTATCACAACGCAAGGTGGTTTATCGCACAAACATAAGGAAAATCAGAGGTTTATCGTATGCACAAAGGGGTTTGGTGATTTTTGCACGATGATTTAGAAGTTTAGTGGCTTCGGCTGGAGGGGTGCGATACATTGTGGGATCGACATGTAGCAGGGAAGTGGGGCTATGAAAACCACCTATTTTGCAACCCCCTTGGTTTTTTAAACTCATACTTTTGAAGTTGTGAAATTCTTTGGGAGTCGTCGGATCTAACACCGGAGATCGGACGGTAGATAGATACGTGGGGTTCGGAGAGGTGGGACCCAAGTTTGTATTTGCGGGGTGATAATGTGAAATAGTATGGGAATACATATGCATGGTTAAAATATATCAACTTATGATAGCGGAAGGGTTATGTAAAGTGGGTCGGGATTAATATAGGGATATATAACAAGCTGGAAGTTAAATATATAAACTATATGCAAATGGGTTAATATAATGTATGGGAGGTGATATTATAAGGGTGGTTAGTAAATATATAAATCGGGGGAATATATAAAATATAGTTTTAAATTATTACGAAGGGGATTTTGAAGGATATTAGTGAGATGAAATGATCAATTTATTCTCTCCATTCCTTGTAAAAGTAATTTTTCCTACCCTTTATTTACCCTAACATTTTTTCTTCATTTATTGTGTGCATTTAAGCTTTCTAAGTCTTTAATTTTTCTTTGATAAGAAAACTAATCTACTTCTAACCTTATAACTTTCAATGGCTCAGTTTAAACTGATGAGCTCATTTTATTCTCTACCTAACTACTGATCTGCCAAGATTAAATAGTTTGGCCAGATATTTATTCACTATCTATCATGACATGAAATTTAAAGCATGAATGAATCAAGATTAAACTATTTGATCATCATGAACTGTGGAATTTTGAAGAAGTTGCACACAATATTATTTGCAAAAGTAAAGTAACTAAAGTAGTGGAATTTGAATGTGCAACACTTTCAGGATCTATTTTTGTTCTTTTATGGGGTTCATACTTTATATCCTTTTTTAATATTCTTTTCTTTTGGTCCTTTGATTTTTCTTTTAGGACATACCCTCTTTTCATTTTTTTAATATGGGAAAACATTTGCAAAAAGAAAAGGTATGTGCAATATTACAAGATTAAAAATGGCCAATTCAAAATTATGATCCCTATTATTATAGGACCCTAACAGTGGCTTCACTTGGGGATGGCATATCCTTGTGAGAAGTCAAGAACACTGTCAACTAGTATCCTGATCCATTGGGCCGATCCCAAGCCTACACATGCTTTGTTATATAACCTTTGTGACTGAAAATATCAAACTGAGATCACAACCTTTTCTGCAAACTAAAATCTGACACATACTGAACTGTTGCAACTTTCAAAACAAACTACTATAGCATAAAGACCTTAGGGCCTTCTCCTCGGCTTCAAATCTTAATAAATATTTTTAACACTTGTTGAAAACTGGAAACTAAAACTGAAATAAACTTTTTTCTGAAAACAAAATCCAATCAAACTGAAATTTTACGTACTTATTCTAATCAGTTGTGCAACTGATGGTTAGGTAAAATGAAACAACCAATGCAACCATTCAAGCATTATATATATATATCGATGTATTTTGCTGCATGTGCTTGTTTGTGATAAAAAAATGAAGCTCTACAACCCAATAGAAACTTGTCAACAAATATGGCTTTGATAAGGAAATATTTAATTTCCTTTGTTGACTGTAGAAACTGTTCAAAAGGATATTCCAAGGCATATACAGTAATGTTCAACTGATCCAAGAAACTGTATATATGTTTTGTATGGCCACCATGTCATGAACTAAGTTTTTATTTCCCTACAGATTTTCAAATAAGCTTTGTGATGATATTTCTACTGATAAAAATGTTTGTCTGATGAAACCCTTATCATCTTGATTCTAAAGCTCATATTTAATTAATGGATAATGATTATTATTGCATTCATCATCCAACACATCAGCTATTGCATCATGAAAAACTTGGAAGGATTGTTGCAACCTATTACATATGGGTTTCAATGGGACTTCATGGATTTCTGCAGGCTACTCATTTTTTGCTTTGGAGATATTATAAAAAAAATTCTTTAAAAACTGAAATGCTTCAGAAAAAAGTGGTAAAGAACTTTCATGTGTCATCTGATAAGGTATTTCAATGGATTTTGATAACTGTAATTGTGAAACTAAAGAATCCTGATCAAAAGTTCCATTGCCTTCTTTGTTGTCTATAGCAATACCTAAATACTACTGATTATTGATTGCATTAAATTTGTTTCTGATGAAATTAAATGAAGCAAAACAAAGAGGCAAAGGTCCTTCACTTATTTCCAAATTTTTTGCACTTTCTTCCTCACTCTTATAGTTGACATGTATAGCTGATCACTGTATTCAAGCTGTTGAAGCTGGATTTCCTCATCCCACAAACTAGCTACTGATTAATATGTAAATTTAGCTTTAAGTTGAAGAACATAATTATCAACATACTGATCATACTTAGGAAAATCGTTAAAAGAAGGAATATCATCAAACATACACATTAGATCAACATATTTCTCCTCCACATACTGACCTATAAATCCATTTTCTGATCTATGGTAGTCAGAATTAGCAGGAATTTGTTCATGGCTAGCAACCTCTTATTTTCTTGCAATTAATGGGTCATGGTGATATTGAATGAAAAAATAATCTTTAATGGTGATCTTTTGTATTATCTCCTCTATTTTTCTTACCAAAATGTCAAGCTTTACTTTTGCAATGTTGTTCTTCTCTTCTTCCGCTTTCAAATTTTCCCTTCTAATCAACATATTAACTTCTACATCTACTGAAATTTTCTTCATCTATTCAAGTGTTGAGGGGTTTCTTTCTCTTATCTAAAATTCTATTTCTAGATCAAAGGCCTTTGAATAATGCAAGAGAGCTGAATCGGGAGGAGGTCTTATATTTTCTGTCATTGAATAATAAACTTGATTAAATTTGGCAGAAAATTGTTGTATTGTCTTGTTTTGATGTCTTTTCAACTGATTATATTCTTCTATGATCATAAAAATATTGACTTTGATTATCCATTTATCAAGGAAAATTTTGACAAATTGCTGGAAATTTGATATGCTTACAATAGGAAAATTATTGAACCAACTCTTTACTTTACTTTGCAAAGAAAGATAAAAAAGTCTGATTCTAATATCATCTTCATCAATCTCAAATAGATCTAGATAATTCTCAAAAACCTTGAATATGTTTTTCAGTAGTGTTGTTACCATTTTCTCCATCAAACTTAGGTAGATATTTGAAATGATTATCAGGGAAATCATGGAGTATAGGAGGTAAGATGAGGGGCTTATTTCTATCAGGAACTTTATAAGGTATAGGAATATGTACAGGGATTGTAAGATTAGTCTTGATATTTGAGGCTTATCAATAAAAAAATGATCATCATAAGTTTCAGAACAAAGTTGCTCAAATGGATAGGGAGATTTTATATTTACAATTTTCAAAGGAAAACAAGAAAATACTAATCTAAGATCTTCTATAAAATACAATATACATTGAAAAATATTCTTGATAAGAAAGAACATGATGTCTTGGATTAAGATCCAAGTTAGAAACCTGATCTTCCCATACTTTCATTTCAAGTTCATTCCTTTAGTGGTGTCTTGATTTTGAAATTGATTTGGAGTCACCAGGAGGATGATTTTAACCTTTGTGTGTCTGATTACTGTCCACCATCATAGATCAGATCTGATTCTTGTATAATTGTTCTGAAGAAAATGTATCCCCAGTGGAGTCGCCAATATGTTATCACTCAATAATTTCTCAAGGCTAAAGAAATAAATCACCGAGGTAACCACAAACCTACTTTTGAGATCAGGATCTAGCCTTCCTAATGCTCAAAGAGGGTTCTCTCTTTATGATTTAACTTTTTTGTTTTTAGTTGATTTTAGGCTAGTTAAGTATGCTTGATTTGGTTGATTTTGATTTGTTGGTGGAATTACCAATTTAGATGGATAGGTGTCTATTTATTTTACCATTGGGCTATGGATTCAATGTATCAAACAACATAATAGAATCAAGTTTTAAAGGAAGTGTTCACAGGGCAAGGTAGCTGAGCAAATTCAGACCTTTTAGGCTGGATAGTGAATTGGTTTCAATCAGGATCAAGGAGCAGTTAAGGATTCCTCAAACCGGATAATGAAAGAAATGACAGAGGTCAATCGGGATGGGAGAGAAATTAAGGATTCTCAGATCTGGATATCAGAAGAAAACATCAAAATGAATAACAATGCAGAACGGAGTGCACTTAACAATTTATGCAATAATATTCCTGTTATAACATTTAAATTGGAAAACATGAAATTTTATGGAATACTTAAGGAAAAAACATGAACAATTGAAAGATACTTCACTAAAGTGGCTCAACACATGAATCCTATAATGCAATGCCTTTATTACTTGTCGTGACTGCTGACTTGAAAATGGTACAATAAACCCTCATGTATTTTGATCAATTACAACTATAGAAATGTTTAGGAATCCACACCTTAATACTTCAAATGGATGACGTATTTATACAAAAAGTAATACAAAATATCCTAAAGCTGAATTAGGAATTATTCCTAGAAATAAAATATCTAGATGCTTAAAGGTAGTGACACATTTCTAAGTAAATGCAAGTTGTCCCTATTTTATTTCGTTTTCTATTTTCTATTTTATCTTTTGTTGCTTTATCTCTCTGACTATTGCTTTCTCTTTCTCTTTGACTTGTCTTTCACATTGGCTGCCTTTTTTATGTTGAGTATCCTTTACGCTACTTTATCACCTACCTTCATATTTAAACTCTGTCTTTGCTTTATTTGCCTTCTCCATTTTCACTTTTATCCTGACTGCTCTTTTTACATTTTTGACCTTGTCTGCTTTGTTAACTGTTTTACTTTTAACCTCACAACTCTTTTCACTTTATTTTACTTTTACCTATAGTAAATAATATTTGAATAACTTCATTGTCACTGAGGTAAATTTTTTCATATATGTTTAAACCAATTTACTGTGTAAATTGTCCTTTCATTCTGGTTGCCTCTTATCTTCTGTTGAATAGAGCTTTTAAATTCATATCCAGAGAATCTTGGAGTAAACAGTTTTGAACTAGTATCAACTGTTTATCCAAGCTTTTGTTCTGCTAACAACCTGCAAAAATAGAACAATTTTTTAATGAAAATAGGTTTGGCAGTGATGCAATATGGCTTAAAGGAACAGGGAAATCCATGAAAGGAGTTCGTACTGCAACGGGGTTGTATCTTGGTTTAGCAATGGCTTTTGGTCTTTTTTTTGACAAGTAAACTAAGATAATGAAATCATGGTAGAACAATGAGATTTCATTGTTTTTCAAACTGGAGCTTATCAGAATGGTTTACTGCGTATTGTAGGAGTAGATAGGTTTTAGCACAACGCAGTGTGGTTTATCGCACAACACAGAAGGCGAATCAAAGGTTTATCACATGTGCAAAGGGTTTTGGTGTTTTTTACATGATGATTTAGCGGTTTGGTGGTTCTGGCTGGAGGGGTGTGATACGATGTGGGATCGATACGTGGTAGGGGAGTGGGGGTGCAAAAACCACCCATTTCACAAACCCCCTGGTTTTTTATACATCGTACTATTGAAGATGCGAAATGCTTCGGGATTCATCGGATTTGACACCGGAGATCAAGCTGTAGATAGATACGTGGGGTTCGGAGAGGTGGGACCCGAGTTTGTATATGCAGGGTGATAATGTTAAATAGTAGGGGAATACATATGCATGGTTAAAATGTATAAACTTATGAGAGTGGAAGGGTTATGTAAAGTGGGTTGGGATTAATATAGGGATATATAATGAGCAAGAAGTTAAATATATAAAATATATGCAAATGGGTTAATATAATGTATGGGAGGTGATATTATAAGGGTGGTTAGTAAATATATAAAGTGGGGGAATATATAAACTATAGTTTTAAATTAATATGAAGGGGATTTTGAGGGATATTAGTGAGATGAAATGATCAATTGATGCTCTCCATTCCTTGTAAAAGTACTTTTGCCTACCCTTTGTTTACCCTAACATTTTTTTTTTCATTTATTGGGTGCATTTGAGCTTGTTGACCCTTTAATTTTTCTTTGATAAGAAAACTAATCTACTTCTAACCTTATAACTTTCAATGGCTCAGATTAAACTGATGAGCGCATTTTATTCTCTACCTAACTACTGATCTGCCAAGATTAAATAGTTTGGATAGATCTTTATTCACTATCTATCATGACATGAAATTTAAAGCATGAATGAATCAAGATAAAATTTTTGATCATCATTAATTTTGGCATTTTGAACAAGCTACACACAATATTATTTGCAAAAGTAAAGTAACTAAAGTAGTGGCATTTGAATGTGCAAGAATTTCAAGATCTATTTTTTTTTCATTTGTGGGGTTCATACTTTATATCCTTTTTTAATCTTCTTTTCTTTTGATCCTTTGATTTTTCTTTTAGGACATACCCTCTTTTCATTTTTTTAATATGGGAAAATATTTGCAGAAAGAAAAGGTATGTACAATATTACAAGATTAAAAATGGCCAATTCAAAATTATGATCCCTATTATTATAGGACCCTAACGTTCTCTATGCATATTTGTGTGGCATGTCATGTAATGGTGCTTGCAATGCCAAAGAAGCATGTCATCCTGCCATGATTGGAATATGAATGTGGATGATGCTAAAGTAGTGTTTGATGAAAGAAGTGGAGGGGTTGTAGAGGAAGATGGGAATGTTTTAGTATGTATAATTGGTATTTTAGGAATAAGAGTTGAAGTTGAAAGAGGGGTGGATGAAAATGGAGTGATAGATGATGGTGGAATAAATGTAGGAATTGGAAATGAAGAAGTGGTAATAATAGAAGAGTTTTGATCAACACCTTCAATAGTCCTATTAATATTCTAACCAAATCTCCAAGTTTTCCAAACTTCTCTACAATATCTTTATCAGATTGTGAAGCATGTCTCTTTTGGACTTTACAAAAAGGTTTCAATTGAGATTCATCCAAAACAGTTTCAGGTGTAAAACTCTATGATTTATATTTGAAAATACTATTCTCAAAATGTAGGTCACAATAAATATCTTCAATTGCTACAATACTTTTCGGAAAAGAATTAGTTCTTGATGAGGAGTTACTACTAGCTTGACTTTCTGTGGGATTCTTTTTCCTTACCAAATTTTCAGGATCTTCAACAATTTTAGGAGGGTTAGGATCTAGATTAGATCTTGTATATGTCATTTTTTGATCCATATCTACAATAATATATTTACAAATGCAAAATATGAACAAATTTTAAGTGGAAAACAGACTTAATAAGACCTATTTCTCAGCCACACACTTTGAAATAAATTTAAGCATAAAAATAAATATTACCTGGGAAAAAATGATTTTAAATATTAATTGTTCAAGTTCAATTCCCCAGTATGGTCGCCACTATGTTATCACTTTGTAATTTCCCAAGGTTAGAGAGGAAATACAGAGGTAACCACAAAACCACTTTGGAAGCTTGGATCTAGCCCTTCAAGCTTCAGAGAAGGATATCTCTTTATGATTTACATTTTTTGATTAAAAGTATTATGCTAGTTATTTAGTTTAGAGTTTGATTTTTGAAAGTTTTGGATGAAACTTCAAGAATAAGTCGTTGGGAAATGGAGTCATAAAACCTTTAAGTAAATCAAGTACATAAATAACATATGAAGTGTTGCAGGGAAAGGTAGGTAAACTATTGGATCTTTAGAGCATTTGTGGAGTGAATTGGAGGAAAATATTAGGATTCAGTTAAACATAGAGAATTTAGAAATGAATTATATATTTAATTTCAGTTTTAAAACACATATATTTTTTATAATCCTGAGCAGAGTGTAATTAAACAAATTCAACCCATAATTTCCTTTAAACAATATAGATGAGAATAACATATGGAAAAACATAGAAATAACAATCACAAGAGCAAAGATCACAAAATCATCTGACACATGAATCCTAGAACAACTTTCCGTATTTCTAAAAATGATCACCTTTAGCTCAGGGAAAATCTTTACATTAAAAAAAAATAAAAAATAAAAAATAAAAAATGTCTTTCTTCATACAAGTCCCAACCCATAATACTTCCAACTACGAAGTATTTATATAGTCTTTTACAATATATATTAATTTAAAATATCAATATTTATTACAAAATATCTCAAAACTGGTTATAAAAAAATAATATAGATTTATAGGATAACAAAAACTGTTGAAACTGCTGGCACTATCTTTGAGGATTGTTGGTGATGACTCGGCCTAAAAAATTGCTACTTTGTTACTGAAAATGTGAAACTACCTTTTACTCCATAATTCTACACAACTTATCCCATCTATCCTCATCTAGGATGGAAAATTTAGCCAACTTTCTATAAGTTTCATCCACCTCAGTATATTTATGAAAAGTTGGTTTGAATAGGAACACATGTTTTAGTTCATGTTTAATGAGAAAGTCGAATTCCAAACCTTCCATGAAGGCTTGTCCTATAATTGTTTCTTTGATAGTAGAAAAATTTGATCTGTCCTTGGCTATGGTGTACAAATTTTGTTGATAATCCTCCAGTTTAATTAACTTATCTCTAATTCATTTTAGCCCTGGCAACACCTTTTGATGCAACACGTTGAATTTTCTATGAAATTTCTGGATGTTGGCCTCCAAGTTATGGAATTTACTCTCCAATTGGAACATTATATTCTTTTTGGTAAGGACTCCCTTAACTTCCATGATGGTTTCTGTCCTATCTTTGATTTCAAATTCTTCTAATTCATCCTTAGTTTTGTAATTTAGGGCCTTGATCATTGTATTTGATTCACCTCGCATTTGTCCCAAAGTTTCCTTTACCTTTGCAATGTCTCCTTTGATCGTTGTACTAGTTCCTCCTGCTCAAAAATTATCTCAATAGAAGGCCATATTTCAGTTATTTCTTCATTTATTTCAATCCATATAGTCTCCATAGCCCGTGAAATTGTTTGAGCCATAGTAGAATAATTTTATAGTTGTTCAATTCTCTAGGTCTTCCTGTGACTCTTTTGAATCTCTTCTACATACTTATAGTTGACATTTGACTTATGTTCATGAAGGGTTTTAAGCTCGGCCTTTAGTTTTTCAATTTCCCACCCTTTGATGGACATGTATTCCATGGCTTTGATTAATTCTGCTAAGGCATATTTGGGTTGTACCCCTGTTGTGATGGTTGTTGAAGTGGATGCTTCTACCATTGATGTAACTACAATAGGAAGTGTTGTGAGTGGAATAACTGCTAGTTTAGAGGATTTTTCCTTTTCTTTTAACAATTTCTCCATCTCATTCCATTTTCTTAATTTGGACATTTTTTTCAATGATAATTTTGAACGTGTCTTCTTTATCTTTTTCTAAGTGTCCAAATTCTTTTTCCTATAGATCTTCAGTGGATGGAAGCTTGAGTTTCTTCATCAATGCTGCAATGTCTGCATTTTTTCTCTTAAAAGTATCTTTTGCAACCTTTAAATCTTTAGGATTATATCCTAATTTTATCACTAAATCCCCCAATGATTTAATCTTTTTATCTTTATCGGTTAAAAACGCATGGTAAATACACATGAAAATAAATACACAAGGAGAAAGAGTTGAAGGATAAGTGTGATATGTTAATATTATTCACCATAGATGTCTATTTATGTTACATTAGTGTGACCCTTGGATTCATCTTCCAAGGTCACTTGGACTCCTTTGTGACTGTTCGTCTTCCACACATACCCATGGAGGATTAGGTGTCCAACATTCCCCCCCTTAATCCGAAGGGGTATGTGTGAGTCCAAGAAGAGAGTTGAAATACAAATCTACAAAGTATGCATGGCATCACTTAGGCTGACTCGGCTCTCTGAAATGTTGGCATAAAGAGGTGGTTTAAGGATGAACACCAACAATGGAACGCAACGCTTATTGCATTTCCCAGAACTCTTCCAAATCTGGCAAGAAGCTGAGGGCTTCTGCTAGATGAAGTGTCCCTCATATTTGAAGAGGGGGACCTTCAACCTAAAAGAAGGGAAGTCTACAACCTGTGATGGTTTAAGGATGACCACCAACACTGGAATGCAATGTTTATTGCAGTTCCCGGAACTCTTCAAAATCTGGCAAGAAGTTGAAGTCTTTTGCTAAAGGAAGTGCTCTGAACTCTTCAAAGAGGAAGAATATGAACCTTACATGGATGGTTTAAGGTTTTCCACCAACCAAAGGCATGATCATGGGCATCCATGTCTCTGGATACAACTTTGAATTTGGAATGACGAATTGTGGCTCAGGCTTGCTTGAACTACTTTGTCTCTGGCTACAACTCTGAATCTGGAATAAGAGATTGTGGCTCAGGTTCGCTTGATGTGGCTTTGAAGCTTGTATATGACCAAGATTTTCCACCCTGTCAGGTACAAGGTGAGATGATGGCGAAAACTCAACTTCAATTTTGCTCAATATTCTAGAACAAGTTCTCACATGTGACTTAAAAATCTTCTTGGTTGTTGATGCCCATTTCCAAGAAGTGATCCATCCAAGATGAATCTTTGTTCTTGCAAGAGGCTTGTTTCTGAAGATCTATGTGAAGAATGGGTGTGACGACCACAGTGCTTGCATGGGTGAAGATCAAAAAAGTGATCTTTCATATGGCCAAAGTGATCACAGCGTTGGCATTTTACAATTTTTTGTTGTTGTTGTTGTGGAAGAGGAGTAGGATTTGGAACAACTGCAGGTGAACTTTCATAAAGGAATCCAACACTCTGAAATTTGATAGGCTTGGAGTAGTCCGGAATATGAAAGGACAATTTCTTTTCATATCCAAGACCAATTATGTGCTTGTTGTGGACAAGCTCTTCCCAAGGTCTGATGATGGGCTTGGGAAGTGCAGACTGAGTTGTTGCATCTGCATATAAATCTATTCTTGTACAAGAAATTGAATGTGAATCGACTCCAACATTACTGACTTTCTATTTATGGGAGTTTGTTTCAATTTTCTGAATAGAAACAGGTTTAGAATGATGAATCTTCTCTTTTAATTCTTCTTGCTGGATCTTAGATTCAAGCTGCAAAAAATAAATCTTCTCTTGTGCATTTTGTAGACAAATTCTAATGTCAGCAAGAGATGATTTCTTGATTTTCACTATGTCATTATTTGTAGATTGTATTATAGTTTTCAAAAACTCGAATACTTCATAAACTTTCCCCATTTTCTGATCACAACTATGAAATCACTCACAATTCAATGTCACTACAATATGCTTTGTAAATGTGCACCAAACAATCAATGTGCAATGGATATACTATCACTTCAATGCACCGAATTAATGTTACAACTAGCAATAAACATTGCTATCCAACATAAAATTCAACGTAGTCAACAAAATCAACTCAACATTAAAGGAAAGGTTTGATTATGTTAAACTGCCCCAAAAAAAATTTCTGCCTTGACCCCAGCAACTAATTTTTTTTTTGGAGGAGCTAAACACTGAGGTGACAATTTCAAATCCTTGATCATGTTGAGGGAATTCAGAGGGAAATGGGTTTCTCCTCCAATCTCATTACATAAGCTGAAACTTTAAAAATATAAACAATCTCTTATGCTTGTGAACAAAAATATATGTTATCAAGGTATTCCTGGAACAATTCAGATCTTAACTCTTCGCAGAAACTCCTCACCCAATTTTGACTTTATATTTTTGTTTTAGTTGTTTCAACCTTTTTTTTTTATTGATATTGTCAATAAAATAATCCATTATGATCTTCTCTGTAAAATCTACTATGTATTATAGCCAAAAAGGATGACCCAAATAAATAACTAGGGACCATTTGGCCTCAGTGGTCTCAAATGTATATTTAAAATAGAAACTCACAATCCAGAGTCACACAAATAAGATGAGAATTGCGGTAATGCTAGAGATTTTCACTAATTTTTTTGGATAAAATAATTTAGATGGATTACTTGAGAAATAGTTCACACCTTTGAGCACGGAAAATTGACTACAATTATCATTCCAAATCACAAGCAAACTCCTGTTAGTAGGAGGAGACGAAAACAAGAAAATTGCCCATAAGCTCCTATCCTATCCGCAACGATATGGCCAGAAAATCCAGGTAATCTTATGCATCATCATCATAGGGAGGAAGATTCAAATCTGGCAACATTGTCCCCTCCTATCACTCTGGGCTTCTCCATTCCTTGTAAATATTGAGATCAAGACCCCTTTCCTGCAAGGGTTTCACATCACACGGTAAATATTCGCCAGAATTAGCATCATTGTCCACTACTACAGACGAAGTGTAGTATGAGGAATGTATGCGCAGAGGCCAACTCTCCATTCATCACACATAAACCATGCACGGAGAAACCAACCTTCAACGTTTTGTATTCCACGGACTTCAAGCTTCAACAGTTAATATCCGACTGATAGGTCCCTATATTACTAGTATAGTCTATTATTGTTGTTAGTGTAACCCCCTTATTGTTATTATTGTACCCCTGTAACCCCCATATTTTTATTATTGTGCCCTTAAATTATTATTGTTAGGTCAGCTAGGATTACATTGTAGCCCCACTAGGATTACATTGTGGCCCCATGGACTCCTATATATAGAAATGAGGTTTTGTAATTTGAATCATCCAAGAATTGTTCATTTATGTAATGTATTGGAGGTTACCCTCTCAAAGTTCCTTATTTATAAGGCATTGATATCTCTTTTCTTCTATTTTTGGAGCTGGTTTCACAACATTTGGTATCAGAGCTTTCGATTCTAGGGTTTCGCTGCTCCAAACAGGTCATCGTGGAATTTTCGCTATAAAGTTTTTTCTACAAAGGTTCAGAAGCTGAAATTTTTAGGGTGCGAAGCTGAAATCTTGAGGAAGATCGTCGCAAAATTTTAGAGCTTGGTTCACAATATTTTCGGAGATATGATCTATGGAAGGTAGGGCTTTTGCAGGCTCCTAAATTTCACTTAAAAAGGTCATCGCGGAATTTTCGCTATAACTCTTTTTATACGAAGGTTCAGAAGCTGAAATGTTTAGAGCGCAAAGATGAGATCCTAAGGAACATCATCACAAAATTTTAGATCTTGGTTCACAATAATTTCGAAGATATGATATGTGGAAGTTAGGTATTTTTCAGGCTCCCTAATTTCATCTCAAAGAGGTGATCATGGGAAAATATTCATAACTCTCTCTTTGAGCATCGGATTGGAATTCTGTAAAAAGTGATTGGAATTACATGGACTGTAGTTTTCTATCTATAAATTTCAGATCCAAAGGAGCAGACAGTGACACGTGGCAAGTCGTACAAGTTCGCTCTACTAAACCAGTCCATAATTAGGTCATTGTGGGACATTGGGCATAACTTTGTCTTGAAGAATCCAAATCAAGTCAGACCTATGTAATTTGAAAGAAACTTCAGAGGACTACTACAGGGCCAAATTTCAGATATTAAGGATCTGCAATTATAGAGATAATTCAATTTCAATATAGAGCTCTACAAAAGCAAGTAAAAGGTGTGTATTTTATTTCTAGAATTGCATAAGTCTTGTTTGAAGAATCAAGTTGAATTGATTACAAGGGCATATTGTAGAATAGATATCAGTATTGGTTTCTAAAATGGCCCCTAAAAATAATTCAACACCCATTAAGCCTTTATAAGGCTCTACTATGACTCATGAAGACGAAGAATGACAACATGACATATCAAAATTACAAGAGAAATTGCAACCAATTTCGCTTTCGCAAAGAGCAACAAAAAATGACATGGAAGTTTTGAAGAAAGGTGTGGAAACTAAGATGGATGGTTTGAATAAATGTGTGGAATCTAAGATAGATGGCATGGAAGCTGGCATGGAATCTAAGATGGATGACATGGAAGCTAAGATCGATGAAAAAATGGAAAATATGAAGAATGATCTAAAAGCAGACATGGAAGGTTTGACAAAGTTGATACAAGAAATGTTTCCTAATGGTGAAAAGATAGTAGAGGAAACTCATGATGAGAACAAAATAAATGTTAATCGTGACTTCATAAACTCTAATGTTGGTGGGAAGAACCACCATATTCAAAAAATGGATATGAGGAAGTTTGATGGAAAGGATCCTGTAACATGGATACTACAGATGGAGCAATATTTTGATCTCCATAATGTGCAAAACACACAAAGGTACGCATTGCAACTTTACATTTAGAACAAAATACATTTGTATGGTATCGATGGCTTTGCTCCCGTAAAAAAATTGTCACTTGGTCAATTTTTACCGAGGAAATGATAGCACATTATGAGGATACAAAGAGCAACACCTTCTTTAGCCAATTGATAAATCTCAAACAAAAGGGTTTAGTGGGGCAGCACATTGAGGACTTCCAAAAATTGAATATAAGGGTAACTGATATTCCAGAGGAACACAGGATTGATCTCTTCATAGGCACTTTAAAGGATAACATCCAACATGAAGTTCGCGTTTTGGAACCTGATTCACTAGAGAAGGCATTCAGGTTGGCAAGAAAAGTTGAATGTAAAATTATGGCGACAAGGAAGCCTACCACTCAATTCTATAAAGAAGGAAGTGTTGCTACGCCTAGATTTCCACAACCTACAAGGTTGACACCACAACAATTGGAAGAGAAAAGAGAAAAAGGGATTTGCTACAGTTGTGATAGCAAATACACTAAAGGTCATAAGTGTGCTGAGAAGAAATTATTTTACATAGATTGTGAAGAGGAAGAAGAAATGAACAAGAAGAGGATATACACCAGGAACCAGCCCTAGAAGAGGAAGAAATGAATCCGACCATATCATGTAATGCACTGGCAGGAATTACCACTCCTCAAACTCTCAAGATCGAAGGACAAATCAAGAAGAAAAAGGTAATAGTGTTGATTGATTCAGGTAGCACCCATAATTTTATTCATTGTAAGGTAGCCAAGGAATTAAATTGTTTCCTATACCTAGCACTAGAATGTCAAGTGATGGTTGCAAATGGAGGAACTATAAATTGCTCTGGAAAATGCCATAATATCAAGCTAACCATGGGGGAATATGTATTGACTAGTCCAATGCTTGCCATTCCTATGGGAGGTGCTGATGTTGTACTAGGAGTAAAACGGTTACAATCTTTGGGGATGATAGCTTTTAATTTCAAGAAATTTTCTTGAATTTTTTTTCAGAAGGAAAGGAAGTCGAATTATGGGGTATTGCGGGAAAGACAGGAAGGATAATAAGCTCTAATGTCATGACAAAGCTTCTAAAGAAATAACAACGAGGCGTAATTGCACAATTATGCTCACTAAAAGTTCCAACATCAAAATCATCTATTTCTGCAGATCTCCAACAAGTCTTGGACAATCATTCCAAGGTGTTTGAAACTCCCAAAGGACTCCCACCTCTTCGTGATCATGATCATGCTATTCATTTGATTCCAGGAAGTGTTCCTCCAAACATCAGGCCTTATAGATATCCTTACTTCCAAAAGAGCGAAATTGAACGTATGATTGCAGAAATGTTAGAGGCAGGTATAATTCAACCTAGTCAAAGTTCTTTCTCTACTCCCGTAGTATTGGTACACAAGAAGGATGGATCATGGTGAATGTGTCCAGATTATAGGGAGCTCAATAAGCTCACCATTAAAGATAAATTTCCCATTCCTGTGATTGATGAACTATTGGATGAATTACATGGAGCAATTTATTTTACCAAGTTGGATCTTCGTTCAGGATATCATCAAATTAGAATGAAGACTGAAGATATTCTAAAAACAACATTTCGAACTCATGAGGGTCATTATGAATTTTTGGTCATGCCCTTTGGCCTTACCAATGCACCTTCTAAATTTCAAGGGTTGATGAATTCCATTTTCAAATCCTTCCTTAGAAAATTTGTGCTAGTATTTTTTGATGATATACTAATCTACAGCAGGTCTTGGAAGGATCATGTTCAACATGTTGACAGGGTGCTCAAACTATTGTAGGAGAAACAATTATATGAAAAAATATCCAAATATTTATTTGGAGTACAAGAGGTGGAATATCTAGGTCATATTGTATCTCACAAGGGTGTTAAGGTAGACCCTAACAAAATTAAAGCCATTAAGGAATGGAAAGTCCCCACAACCATAAAGCAGTTGCAAGAATTTCTCGGGTTAACAGGGTATTATTGCAATTTTGTTAAGAATTATGGGAGAATATTAGCACCTCTAACAACATTATTGAAGAAAGATGCATTTTCATGGACTCCTGAAGCAACTAAGGCCTTTGAACATCTTAAAGAGGCAATGTTCCTAGCACCGGTCTTAGCTATGCTAGACTTCACAAAAACCTTTATTGTGGAATGTGATGCCTTAGGAAATGGAATTGGTGTTGTTTTAATGCAAGAAGCAAGAACCATTTCTCTTGAAAGTCATCCAATTAAAGGAAATTATTTACAGAAACCTATTTATGAGAAAGAAATGTTAGCAATACTGCATGCACTAAAGAAATGGTGAACTTACCTAATGGGAAGACACTTCAAGGTAAAAATTGATCATGATAGTCTTAAACACTTTTTGGAACAAAGACTATCTTCAAAAGAGCAAAAAAAATGGGTTACAAAGATGTTGGGTTATAAATTTGAAATAATCTACAAAAAAGGGAAGCTAAATGTTGTTGCAAATGCACTCTCAAGAAAGAATGAAGAGGTGGAAGCATTGCTTTGTGCCATTTATATTATCCAACCAGATTGGATAATTGAAGCAAGATATGAATGGAAGAAGGACGAATAAGTGTGGACACTAATTCAAAAGTTGCAGCAAGATCCTAGTACATCTGATATATTTAGTTGGAAAAATGATTCGTTATGGTACAAATATCGCTTATATATTTGTAAGAATTCCCAACTAAAACAAAAGATTCTTTTAGAATTGCACACTTCTCCTTTAGGAGGACACTCGGGATTTTTAAAAAATTACCACAAGGTGAAGAAAGAATTTTTTTGGGATGGACTTAAATCTGATATTCAAAATTTTGTGGTAGAATGTTTGGTTTTCCAGCAGAATAAAGTTGAGACAATTAAGACCCTAGGTCTTCTACAACCTTTATCCATTCCAAGTCAACGTTGGGAAGAGATTTCAATGGATTTTATCACAGGTTTACCTAAGTCTGAAGGAAAGAGTGTCATCATGGTGGTAGTTGATAGACTTACCAAGTATGCACACTTTTGTGCATTATCTCATCCATTTAAAGCAAGTACAGTTGCTATTACATTTATGGACACAATTCAAAAGCTACATGGAAACCCAAGGGTTATTGTGAGCGACAGAGATCCCATTTTTACTGGAAATTTTTGGACGGAGTTATTTTCTTGTTTGGGTACTCAATTAGCTCATAGCTCATCTTATCATCCTCAATCCGATGGTCAAACCGAGATAGTAAATAAATTTTTGGAAGGATATCTTCGTTGTTTTGTATCTGATAAACAAACACAATGGGTCAAGTGCTTACCTCTCGCAGAATGGTGGTATAAAACTTCCTTCCATACTGCAGAAAAAATGACCCCATAGAGAGCTCAGGATTTAGCTGGGGTAGAGAGCCAAATTTAGGTCTTGTGATATAACCAGTGCAGATATGTAAGTGTGTAGAAATACTAAATAGAGGTAGAGCTACAATGCTTAAAAAGGAAAAACCCAGGTCTTGCAGGTTTACATAGGCCACAAAAGCAAGTGGCTCAGACTTGAGCAGGGCAGGAGATTGCCCGCTCTGATACCATGTTAAACACGCATGGTAAATACACATGACAATAAAGACACAAGGATAAAGAGCTGAAGGGTAAGCATGAGATGTTCATATTATTTACCATACATGTCTATTTATGTTACTTTGGTGTGACCCTTGGATTCATCTTCCAAGGTCACTTGGACTCCTTTGTGATTGTTCGTCTTCCACATATACCCATAGAGGATTAGGTGTCCAACATTATCTAAACATGATATCTTCTCAAGTTTTAATTGAGACTAGATGTTATTGACTGAAGCTTGTCATATTTTTGCTACTATGGTTGAATTAGTGAGAGTGTTATAGACCATATCACCAAACTTCTTATCTAAGTCCACTTAGTCTATGGGGTGGATCATCTTTGTATCAAAAAATGAAACGGATTTTTTGTAGTCATCTGTAGATCGGGGTTGAGAAAATTTGGGCTCCAGGAAAGAAATTTACATTCTCCCTTACTCTGTGTCAAAGGTCAAAAGAATCCTATGATGGGGTGTCGATGTATACTTCCAAAACTATGAATATGTGGTGGCCTTAAGTACTTGATTCTTCCTTTTAATTTCCTTGTAGGTAGAAAAACTACTTTCATATTTCTTGTTCTGCTCCAGCTCTCCTGTTGGTGATGAAGTTGGTGTATCTATTTTCATTGGGGTCATAGGAGTTCCAGGCCCATGATCTCATCTCTCCTTGAAACTATTGGAGTGCATGATCCTGTTAGAACAATAGGTTTTTCTTGTTATGAAATTTCTTGTTGTATCTCTCCCATGTCTTTGGTATTTTGTCTCTTGTTGTACACTTTGAACTCCTTTTCTGAAATTTCTATCACTGAAGGGGAAATTTTTTCCCTGAGTCTATTTTCATGTTTTTCCTAAGATACTGGAGTCTATGAAGTTGACATTCCTTTTTCTTCGACCTCTTGTAAATTATTCTCATACCACTCTTCTTGATTTATATATTGTTCTATATCTGGTCTGCGAGTGTGGGCATAAGGAGCATACCTTTGTTCTACCCTTAATTTTGAAATTACTCCAAAATGATAATAGGACCATGTAAAATTGTACTTGAAATTCATCTGCTTCAAAATGGCATCTGCATCTTGTCCTCCTAATATTGCATTGCATATGAAGGGGCCAACTTGAGAATTTATCTTGAACTGTGCCTTCTTATTCTATATAAAAAAGTGTAGCTGGTCCATGTTGATCATCTGCCTAATGTACTCCAAGGAAAAGATGTGAATTGGAACAAACTTGGGGAGTTTGTATGGGGGTAACTCATACCCATACACTCTAATATATGTATAACTTTGGTATAAATACCAATCCCCTCTCTTAGTTTGGTCACTTAAGTGCATTATTCTCTTGACATATGGGTGTATTCTTGGTTCTGCTTCATTGGTTAATAAACTGGTAAACATTTTTAAAAATTGATCTACAAGTCACTGAATCTGAATTCAGTGTTGTTCTTTCTGACCAGGGAGGTCTAATGAATAAATGATTGAGGGTGTCCTTTGTTATCTAGTTTCTGTAGGTGGGAAGAAAACTTTTATAATTGATAGTAGAGAAATAAATATACTAAGATAGATGCATATTTGAATACTCCTTCAATTGAAAACTTCATGAACTGTTCATGGATGGATTCTACTAAAAACTCACTATAACAAAAGAGAATAGGGGGTTTTTCGCTTGCATAAAAAATATAAAGAAAGGCTAAAATGATTTGATTGACCCATTTCTCATAGTGGTAACCTAATAAACATGAAACCGTGGAGATTATTTTCTTGGTCATCTCAGGGAACATAGAGGAGGGATAAGGAGGGTTTGTTTTGGGTAATTGAGCATATTTTGGTAAGAAAGTCTCAAATATTTTTGCGCTTTAGGGGAAATAAAATTTGTTTTATATCTCCATGAGAAAAAAATGGGTGAAAGGGCTACATGAGATTAGAGGTTTGTATTTGGATCATTTATGAGATTGAAACACCATTAATGGAAAATATAAATTTTCCATTGTGGGCCACAATTTCCCTCTGACTGGGAATGTATATGAATTAACACTAGGTTAAAAACTGAGGGAAATTATAGGTTTTGGTAAAAATAAATTGGGACAGGAATGATTCCCACAATCCCAATTCATCACTAAGGTTGAAATATTTTTGTTTGAGCCAATTATGGAGTTTGTAGAGATTGAACTCACAATTGGTCTCTGTGACTTGGTATAATTGGTCAACTAGAGGTTGGTGGTATAAATCAACGGTTGGAGGCATCATGGGGTTTTCTTCAAGCACATATTTCTTCTTTGAAGACAAAATTCAGATGAATGGTTTTGACTATAATTACCTGGTGATTTTTCACTTGAACAACTGGATGAGGAGTTGGATAGGGTCCTTGGTTGCATGCCAACTATCACGCTCTATGAGAGAGTTATAGTGTTTTCCAAAGTAAAATTTATAATGAACAGGGGTTTAGAAGTTTGAGATACAGTGATTTTACACTTTACCGTAAGTAAATCCGTTGTCAAATTACCATTACCATGGAGCAAGGGGGTGGGGGGAATAAATGAAAAACAGATAATTGTAATGAGAATATCGAGCAGGGGAGGGAAACATTTATTATTGAATGGTTAATTTCTAACTGGAAAGGATAGGGAGGCACTTGGTGCTCGGGTATAGGGGAAATGGTTTGATACGTGGCGATGGAGGAGTGGAGCGGTGGGAGCAATGTCAACGTCGGTTAGTCAAGCTGTAAGTGGAAGCAGATTAGAGAGGGCACAGAGGGAGGTAGTGACAGTAAATGATTTTAGAAGGGGGGTGGGGTTGCGGATTGGATGAAGGGGTGACACGTAGCAATGACGGTATATGGGAGATCATCGCTCTGAACCCTCCTTGTTGAATAACCATTGGGCAAGGTTGTGGTATGCGGAGTGGTGTGTCTATCATTGATTTGGGCGGGCCAGATCATGACCGCTCCTTTTTGCGCACTTTTTATTACATCAAGACAAAAAATCATATGCAAATAAATTTATTAGAACTTTATGCTAATCATGATTAAAGTATATGATTAACCTAAAACATATTTAATTAACCTTAAGGCAGCGTTTAGACTTGCAAGAACGTATGAGGATTTTTAATTTTTTATATATTTTCTTTTTCTTATATATATATATATATATATATATATCCTTTATTTTTATTTTTTTAGGAAATAATTTGCAAAATATCATATACAAAAAATCAATAGCTAATATTCAACTTATCCTATAAAATATAGGACTCTAATAGACTTTAGCCTCTGATATCAAATCCATAATGCATAACATAGATGCCACCAAAGTGCATATAGACCTTCCTCTCAAATCCTTCACTAATGTGATTAATTTTGTTTCAATGAAATAAGTGCTTGCCATAAAGCCATAAATATGAGAAATAGTTAACACGATTCAATTAAGAGATAGCTTTATTTAGCATATTAGTTTGTATCTCTATATATCATTATTATAATTTAAATAGTTAGGGATATTATATTTTCTTATAACATGTTTAATATTATTAAGTGTACACATAAATTATTATTCAAATTATTATTATTATGAAACTTCATCTATCCAAGAAATAGCTTTATTTAGCATATTAGTTTGTATCTCTATATATCATTATTATAATTTAAATAGGTAGGGATATTATATTTTCTTATAACATGTTTAATACTATTAATTGTACACCTCAATTATTATTCAAATTATTATTATTATGAAACTTCATCTATCCAAGGAAATTATAAGAAACCATAGCCACAACACATTTCAATATAAAAAACTGAAAAATTCAAAAAAAAAAAAAAAAATAGTTCTTTCATACCTCATAGGAGTAGGGATAACCAAGGGAAATTCTTACCCAAAAACCCCACCCCCTCAAACAGTCAACCTTCATTCTTATTTGGTTACTATGAAAATCCCTCTCTAACTACAAGGGAGCTAGAAGACCCTTTAGGTGATCAAGCTGAAAAAATTGAGGATCCCATAGGGGAAGAAGAACATATCTCACCTACCCAACCCATGGCTGAAAACGAGAACAATGAGATTTTCCTGATTAGAGAAACCAATGGAGAGGCTAGAATGAATAATATAATCCCTATTTCCCTTCCACATTTCCATGGCCTAACCTCTGAGGATCTTGACACCTTTATGTTTGAGTTTGTTGTTGTTTGTAGGACCTATGACTATGCCTATCATGAGTAGAAGATGAAGTTGTTTCCTTATACCCTCAAAGAGGCAACCTTGTGCTAGTTTATAGAGACAACATCACTAATTGGGACCAAATGCAACAAGCCTTCAATGACAAATATTAGGATTATTGTAGGTCCAAATAAACAAAGGATTAAACCTTTAGGATGACCCTTGGACTTGATGAATATTTATAAGACTATGAGGAAATATTTCAACTCAATTATTGGAGGGCCAACTGTACCCTTGATCCTGAGTCAATTAAGTTAGTTCTTCTCTGAGGTATCAGGGAGGATGTAATGGAAATCCTCAACATGTTGTCCTAAGGAGATATCTACCAATTTCCTTATGATTACATCAAAACTATATTCAAGAATCACTCTAGGGATGCTAGGAAAAAGGGTAGTTCTATCCAAAGCTTGTTCAGTTCCACAACAATCATCAAGGATGAGATAGGCAGTATGTTGGAAGATTTTAAGAGTGAAATGTTGCATAACCTTTCCCTGGAAATGGATACTATGAAAATAAAAAGGAGGAAAGACGAAGCAGAAAGGGAACTAGCTATCTTCTTCCCTAGATGTACTAAAAGACATCTTAGGAATGAATTCCCACTGAATGTCATAGAATTTTTCTTAGTCTGTGAGGAGAATCATACAATAGATAAATTTCCCTCTCTATCAGGCCTAAAGGTTGTATACCAAGGATGGGTAGAAGGTGGGTCAGATCAGTTGTGCTTCATTAACCAAAGGATACCCCCAGGTCCTTGACCATATCAATAAGGCATGCAAGATGCACATTATCCTTACTACAATCCTTGGTAACTTTCCACTCATCTATCATGGTCCACACCTCCTCCTTGGTATTATGCTCCTCAAGATCCTCCTCATCCTACCAACCCTCCTTTTTAGCCATATCCAACCCAATCTTCCCAATGGGGCAACCCCTCACTAGGGTAGAGGCCTCAAACAACCCAATCTACTGCTTTATTTCCTCCACCTCAACCTCAAACACAACCTCCTCACCAAAATCCACCTAAGAAACCTCAAATGCATGTTCATCCCAATTCGAACCCAAAAAATAAGCATACACAACATGCTTACAGTGGGGGGACATCTTATCCTTATTATGTTGTGGAAATCCAAGAGATCAACCTTCAATATAGGAAGGTGATCCAAGGTAATCACCCACCTTCTCCACCTAGATATATGGAAGAGGAGAAAGAAGAGATTTATCCTCAATCCAATACACCTCCTTTTCCTATAAGTTTGGTCCACCCTAAGCATCACACCCCAGAAGAGGTTGAAATTATGGGAGAATTGAATAACTTGTGTGTCAAGATACCCCTTCTCCAGGAAATTAAAAATGTTCCCATCTACAACAATCTTATTAAGGATAAATGTTTCAAAAGTCATAGGAGAATAAGAAGATAATATACCCCCACCATTAATGTTGTTGGAAAACTATATGATCTGATGCTTGGGAGGGTGATCTACCATGAGTACTTGGATCTTGGTATCCCAATAGTGGATGTGCACTCAGATGGAATTATGGTCCCTAATACCTTGATTGATATTGGGGATGCAATCAATGTGGTGACCAGGGAAACTATTTTGAAGCTCAATCTCCAAGGGGATTTGAGGAATACCACTACAGTGTTGCAACTTGTAGACAGATCCATAGTAGCTCTCAAGGGAGATATTGAGGATTTCATGGTCTCCATTGAATCTTGGAAGTACCCCACTAATTTCTTGGTCCTCAAACCCAAAACCAAGTATAATGGCTATCCTCTCATCTTAGGAAGACCTTGGTTGGCCATTGTTGATGCCTAAGTTAGTTGTATGGATGATAACATGACTATTAAGAATGGTCATTTATCAAAACAAATTGTGTTGTATCCTCATTAGAGGAAATTTCATCCTAAAAGTGGCCTCCTAAGGAAAAATAATAAAATAATAGTTAAAATAATGAAATAAGAGTTGTGAATTTTGGAGGGAATGAACAAAAATACTTTTTTAAATTGTATTTTTGGCTTATCTCTTTATATGTTTACTCAAATTCCAAATGTAGACACTCATTGTATGCAGAATTAAATTCCACATCCAACGAGAACCCATTATGCATACTTTTGAGAAGACCCACATTGATAAAAAAAAAAAAATGAAGATACATTAAAAAAATGTGTTGAACATGATTTTTCAATGTATCTTCAATTTTTATCAATGTGGGTCTTCTCAAAAGTATGAATAATGGGTACTCGTTGGATGCGGAATTTAATTCCGCATCCAACGAGTGTCTACACTTGAAATTTGAGTAAACCTATAAGAAGATAAGTAAACAATACAATTAAAAAAAGTAGTTTTTCTTCTTTTCCCTCCAAAATATTTACATGTACCTCTTTTTAAATTTAAAGGATTTTGATTAGTTTACATATTATGACATGGAAATTACGTGAAAATTTCATGGGCACTTTTAGGCTAAAATTTCCTCTAATGCCTACTCAACCTTCTATTGAGCATGATCTACCCTTATGGTTAGAGGATGAGGAAGAGGACGGATTTTACCAGACAACCTCCTACCTATTATGCACAATCGATGTTGTTATAGGGGGAGGGAAATTTGATGAATATGACATTATTGACCATATCTTACATATTCATTCCCCCATGACCATACTAGTTGATGAATTGATGAGAGAATCTTAGAGTAATCATTGGACTGAATTGTGCTTTGTTGAATCTAGCATAGAACATGCCAAAGCTATGGGGATTGGCCCATCCATGACTCTAAAGATAAACCCCTCTCTATTTGTTGAACAGGAAGAAAAATTATGTAGTGTGATGAGGCAACACCAAGATGATTTTTCTTGGGATTATAAAGAAATTAAAGGTGTGCATACCTTAGTCTGTACTCATCATATTTACATAAAATATGGATGCAAGCATGTGTGCCAACGTGGAGAAGGATGAAACCAACTCTTAAGGACATTGTGAAAGAGGAATTACAAAAGATACTAGATGCGGGTTCATATATCCCATTTCAGATAGTGAGTGGGTATCCCCTCTTTTTTTAGTCCCCAAGAAAAATGGGAAGTGGAGGATCTGTGTTGATTACCAAGAACTTAAAAAGGCTACAAAGAAGGACCATTTTCCTTTTCACTTCATTGACCAAGTCCTAGACAGCCTTGTTAGAAATAAATTCTTCTCCTTCATGGATGGGTTTAGTGGATATAACCAAATATAGAGCAGCCCTAAAGACCGAGGTAAGACCACATTCACATGTCTTTGGGGTACCTTTACCTATAGAGTCCTTTCATTCGGCATGTACAATGCCCCTGCTACTTTCCAGATGGAAGTTCTAAGTATCTTTGCTGAACTTTTTCATGACACTGTTGAGATATACATGGATGATTTCACTCCTTATGGATGTGACTTCCAAGAAGCTTTTTCTAATTTGTGTAAAGTCTTAAAGAAATGCATTGAAATGAATCTTTCATTGAGTCCTCAGAAATATGATTTTTTGATGAATGCAGGGACTATCCTTGGACATTTTATTTCGAAGGAAGAGATACAGGTTGAACCAAACAAAATTTCCATTATTGATAAAAAGGCTTCTAAGGATCATTTGGCAAGATTTTTCTCACACTTATGGCTCTCATTCTATGCTCTCTCTCACACACTCTTGGACACTTAAAGTTTCTTGGAGATTTTTGGCATTGGGCCAAGAAAGGCAAGAAGGCGAGAAGAAGGAACAAGAAAGGAAGAGCAGGATCAAGCAACTACAACAGGATTATTGACAAGTATCTATTTGCATGTGTGTTTTCCTCACTAGATCTGGCATGCATGGTATTGCATGTGGTTCTTTTATGTCTTGGCATGGGTTTTGCTAGGTGTGACAGTGTTTTCAGCCTAGCCTTGCAATTTCCAGATAGCCATGGTGTTTTGGAGTTCTCATGTTTTGGTTTAGCTATATTGTGAAATGGATTCAAAGTTGAGTGGGGTGGATCTCTGAATTGATATAAAACATGGCCTAGTGACCCCTGAACCAAACTATGGGTTGCAATAAATCCGGATAGTGTGTTGCCTCGATAGTCCTAGGAATCCTCGATTAGTGAATGGCAGGATATACAGTAAATGATAAAGGTGTTTTACTCTCCATTGGGCCTAGGAATCCCAATTTTGGGATATACGGTAAAGCCTTGAGAATATGTCTCGTTTTAGGACCTAGTGACCCATGATTTGGACTATGGGTTGTGGTAAAGACTGAGAGACTAAAAGACAGGAAAATTCCTCACGGCTTAGGTAGAGAGAATATGGTGATATCCATGCTTGTGGTGGCCTAGTGATCGGGTGTAGATCATGGTAAAGCCAATTATGACATGTTTATGGTGTTGACCTAGTGATACAGGATGGATCATGGTAAAGCCTGATTTTTATGATGAGGGTGAGGTGGTTTAACCTCAAGATTCTCTTGTTGGTTCATTCGGTTTGAGTCCTACATTCATGCTTGGAATATGGCATAGGGGTGATTGGATGAAGAGAGATTTGGCTCATCTAATCTATGGTCAAGTGGAACGTGGAAGTCTCATCTTCGGTTGGTTTTTATATCCATAAATGAGAAGCTCATTCCCTTGGTATTTGGTATGAAAATGTATTGATTTATATGTGTATTTTATTGCTATTGTATCCATGATATTTTTTCTGTTATTATATTGGTTATGAGAATGTATTTTTACAGTGATGATGTATGGCTCTCCCCGTGTTTTTACTTGTAAATTAATACACAATGTAACTATGGTCAAATTGATTTTATTGCAGTTAATGAGGTAGGGGATCAATGCTTCTTAGTGATTCTTAGATAAGTATGAGACCCCTTTGCTTTGTTCTGTTGTTTATACCTATAGCTTTCATGTTTGTGACATGTTTGACAAAATGCATGTCATAGCTAGGAGGAGTCCATATGATTTCTTAATGATGTGATTGCTTTTGTATCATTGTCCTGTTGTTATTTATTATCTCTGAATCTTTCATGAAGTTTTGGGCAGGGCACTGGATTCTGGGCCTCAAAAGGTGGCTCGAATCTCAGGGCCACTGGCACAAAACTGATGGTTGGGGCCTTGGCCATGCAGTGTTTTTCCTGTGACTATAGCCTCCTATCCATTGGCATGTAGTTTTATGCCTGTGGCTATGGCTCAAAGGAGGTCAAAATGTAGGTGTGACCTAGGGGTAGGAGGCCTAAAATGTTAGGTTACCTTCTAGGGGTGTTGTAGTTGATGTACAAGGTTTCTATGTCGTGTTTCCATCGGTTCGACTTCCTTAGGGTCACATAGGAGGTTCAATCTCTTTAGAGTATCCTATCATCGCATGTTTACCCTGGTTGGTCAGTTACTTGGGTAGATGTGGGAAGAGGGTGTTACATTCCTCTCCCTTAATACTCCTTGCAGGAGATTTCAGAATATTGAACAATTTATGTCGGTGGATCGAGCATGGAGGGAAATTTCAAGCTACACCTCTTTTTACTTTCTGGGAAATATGGTTGGCTATAAATGGACATATTTTTGAGGGACTGCAGATTAACATACAAAAAATTGTACACAACATTGTATTGTGGGTGGAGACTATAAAGGTACCCTCTCAAAAAGACAAAGACCATTTGCATCGGTACAGCCCTCCTCACATACATTACCCAACTGGGTTTTTCGACGAAGCTGCTCAAAGAGGAACTTCAGACTGTGGTGTGTGGCTAAGAGTTGATCATGGTCGACAATATAAGATCTCATGGAATGGAGGCTCCGACATAAATATGAGGGAAGAAATCTTGGCTCTTTGGGGGCTTCTTTGGTTTTCCAAAAGATTACCGATAGATACAATACATGTTTACAAGGATTCAAAGGTCCTTATTGATGGGATTTTGTCCAATACAAAAAAAATTCCCCCTCACCTCAGTCGATTGATATCTCAGATACAACTACTCCAACGGTTATTCTCTCTAATCACCTTTCAGCCCATCTATAGGGAGTCAAATTCGGTTGCAAATACTATGTCCATGAAAGGCCTCTCCGAAAATTTTGGGCATATGCACTACATTCTCTTGGAGAATGACATATCCAGAGAGGAGGGATCTATCCCCCTCCCCTGGATTTTTGTTCTTTACTTGTCTCTTTGGGTTGGTTTTTATTCTGTTGGAAATATGCTTTTTGATATGACTGTAATATGGATGCATTTTGGAGTTGTAGTGATTTTGGCTGACTATAAATATTTTATGTTTTAATACATATATTTTCTCCTCTAGCTTCTTTTTGGGAGAAATTATGTCAATATGTAAGCCATTTTTGGAAGCATATTTTCTGAAAAATGTACTGGTACATTTATATAAACCAATGTTTTTTTCTTAAAAAAAAATGTATCACTTATTGAATCATGGTATTCTTATGTATGCCTTAGAAAAATATTTTATATGATAAGTGAATGCTCACTTTTTTTATTCACTTTTATGTTTTCTAATTCTAGTATACAATGTAAAGTTTTATATTATATTTTAATTTTTGTTAGTGAGTTAGAAAATATATAATGAATAATCAAATTTATTAGGATTAAATATAAAAAGACCAACAACAAATTAAAAAATACATAATAAAGTGCTTAATTTAATATGAGTGTTAAAATATTTTTTACTCATAAATTTATAAAAGATGATTAAACCATCTATCTTAAAAATGAAGAAAAAAAATCATTTTTTTGAAAGTATATTCATATGAATAGTTATTAACATCATTATAATAGTTAACATGATTAAACCATCTATTCTAAATTCATTTTTTTATTTTAAACAAATTCATATAAGTAATTATGCATGGTAAATTAGATATTAACATAATTATAATAATAAAACATATTCATACCATTTCATACTATTTTTTACTAATTTTTGATACTGTCTAATTATATTAGAAGAGCTTAGATCACATATAAATGATTTATGTAATTTTATGAACAAAAAATCTTTAGGAGATTGTGAATTTTAAGGAAAATTTGTTTTTATTAATTATGATTATTATTTTTTTAAATTATTGTTTTTATTATTTTTATTTTTTTCCAAATATTTAATTTAGTAATTTTTTATTTAAAATAAGATTTTTTTTTTTGAACAATAAAATAATACAAAAATAAATTAATATAATATATAGTCTAGTAGTGTGAAGGTTATGTGCAAGTATGTTTGTCTCTCTTAAAATAAAAATAAAATATTCTCTAAATAGAAAAACAACTTAAGTTACAATAATAATAATAAAAAAATATGATATACATATTTAATTAGTTATCCATATGAACTAATATAATTTCATGTAAAGTAATTAAAAATAAAAAACTTTTCAAAAATATTTTAACACTTGATATCAACTTCATATATATCTATATATATAGGAAAAAATTGTTAAAAGAAAATATTTTAATGTTATATAAAATAAAATATAAAAGGTGATTAATAAAAATTTTTAATTTAAATTAATATTGACATATATTTAAAAAAATATTAATAACAAAAAAAAACCAGTTCAATTCACATGTTATATAATCTTTGTAACATTAGAAAATACAATTTAAACAATACAAAATTATACATTGTTTTTTGCATTCTAAAATAAGTTTGCACCTGAAGAAATTTAATCTCTCTTAACTCATGTTGAATCTATAATTAAGTTAGATCTATGTTAATATATTTTCTATAAGAAATATACAAGTTCAAATTCTTGAAAGATTATTCATTCTCAATAATAAAACTCAAAATACTCAAAATCATTACATCAAAACTTATCATGTCGAAAGACTCCAATCATTCCTTCTAAAATTCAATTAATT
The DNA here is from genome assembly GCA_034641835.2 of Pinus albicaulis. Taxonomy (NCBI): domain Eukaryota; kingdom Viridiplantae; phylum Streptophyta; class Pinopsida; order Pinales; family Pinaceae; genus Pinus; species Pinus albicaulis. The sequence goes on from JAXQQM020086371.1 coordinate 217,383, forward strand.
TCACAAAAATAATATTTATAAACCTCTAATATTTTATATAAACAAACAAATAAATATTTATTATTAAACATAACTAAGTAAATGTCACAGTAAATTATTATAATCCTCATCTTATACAGTTAACCTTCTGGAATAACTAATAAGACAGCCAAAATAATATATAGCAAACAATAATATATTTAATAGCACCTTGGTCAACACAAACAGGGAACACTTTATTTGACAAATAAAAGAAGTGACAGGGTTAGAGCAGTCAAATTGTAAGCCATGCTTCTTGACAAATCAATGAACAGATGCCCACTTGAGATTTGCGTTGGTACCATCCTGTCCATCATTATACACTAATCTTGTCAGACTCTTTTTCACTGTAAATAACTGGCCCGTTCCCTGCAAATAGATCTGGGGATACAGGAGCCAATCCAATAATAATAATAATAATCTCTATCACAAGACAATATTAATGATCTAAATACTTAATACTCAAGCTTGAGTTTGATTTTTCTCTACTAGCTCCGAATCTCTGTTTGACAATTTCCCATTCTTCGTTATCAAGCCTTTTTCTTCGTCATCAGCTTCAGCTGCAGGTCTGAGATGCTTCGGCTGTATGTCATTGGCCTTGAGGGCTTGAAGCTTCAAATGATTATAGTAACAGACGGCCAGAAAAGCCAGTCCATATCCAATCAAATTTATGACTGTAACCTCGTCCTTTATTACAGACCAAGAAAATGCTATGAGCAGCCAGTCCTTGACAACACCAGCAACATTCATCGTCAAGGCCGAGGTCTTTCCTATCAGAAGAAACACAGCAAGATTAAGAGCAAAAGCACAAGCAGAACTCATGCCAAATGTCATGTAATCCAAATCAAAGGAAGAGACCCTGTTCATCAGAGATGGGTATTCTACAAAAACCCAGGGGATGCTGAGGAAAACCAGGCAACAAGGAGCAACATAGTACAAAGATGTGATGGGATTCAACTTAATCCCTTTTGAGGTGAGGAGAATTTGTATGAGAACCAACCGGGTAGCCTCACATGCAACTGCCCCCAACTGGAGAATCACACCCCATGTATTCATCTTGGCCTCCCCATATGCTGCAATGGCAACGCCAACAGATATGGCCAACATATTGGCCATGGTCTCACCTTTATAAGCTTCTTTCTTCAGGGAAACCCCAATCGAATACACAGCAACAGGCATAAGAGCTTTCAGCATTTGAATAAACGATACTGAGAGGAAAACATAAGCAGAATTCGAAAACCAGAGACTCAAAGAATACAGAGCTCCTATAGGTATTATAGATGAAATATACATTTCTCTAGTCATTTCTATGGGTTCAACCAGCTTGAAGACTCTTACAATGGCAAAAGCCAGTGTTGAACAGAAGCCCATGTGTATCATGGTGAGACTGATAGGGAATGGCCAATTGTACATACCCTTGTCAAGAATGTATTTGTTAAATACAATCACAGTAAAGCTGAGGAAGATCCAGATGGCCACATAGGAGTAGCTTACAACAATCTTCTTGAACAATTTCATCCCATCTGATAATTCTTTTGCCATCTTCACAGAATAACAAGATCCAAAATCTGAAAATCTATGCAGCCTTCTAACTCCCCTCTCTTAAAGTTTCAAATTATCATTCCCATGAATAAACTCAAACCCTACCTGTTATTGCCGGAGAGCAAACCCCAGAATGCAATTGGACTGGTAGCTTCTCCATAAAAGAAAAGCTGATACTGCACAAAATTTATGGAGAACTGTACTGTATTCTTATTTCTGATTCCCTCTGTCCCCTTATTTCTGATTCCCTCTGTCCAGCAAAGAATGGTAAAATACAGAGCGATAATGGAGGCGGTCTTGGGGCAGGGGCCGAGACTGCGTGGAGTGGCAGGTTTACATATATATATATATATATATATATATATATATATATATATATATAATTTATGAGACTCATCTCTACATGCACAAATCTCCAGCCCTAATTTGTTTTTGAGACACCTTGGTTTATTTTATTATTATTTTTGTGAATTAATTGTAGCCTTACGATGTATCCCTTTTATATTTATTTTATTCACATGGCCAAACGGTAATTGCTTTCGATTTTTAACTCCATGATCGAGTTTTTTAATTTTTATACCCTTGTTGGTGACCAACGATTCGTAAATATTGGGGTAGAGTAATGTATTCAATTGATAATGTTGGGTTAGAGTAATGTATTTTTCAATTATTCTAATTCATATAATTTACGTAATTCGAATCCACGTCGCTAATCATCGTGCCATGTTCCTTCATTGACTTTAAAGGTAACTTGATCACTACGACACCACGACGTTGGAAGTTGGCCTTGCACCATGTGGTTGGGGGCTTATGATCCAGTATTAAGATAATCTTAGTCTCTCGAAAGCATAATCTTCCATTAAAATATTACATAGTTAACATAGAATACGTAATATTAGATTTGATCATAATCTTCCATTAAAATATTACATAGTTAACATTGAATATGTCATATTGGATTTGAATCGGGGTGGGGAGAGGGTCTACATTCCATTGACCTTCCATTATCATATTTATCTTACAATTTGACATTAAAAAAAATTGTGAAAATTGATTCAAAGTTATTTAATTTCATTAGTCTTCACATTAATGATTTTATATAAGATTATATTTTATTTAATATTATTATTATTTTAATTATTTTATTTATTAGTATAGATTTATTTTAATTTTTGATCTACAAAAGATTAAGTTTTTCAAAGTGCAAACGTTTTTTCGAGTGCAAAATTTAATAAAGGTTTGCATCTGGAGAGATTTGATCCCTCTTAGAGTTTGATAGATCAAGAGTTAAAATAGATATAGGCTGGTTTAATTATTAATTTTATTTTTTTAGTTTAACCGGGTCAAAATGTTTAGATGATATATTATAATTGGCCATTACAACAACTCTTCCATACTAGCATGGAGAGTGTCTCTTAACCCTAATAAAGAAAAATAAAAAAATAAAAAAAAAATATTTATAAAATATTTTGATTGTGAAATGAGAATGGATTTTGGGCATGTGGTATTAATGCGCTGCAGTATTGGCTCAGAGTATGGTATGGTTAATAATATCCATAGTAAAGTGGGGTGAGTATGCACGGTTAAATTTCTTAATTGTAAGTATTATTTTGATTGTGAAATGAAGGATAGTTTTTCGGTATGTGGTATTGATGAGCCATCATATTGGCACATGGTATGATATGGTTAATAATATCCATGGTAAAGTGATGGTGAATATTCATAGTTAAAAATCTTGTTATATTGTAAGTATTAAGTTTTTTTTTGTGCTTATTAATGAAATTTAAAAATAATTACAAAATTATTATTTTAATTTATATGGTGAAATAGATCTTAATGTATTTCTACTATTCATATCTTATATATTTTCATGTGATAGAGGTGTAGATATATCTCAAAAGTCATTATAATATTATTTCTTTTAAATTTAACGAAAAAGTTATAAAATTGAATTCAAATAAAATATTCATAAAATGTTTTGAGTGTGAAAAGAGAGATAATTTTTTGTCATGTTGTATGGATGAGTTATGGTATTGGCCCATGATATTTTAACAAATCATATTTATAGGTTAATGATATATATGACAAAGTGCAAAACTTTAATAATTTACAAGTTAATAATATCTATGACAAAGTGAAAAACTTTAAGAAAGGTTTTCACCTAGAGAGATTTGATCCCTCTAAGAGCTTGATAGATGGATCTAGACTCATTTAATTTTTAATTTAATTTTTTCTAGTTTAATTTTATATAATTTCACTGAGTCAATGTTTTAATTAATAATTTTATCTTTTATTTTTATGTAATTTGACCAATCAAAATGTTTAGATAACATAATATAATTGGGCATTACAACAACTCTTCCATACTAGGATGGAGAGTGCTCTTGACCCAAAAATGTAATAGAATTAAATTTAAAAAAAAAGAACATTTATAGAATATTTTGATTGTGAAATGAGAATGGATTTTGGGCATGTGGAATTGATGAGCCATGGTATTGGCCCATGGTATGGTATGGTTAATAATATCCATGGTAAAGTGGGGTGAGTATCCATGGTTAAAAGTCTTAATTGTAAGTATCATTTTGATTGTGAAATTGGGCATGTGGTATTGATGAGTCATCATATTGGCACATGGTATGGTATGGTTAATAAAGAGTTGTCTTTAGTGCGAAATTTTGGAAGCTTTAGGTGAAATCTTGATCTGTGTTATTTAAACTGGTTTTTTTACTTTATATAGATTCAACACCCTGAAAAATCCCTAGGGCACTTCAATTGTGAAGGGGTTATCCATCAAGCTTGCGATTTCAATAAATTCCTACCTCATTTTAGAGAAATTAGACCAGAAATCCAAAAAGTCTCACTAAAGACAAATACTTATTGACCATACTATACCATGTACCAATATGATGGCTCATCAATACCACACGCCCAAAAACAATCCCTCATTTCACAATCAAAATAATACTTACAATTAAGACTTCTAACCATTGATACTCACCTCACTTTACCATGGATATTATTAACCATACCATACCATGGTAAAGTGGTGGTGAACATCCATGATTAAAAATCTTGTTATATTGTAAGTATTTAGCTTTTTTTGTGCTTATTAATGAAATTTAAATATGGTTATAAAATTATTATTTTAATTTTTATGGTGAAATAGATCTTAATTTATTACTATTATTTATATCTTATATATTTTCATGTGATAGAGGTATAGATATATCTCAAAAATAATTATACTATATATATTTTTAAATTTAATAAAAAATCTTATAAAATTAAATTCAAATAAGATATTTATAAAATATTTTGAGTGTGAAATGAAAGATAGTTTTTGGCCTGTTGTATTGCCAGTAGCATATGTCATTAAATTTAAATATAACTTATTGAAATTTGATCACTATACACACAAAATCACTTATAAATGTAGAATAACATATCATTTGAATTTTGAACTCATACTAATATGTTCTATATAATCCAAATATTTGTTAACGAATTATGTAAAGATCAAAAGGCTATTACAATATTTGTTAATGATTTATATAACCCTGTAAAACATTAATCCAATGCTTCATTGGAACTCTACAAAGATGGTGGGAATTTGAATCTTTCTAATCCAATGCTTCATTGAAACTCTACAAAGATGGTGGGAATTTGAATCTTCCTAATCACTTGTGGAAAAAATGGTTGAAGAAGTAGTAAAAGATGAAATAGTAATGTTGTAATAAATGCAGAAGGAAATACACAAAATAATATGATCGGAGCATTGACATCAATGATTCTTGAGCATTAATGTTGTGTAGAGACATAAATTTCAGATAGGCACTCTCTAGTATTGATGAATCTAAAATGTAAAAAAATGTCATAGTATGAGGATTTTCATAGAAACTGGGTCCAACGAATTTATGAAGTAAAAGATACTAAAATTTGTTTGTGGAAACAGGGATATCTTGCATCCATTCCCTCTAAATTTGTGGATTACTTGAGGATTCAAGAAGTTTTTCAAAATCCTTATGAATCCTACAAGTGGGGTGAGCTTTATAGTATCATAAAAAAATCTTTAGTAGGACTATGTACAAATATAAAGGTGAATAAATCTATGCAGAAATTATCTAGATTATTTGATAGGAGGCCCATTTGCAATAAATATGGCTTATCTTTAGTTGTGCATAGAAAAAAGATGAAGAAAGTGATGAATAAAATTTTAAAAAAGAAAATAAGTTACTATGCAATGCCTCGAAGGTCCAAAAAATCAAAAGGCTATTATAAGAGGGTTCCAAAATTTCATTATTACAACCCTCAAGACATACATCTCAGGAATACTCATAAACATGAGGCATTGAACAAACTCACCTATTGGCTATGTGGACAACAAGTACACACTTCAAATAGGTTTCCAAAAGGAGAAAGCTCAAAGCTTAACAAAGGAAAAAATTCTCAAGAAATTACAAAGAAAAACGAGGAAGAAAAAGCAGAAAGAGAGAAGCCACTGATTTCAATTCAATGTTACAAATGTGGCTGTAAACTTCATAATATAGAAAATTGTCCTAATTTCCCTATTAAATAATAAGTGCATATATTATGACATATTATTCAGTGGATTTCCTTCTGCATTTATTACAACATCACCTATTTCATCTTTTACTACTTCTTCAACCATTTTTTCCACAAGTGTCGGGGAAGATTCAACTTCCCGCCATCTCTGGAGAGTTCCAGTGAAACAATGGATTAGTGTTTTACAAGATTCAACCTCACTCTTTCCCTTCATACACATCAACTTATATTATGTGAACATTTTGTCTATCATTTTCCTGGTTTGTCCAAAGCTTAAATTATCTACATTCCATTCCTTATGTGCATCAGGATAAAAATTTTGACTCAGATACTTTTCCTTTACCACTTAAGTTGGGAGAAAGATACCGAGAGAACTAACTAGGAAAAGGTTCATAGACTGGAAAAAGATGTGAATTAGAAGGCGATCCAAGATTATTTAAATTTTCTGTGGGAAATAGAGTAGGAAATATGTCTATGGGCCTCTGGACATGATGTATTGGAACAAAATGGCTAAACAATGACGAAGAAGGGATCTCTTTATCTTTACTTGTCAAGGAATTTTTTTCAAACTTTGAAGATAAGTCTTGCATCTTTTCATGTGTCAAGATAAAACCTTGTCGTACTTATTTTCCAATTTCTTCAAACTGGATTTTTATCTTTTCTGTCAATTTTTTTGTATTTGTGTTCCCTTCTTTGAAAAAACTATCTATAGTAGATACAAAAAACTGAAATTCATTCAAACTTGTATTCACACTATTTAAATAAACTTGTAAGGAGTCAACTTGCTCCTTTTGAGAAATATGTGTTGAAGAGTACACTTCTAGTCCTTTGAGAGTAGTATTAGTGCAATTTATCTGCTCACTCACTTTTTCAATTCTTCCATGAATTCTGTGGTAGAGTCTTCTTTCAAAACTAAGGGAGAATATTTGGCTATTTTTCCGTTTTATTCTAAAACAATACCTCTATATGAAGGAAAAGTGGATGAGGACTCAACATTGGAACTATCATATGTTTTCCACTAGTGTTTAGAGGAAAAATCGGCAGGCATCATCTACTCATCCATGTTTTCTCTATGTTTATTCCATTCATAGAAATAAATCCATGATTTTGTTTGGTCCATATAATGTTTCCATTCTAGTGAGAAATTTGTTTTTTCCTCTAAATATGTAGATGTATTGAACTCACTCACTTATGGGTGTGTGAAAGATCCTAGTTTAGCATTTTCTTCATCCATTCCGAGTCCACTTTATATTTTGGGAAGCCTTCCATCAAGGAGAATAATTTATACATTTTAGGTTTAGATGGTTTCTTGCAATCTTTAGGCACAAAATTTTGAAAATGAAATGAAGGAATAAGGTCACCCATATGATCGAGATATCTAAGTCCATACCTAGGCATACAAGTTGATCTCATTTTACCAAACATTCCTGTAAGTCTTGGGTCTTCATTTTCAAGTGAAGTAAATTCATGTATGACCAAGAAATTGTCATGAGGGAAAGAGATCTCACTACACTTTGGATTTGGACATGAATTATTTAATAAAGTAGAAGGAGCTTCACCATTCCTGGGATTATGATTCTGGTGAAAACTTATATATATGAGATACTTTGGGTTAACAAGATGTTGACAAGCTATATAGTTGACTACTAAATTAGGAAAATTCAAAACTTGTGCTAGTTCAAACAAATCGGTGTGAATAAAAGTTATACAAAGGGAAGGAGAATATGAAGTGGACGCTTAAACAATAATGGGAGAAGAACTTCTATATTCATGTACTTCTTTGTCAATTTTTTTTCTGGGAATAGTAGATCTTCTGGGAAAGCACAAAGCAACAAAGAAGGAATTTTCTTGAATTTGGGCAGAGGTAATGTTTGGACTTTAGGAGACTTACATATGTCAACTACACAATTTTCTGGAAATCTAAGCTCTTCCCATATGAATTGATGCTCAATATTTTGATTTTGAGCATCTGTTATTACTAACACACTGGACTTTGATTCCTGGCTAGGGGAATGTAAGACAACATGATATAATGTGTTGGTGTGTCTAAAACAACCCCGCGTATGAATGGAAACATTTGTTCTTTTCTTTTTAATATCAAACCCAGAGGTTTTGATCTGCAATTGAAGGATATATTTCATATGCTCATCAAAGACGTAAAGTAAGAAATTAGGATAACAATCAAACCAAACCAGACCATTAGATAAGGGAGCTACAATTCCTCTAATCAAATAATCAGTATATGTGTTATGAGTAAGGTCTCTAATTGTTTCCAATACAAAAGTGTTGGGACATTTATGAGTCAATGCATAAATCCCAACCCTAATGCAACCTAGATGGAAATAGGATGTATCATGTTTATGGGGTTATTTCTGTAAATATTTAGGATTTAATAAAAGAATTATCTAGATAGCCTCAACGTTTTCTTGGCTTTGGCTAAAACACTCTTTCACGGAGACTTTGATTATAGTTTCAAATGAAACATAGACAAATCAGAGTAAACATCATAGGGACTAATAGAAGGGAGTTTCCAACATGCAGATGTTTGGTTTTCGAAAATTTCTAATTCAACAGAATTAATGACAGATGAAGAAGTAATATCCAATAAATTATGCATGTCATATTTCTTAGAAAATTGTTCATTTTATTGCATTTCTCGGAAAGAGACTGATTTCATTCTAGCTTCCAATTTGCTTTTAAAAGTAAGAAGTTTTAGAATTACTTGTTGAACTAGCCGTTACTGGCTCTGATACCAATGTTTCCCAGTGAGGTCGTAGAGGCTTCCTCCGATGGAGAATGAAGGTATTTGGTTGAGTTACATGAACTCCTACACAAACACGTACATGAACCTTTGAACATATCCAATGCCCAACATGCTCTAACACGACCTTTTTTCTTCACGAGCTAACACGAAACTCCAAGATCCTAAGAGAACTTCTGATGAACCTCAAATGAAATTCACCTAGCCAAGATAGTAATATTTGCATAGAGAAACAAAACAAGCGGAAATGAAACATGATAACTTATTATTTTATTGAATTATTCAATAGTTGGATATTACAATTTGATAGCTTGATTTCATAAATTCAGACATACTCTTTCCTAAGAAAGTTCAGCCACTTTAGGTTCTCACCAGGCTCACAAGTCCAGATGCGTAGGCTTCTCAGACCTTGAACTCTATGGACACACCTAGGAAAGTTTGGCCACTTTAGGTTCACAACAGGCTCACAGGTCCTAATGTGTATGTTTCTCAATCTTTCAACTCTCTAGACTCTTAGACCTATAACCACTCAAACTTCTGATCCCTCCCATTCCCTTCCTTCCATGGTTGCCATCTCCCTTATTTATAATACTTTGGGGAGATAAGTAGCATATCGTAGTACTCATTGATCTAACTGAATTATTTTTTGTAAATTCTCTAAGATGTGGGGCAATCAACACCAAAAGTTAGAGAAGTGCTACGAGCCTTAGAGAACCATCTGATAAAGCTTACATAGTGGGGACAAAAAGCATTCTTTGAGACATAGAATTGTCCAAAGAAGTTCACAAGGTGTATATGAAAGGCATCCCATGAAGCCTTTTTTTCACATAGTGGATATATTATTGGAATCTCACGATATCAGTCACACTCATAGTGAGGTGACTGGACTTTACATAATTTACACAATGCAGGATTTTATCATAAAAATCACATGAGAAATGATGAAAAAGGCTATTATTACTACGTTCCAAGGATATTAGTACTAGGAAATATTTTCTTGGCGTAGGCTCCACTTCATTCCCATGCTTTTGTAAAGATGTGCCTAACAATCATGGGTTTTCCGAGCACTATTTGATGTTTTAATTTTGTTAGTACTAACCATTGATGATGCTTTGCCATATAATGTGATAAGATTAGATCATCAAAAAAATTATTTAGATCTACAACAACTTTTCATGGTTGATGAAAGAAATCCATACACTCTTCACATGCTTGTCAGAAGTCAGACTAGAAATAGAGGGAGTACATAGTTGACTTCTTGATTTCGAACCAACTCCGCCAGTCTTTCATCTAGTATGGTTTATATAAAAGTTCAATTATCATTATTGACCCAAATTACATGAGTGCATAGTATGTTCATCCTAACTTATCTCTGTAGAAAAATTTCCACCATAGTTTCTTATATCCAAAAAAATCATAAATTGAGTCAGGAAATATGAATTTTGGAGTGTGATTAGACCATAGGAGTCTTTGGTGGAAGGATCTCTAGCTATATTAATCACAAAATACTTGTGATATGTGCTACTTCTGGTTTTTTCTTCCCTCCATATTAGTTCAAGATCCCTGAAATTGTTTGTCAGGGCATCTTCTGCCAGATTTTCTTGATGTTGTGAGTGGTCAAAAATCATATCATGAATCCACGTGCTTGATTTAGGATAAATTTTCCTTTCCAGAACCAAATGTTGTAGATATCCATGAGGCTGCATGTTATCATCTAAGACTTGGGTATTTTTGAGTTGCTAAGTTGGCTTCCAAGAACTTCAATAATTATCGCATCCTATGGAATCAAAAATTTCTCTGAAAGTTTCATGATTTGTAGCATGATCCCATTTAGTGGCTATTACCATTTAGTGGGTTTGTTCTTGAAGATTTTCTATGATGATAAAAACATAAATACTATTGCCACTTCCTTTGATATTTTCTATCTCAAATTAAAAATTGGAGAATAGAGCATGCCATCTTGCAAACTTTGATTCTCCCGAGTTTTTAATGTGTTTGGATAAAAAAAATTTCATGGTAGAAGCATTTGTCTTCAAGAGGAACCTTTTATTTAATAAATGTATATCAAATTTTTCTATGCAATTTCAGGCTCCTTTTACTTCTTTTTATATAGTGGAATAATTTTTCTTAGTTGGATTCCACACTCCAGAGAAAAATTGTATAATTTTTTCTTTCCCCATATTTGACTTGTTTAAGGACACCACCCCAACCAATATCATTTGCGTCTAATTCAAAATATTGAATATATTTTCATCATAAACATACTATATAGGAAGCACTCTTACCTTTTCTTTGATCTTCTTCATAGTAGTTTTATGAGCTTCAGTCCATGGTTCTAGGTTTTTCTGTAGTCACTGATTGAGAATATTTCTGTCTTGGGCACATTGCTTATAGAAATTGGAAACATAATTTAAACAACCTAAAAATATTTTTAGATGAGTTTTTTCCTTTATTTAATCAGGGAATTTGTCTGCAAAAGTTGTTGCGTGTTGTTGGAGTGCAATTTGGCCATTTTTTATCACATGTCCAAGAAACTTGATCTTTGTCTGAAATACCTCCATCTTCTTTTTGCTCAAAACTAGGTTTTTATTTCTGACTATCTTCTTAAATCTATATACATTTTTGAAATGTTCTTCTAAATAATTAGAGAAAAATAAGACATCATCAATATATACAATTAACCAGTCAAAATATGGCTTAAACACTTGATCCATGACTTTCTGGAATTTTGAAGGGTTATGTTTTAAGTCAAAAGGCATCACATTCCATTCATAATGTATGAAAGGGACACTGAATGCATCCTTAAATCTTTCTTACTCCTTTATGGACACATGGAAAAAGCCAAAATTCATATCAAACTTAGAAAATATTTTGGCTCCTACAATTCTGGTTATTTTGGCTCCTGTAAATCTTTGAACGATTGTTGCTCAATCCAATTGAACAATTTTTGTTCAATCGGATTGAACAGTCGTGTCCTTTTGCATTTTTTATTTTTTTTTCACTGTTCAAATATTTGAATGACTACTATTCAATCCAATTGAGCAGTTGTTGTTCAATCATATTGAACAACCGTGTCCTTTTGAATTTTTATTTTTTTCACTGTTCAAATCTTTGAATGGATGATGTTCAATCCAATTGAACAACTGTTTTTCAATTGGATTGAGCAACCCTGTTCTTTTGAATTTTTCTTTTTTTTCATTGTTCAAATATTTGAGCAGCTCCTGCTCAATATAATTGAACAATTACTATTCAATCGGATTGAACAATTGTGTTCTTTTGTAGTTTTATTTTTTTTTGTTGTTCAAATTTTTGAACGGTTGTTGTTCAATCCAATTGAATAGCTATTGTTCAATCAGATTGAAAAACCGTGACCTTTTGCATTTATTTTTTCCCGCTATTCAAATCTTTGAACAGCTGTTGTTCAATCCAATTGAACAACTGCTATTCAATTGGATTGAACAACTGTGTCCTTTTGCCTGTTTATTTTTTTTGTTCAAATATTTAAACGATTGTTGTTCAATCCAATTGAACAGCTATTGTTCAATCGGATTGAGCAACCATATGTCGTTTTTGTTGTTCAATCGGATTGAACAACTGATTTTTTTTCCTTTTTTAAGAATGATACTTCTTTCTTTTTTATGATCTCTTTTCGCAAAAAACCACTCCTCATTCCACACCCTAGTTGTAAAAGACATTTTTGAGCAGGAATTGGCACCAGGAAAGGAGAAAATCAATAATATTACTAATATGATGATCCTTTGGAAATTTTATGGAAATCTCTACTCTGGAAGCTAACATGGTATATCTATGCAATGAAGGGCTATACATCTACTGCTCAAACATGTTATCACACAATTCATAGTCTTATAACGATATATATTTCTACACTCTCGAGTAGTATTCCCCTTTGACATAAAGATATAGGAATGAGTATTAATTATATTGGCATTCTTTTTACTTCTCACACCATCCCTAACTCTTAAGGAGTTAATGAGCCTCTGTTCATGTATAAATAATAAATATTATGTTTACATGCAATTTTTTTTAAAGAGAATAGGGGGTATCATCACGAGCTAGCCTACCATGATCATACGGATTTAATAGATGGTATGCCGACAATGGCCAACACTCCAGGGTAATGACCTTCTCGACAACTCCAACTACTTGAAGGTCAGGAGGCCTCATCATGAGTTAGCCTAATCACTCTATTACAATCCTAGTGAATGGCACTGTGACTATCTGGCCTCCACACCAGCACAATGGTCTCTTCATAAAACAAAGAAAAATTCCTACTTTAAAAAAAAAAAAATTATGTCTATATGAAAATTTTTAAGAGAGAATAGGGGGTCTCATCGTGAGCCAACCTACCATGATCATAAGGGTTTAGCAGGTGACATGCCCACAATGGCCAACACGCCAGGGTAATGACCTTCTCGACAGCTCCAACTACTTGAAGGACAGGAGGTCTCATCACAAGTCGGCTTGATCACTCTATTACAACTCCACTGAGTGGCACCTTGACTATTTGGCCACCACACCAGCACTGTGATCTCTCCATAAAATTGGAAAAATATCTACTTTTACATAGAGGAATTTGGCTCATTTTTCAGGTTAAAATAACAACCATGTCCAGGCTATGAACGTCTGCTGGCAGCAGTGGCTTTGCTTGTGGTATGAGAGTAATTTTCTAATGATAGCCAATTACTTTTATATATGCCTTATCTCCTATTGTCATCCATTTACGAGATAAACACACTACTTGAATAAGTGATAATACTATTCACTTGCATAAGTAACTATGAATGAATATCCTTTTATGTTTGAATTACAGATGATGGCACCAACCATTTTTCATCACTGTCATGCTTCTGTCATACCATACCATTAAATAAGGACATCCTATCATAATAATTGTTATATCGCTTTCTCCCCTTCTTCAGTCATTTCCACCTGAGATAAACTTAAGATAAATTCCAATTCTGACCTTTGCACCGCATGCATTCATGATTGTTGCAATCTCTCCTATTTTCTTGAGCTCCAAGGCCATGGACGTCGTTCTCTCGTACAAACTGTGATTACTGATTTCTGACATTTTCCCCCGTATGCATTCATGATTGATCCAATATCTAATTTACTTAAGGACATGGACACCCTTATTTCGAGAGAGGGGGTGTAAATATCCATAAATATTAAGCATGTGATTTCCCTGCACAACTTCCTTTGGATACGCTGATGGGACCAAAAGATCATTGAAATTACGATATGAAGTTACATGCATTTATGACATAAGGTTGAAATTTATTTTTTCTCTCACATGCAATGTTTATTCTAACCAACAGGGCCGGAAGAAACACAGACAGAGGGAGAAATTATTTCATATAACACATCATCCATGGGAGGAAACTGTTGAGCCTTAGAATTGCCTTCTCTTTTACAAACCTTCACTTCATTTCATCATTATTTTATCACTTCATAAGCCTAAAATCAATGAAGAATGATTAGGATTGCTTAAAGGTTACATGAAATCGATTAACATATTGTATTTTCATGATTTTTTCTATTTTAACAATTTTATGCAAAATAGCTACAGAATACAGGCATTCCGTAGCTGATCACGCATTTCGTAGCTGATCCCGCATTCCGCAGCTGTTTTAGATTTTAAGTGGGTTACAGGTGTCGTCTCAAAGAAAGGCGCATATGGGCGAATTCCAGACTTCATCCACATCATTCCTTGCTCCCTACAAAGTCTGAGCACAATTCTACATGTGGTTATGCACGTGGGAAACCAAAACCAAGAGGTAGAGTTCTACCGGGACACAAACTCTACAGCTGTCTGCAGCAAAGTACGCAACCTTCAATAAGAGTTTTAATTCGAATAGGAATGGGAAAGACAATAATCCCTACATTATCTCAAGTTATGTTATGTAATTTCATTATAAATATGACTTGGGAGACCAAGCAACGCTGGTTAGTTTTTGGCTTTTTCTGCTAGATTTCAAAACCGTGAATACTCTGTTTTTCAGTCATTTTCTCCTTTAATGAAAGAAACATCATTTCTGTGAATGTGTTGAGTCGATTTTGAGTTAGATTGCGTGCTACCAAGTGGTGGAGGGCCCCTACCTCCTGTGCATCTCTGTTTTATAATTTAGATAAGTATCTTGATTTTGTTTTTTTTAGTTTTTGAATCATAGTTAATTTCGTTAATTATCACAGCTAGCCTTGTTCTAATCATCTCTCCCAAAATACCATTACGATGAATGAGAAATAGCTGTGATTTTGTAGGATTTAGTTACATTTTCTTTTATTAATTATCATAGTGAGAATTGTTCTAATCAACTCTTCCAGAATATTATTCATGATGAACAAGATGGACTGTGTAATTTCATAGATTAATGGCATGTCAATTTCAATAGAATACTCCGGAGGTAGAATGCATGTGGTACAACTTTGTCATTTATTTTCAAGTATGATAATGGCTCTTTAGTTTAATACTGTTCATTGTAGATTAATATCATCTTAGTTTAGTTTTAACTCATTGCTTTAACACTTCAAGTTTAGCTGTTGTCCATTGTAGTTTACTTTGTCTTAGTTGATAAATTCAATCTCACGGGCTTAATTATTTATAAAACTTCTTTTGTTCAAAATTCATACTCATACACAATTATCTGGACAAAAGATAGTATTATTATAAGGTCTGGAGTATTTTGCAGCTTCTTTATCATTTCACAAACAAACCTCTTTCTCAAAGACTATTTTTGAAAGGAAATCTATAACTTTTGAGAAAGGTTTAATGGTGTTAAATTGAGTTGCAAAACAGAAGTAGAAACTAGTTTAGAGTAGAAACTTTACCTTGTTACAAACATTCTTTTCCACATATTTTCCAATAAATCTTTATTCATGGATAAAGATGTTGTACATTGTAAGTTATCTGTTTGATTAGTGATTTAGGAGAAAACTTCATTTACACTTAGCTTGTTCATTTCTCAGGTTCATTTCAATTTCATGTTGTGAGTTTACAATAGAGTCATTATCAAGCTTTGTATTTGTTGGTTGCTAGTCATAGTTAGACTCTGTTTTGTTTCAGCATTTGCATTTGTTTACCATCATAGTTTAGGCTTCACTCTGTTCTGACCAATAGTTCCCTTCATTTAGCACTTAGTTCTTTTCCTTTTCAAAATAAAACCATAAAAATCAAAAACATCAGAAAACACTAAACACAACGAAGTAGGAAGAGGTTACTTAGGCACATATAGTGCACCACACTTCAGCAGTTTACTGACCCTGGTTGACAATTAAATGAGTTCAATTTAGGAGACTAGATTGAGACCAAACATTTTGGCGCCGTTGCCGGGGAAGTGTAACTAGGTATCCTGATTTCCTACATCCACAAAAACAAAAACAAAAACTTCAATCACTTACCACACCCACTATATCATGTGGTGCAATAAGAGCCACACATCCACATCATGAATTCATATTTGCAGGTAGAAAAAGAGGTGACAAAGCAGGTTGAAGAAATGGATGGAGATGATGACAATGAGGAAGATCCTTTTGGATTTCCCATTCAAGAAACTGATATCAATATTCAAATGAAGAACATCCATCCATCTGTACTTCCTAACTTCAAAGGTATGAGATCAGAAGACCCGGAAACCTTTCTTTTTGAATTTGAAATAATTTGTAGATCTTATGGCTACTCATTGCACATGCAAAAATTGAATTTGTTTCCGACAACATTGAAGGATAGAGCTCTTAGATGGTTCATGACTTTAGGAACAAATTCTATAAGGACATGGGATGATATGAAAAGAGTATTTTTGGAAAAATATAAAGGTTATTGCATGCACCATGACCTTAGAAATGAAGTCTTTAAGATGAACAAAAAAGAGGATGAAAGCCTAGAAGATTTAGTAGAGAGATTTACTTATAATATCAAAAGATCTAAATTGCATAATTTAGGATCAGACGCATTAAAAACTCTCCTACTAAATGCTATAAATGATGAATGGATTGATCTTCTTAATCTTGTGGGAAAAGGAGATGTTTATCGATTGTCATTTCAAGAAATTTGTGAACTATGCAAGAACATATCAAGAGGAAAAGAAAAGTGTGTAAGGTCCCCTCAAGATCCATTTGTGGCAAAAGTAAGTAAGTCAGCATCAAGATTGGTAAGTCAAACTGAACCTAACAATTTGCTAAACATTCTTGGTAATTTAAATAAACAAACTGACATGCTAAGAATGCAAAACAAGCAAAAAGTTGCTTCATTTATATTTTGCCCTAAATGTAGAAAGAAACATACTTTGCATGAATGTCCACTTAATAACATTAAAATGTGTAAAATTTGTGCAGGATCACATACTACTGAAGATTGCCCATCATTACCAGGGTTGAAGGCAATTTACCAGAAGGATAATGGAGCAAATCAAGCACAAGAGAAACTTTGTCATGTAGCTCCAAGAGGACTATGGCAACCTCATCAACCCAATATGATGAAATATCCTTATGCACAGTTTCAAGGTTATGAACAACAACCTCAAGGTAATTGGAGAACACCCTTGCCGTGGCAACCTTGGCCATCTCAATCCCAACCTCAAAACCAACCTTGGAAACCTTTGCCATCTCAATCCCAACTTCAAAACCAACCTTGGAAACCTTGGCCATATCAATCCCAACCTCAAAACCAATCTTGGAAACAAAGTTGGCAAAGGCCCTATAAAGGAAATCCACCATATCCTCAATCTTTCCCTCTCTATCCTCAATACCATGATCAATGTTATCCATACCATTTACCTCCACTACAACATCAATATCACCCTTATTTTACCTCAATTCAACCTTTCCCATTATCATCCACACAAGCACCCCAAAGATTCCCCACTCCACTATTTCCACAACCATTTCATATTCTCAACAATAAAACACCTCAATCAACTTACAATTCTGAGGTATTGCAAAATGATTCACCAGCTGTCATTGAAGAACAACAAACAGAAGAAGAAGACTCAAATAAGGTCCAAGAATCAGGGATGTCTATTGATAAAGAGGAGATATTGGAACCAGAGATTGAAAAGTCTCATGCATGCCTATCACTAGATTCTATGAATGAAGATCATATCTCCAATTTCATGATAGAGGAAAGACAAGGAAGACAAGATTACATTGAATCTTGGTTCAATTCAGTCATTGGATTCCAATGCTCAATTATTCAATATCTTTTGACATCATCTAAATCAAGACAGTTGGCATCTCATATACAGGTACATATCAAAGAGTGTCTTTCAAACCTGCATATGATTTTATCTATCATCTTGTTACAGACATGGTTCCATTGGAAGTACTCATATACTTGAACAAGATTTTCTTTTTCAAGTAGAGTAGGACATAAAAAAAAAAAAAAATAGAAAAAAAAGGAAAAAAAGAAAAAAAGAGTAAAGAGAAAAATAAGTCCTATTGTGAAAACCAGCTTGTTGGCGCAATTGGACATGAGCTTTGTTTGAAAACCAGGCAACTGGCGGGCAAAGTTCACAATAAGTTCTGCAATTTCATGATGGTTTCAATCTTTCATGGTTCTTCAAATCATTCTTGGTTCTATGCTCAAGTTGGATGATGTGGAATTCCTTAAGGTCCACCTTCCAACAGATCTTGTCCCATCAACCTCAACACTTTATCTGGGATCAAGATTAGAGATTATTTGAAGTGCCTTGGAGCTTGCATTCATCAATGGCAAACCTCTTCGTTGATAACAATGAGAATACAACAATGTCTCTTGATTGTCAAATCTTGCAGGCGACTCGACTTCGACACATTCATTCGTCCCTGTCAAGATGCACTGAGGTACCTTGACACTCATTTACATTATCGGTGAGTTGTCTCGCATTGGTTAACGATTTTCATTATTGATCGATAATCCAATGATTTCTTCCCATGCTCGACTTCGACACATTTATTCGCATGGTAAGAATTGTACCATGAATGTTAGCTTTGATGAAGACTAATGGTTTTATGGAATCAACAACAACTTGCAGCAGTGAATTTTATTAGTTTCTTGTAGCAGCATGTTCATACTTTTGTCAATTCAATAACAACTACAGAAAGTGGTAGTTTCTGCAGTTATTGCTGAAGCAGCCTGTTTTCGTCTTTTTGCAACTTTTTCCAGAATGTAGTTTTAGCGCAAATATTGCAAGAGATTGGAGCAAAAATAAAAAATTCTGAGCTTCTGGGTTTTCTCAGAATATGATAAATTGAGTAAGACGCGGACAGAATTTGAAAAAAAAACAATTTTTAAGGGCATTTCAGAAGGGTTTTTCAGGCAGATTTTCACTTTTCAGCATTTTGGACAGATTAGGACAGATTTGAGTATTTTTGCACAGTAGCACCTTTTCTTCATCAAAATGAAATTCTGAAAGCATGTAGCAGTGGAGAAGGTAAAAATACACAGTTTCCCTTTGGAATCACTCAATTTGGCCTTAAAATGAGTCAGTGACGTACTTTTTTGTTGCAACATTGGGCAAAATGAAGGGTGAAACAGGGCAGAAATTGATTTTATCATAACTTTCAAACCGTGCATCCGTTGGTCCTGAAATTTTTATGGTAAATGCATTGAGGCAGGGTGAATAAACACAGAAAATTTCAGAAAATTTCAGTGTGTATTTTTCAAGAAATTGGCCACTTTCACCTACAGTCATTCCTCATTTTCCGGGAGATCTGTGTAACCAATGGCAGAGATTTTTCGTCAGAAGATGCATAATAATATTGGTGACAACCTCAAAAAATTTCAGGGAAGTCTGATGTACCATTTGAGAGAAATTGCAAAATTCATTTCATTCTACAATTCCACTCCATCTCACTCCACTTTCACTCCATCTCACGCCATTTTCATTTCATTTCACAAGTCCACTCCACTTTCACTCCATTACATTTCACATCCATCTTCCATATTCATACATCATTTCTTTTTACAGATTTCATGTTGCAGCCACATCTTATTCAGCAATTCTGACTCAATTGTACAGCCTACAAAGAGATGATGATTACAGGAAATTGAAGGATTCTGTTTTGAAGATCAACATGCTCAAAGAGGACCAAAGGAACAACATCAAGCACATCAATTAACAAGGTCAAAATTCTGAGGTAAATTGTGAAAATTATTTTAATAGCAAAAAGTTAAAACATGAAATAGATACAATGTGTATAATCATATGTTTCCTAAACAACCTATCATTCGAATTGATTAGCCATATCCCTTATCCAACATTCCAACCTACTATTCCACATCTCCTTAAGATTGTATCATTCACTTATTTCACCACAAGTTCATCATAAATTCTCCATCAGATCCATAGCCACTTCATTCTCCCTTATAGCTTAATTACCTCCATCCATTCACTTCCATTACACTTTGTAGCCAATCCATCTCTAAGTGCAGAAAGGTAATTCTAAGGGTGAAGCATCATTCTTCAACTAATCCATCTTCAAACACAGAGATACAGTTTCAAAATAAAGTATTAGACTCTGTAGTCAATCTAGCTTCAAGCATAGAAAAGTAATTCTGAAAGGAAGATAATCTGCACAAAGGAGGAATGTGGCTAATTGTCAGGACACAATCAGTTGAAGTCAAGTATTTGGAAGGATATCCACAAGTCAAGGAGCTACTACAATAAGAAGGGAGGCTAAATTTTATCAAGAAATTTGATGGCTTCCATAAGGAGATTATAAAATCTTTTGTCAAATCTTTTGATGGAGCAGAAGAAGAAAATCTGACATGGTTATTGAAAATAAAATTGACACTCCACTACAAAAGGAAGATGAAGAACTAATCTCTGAAAAGTTAACAGAGATTAGAAAATAGATTAGGGCCAAAAGAAGCAGAAAGATAAGGTTGGATGTTCTAATAGAGGTTTCAAAGCACATGGAATAAGTTTTGATGAAATTGCATGAGGACATGCAATAGTCTTGCAGTGGGGGTATGTTGAGCCTTAGAATTGCCTTCTCTTTTACAAACCTTCACTTCACTTCATCATTATTTTATCACTTCATAAGCCTAAAATCAATGAAGAATGATTACAATTGCTTAAAGGTTACATGAAATTGATTAACATATTGTATTTTCATGATTTTTGCTATTTTAACAATTTTCTGCAAAATAGCTACAGAATACAGGCATTCCGTAGCTGACCGCGCATTCCGTAGCTGATCTCGAATTCCGCAGCTGTTTTACAGTTTGAGTGGGTTACAGGTGTCATCTCAAGAAAAACCGCATATGGGCATATTCCACGTCATGTCTACATGGTTCGTTGCTCACCATGAAGGAAGAAACGAATTATGTGTGTGGTTATGCACGTGGAAACCAAAATCAAGAGGTAGAGTTCTACCGGGACACAGACTCTACAGTTGTCTGCAGCAAAAGTACGCAGCCTTCAATAAGAGTTTTAATTCGAATAGGAATGGGAAAGACAGTAATCTCTGCATTATCTCAAGTTCTTTTATGTAATTTCATTATAAATATGACTTGGGAGACCAAGCAACGCTGGTTAGATCTTAGTTATATTTTGGATTTTGCTGCCAACCGTGAATACTCTGTTTTAAGTATTTTTCTCCTTTAATGAAAAAGCATCATTCTGCTGCATGAGCTGAGTCGATTTTGAGTTAGAATACGTGCTACCAGGTGGTGGAGGGCCCCTACCTCATGTGCAGCTCTGTTCTTTTTAATTTAGATAAGTAACTCTCGTTTCATTCTTAGCTTAGTTAGTTTTCTGAATTCTGCGTTTTTATGTTCATTTGTATTGAATTCTACAGTTTAATCTCATTCTAATGAATTCTTCCAAAATATCTGTAATGATGAATGGGAATTAACTGTGGTATTTTAGGATTTTAATTGTGTTTTCATTTCAAACTGTGTAATTTCATAGATTAATGGCATGTCAATTTCAATAGAATACTCCGGAGGTAGAATGCATGTGGTTCAGCTTTGTCCTTTCTTTTCAAGTATGATAATGGCTCTTTAGTTTAATAATGTTCATTGTAGATTAATATCATCTTAGTTTAGTTTTAACTCATTGCTTTAACACTTCAAGTTTAGCTGTTGTCCATTGTAGTTTACTTTGTCTTAGTTGATAAATTCAATCTCACAGGCTTAATTATTTACAAAACTTCTTTTGTTCAAAATTCATACTCATACACACTTATCTGGACAAAAGATAGTATTATTATAAGGTCTGGAGTATTTTGCAGCTTCTTTATCATTTCACAAACAAGCCTCTTTCTCAAAGACTATTTTTGAAAGGAAATCTATAATTTTTGAGAAAGGTTTAATGGTGTTAAATTGAGTTGCAAAATAGAAGTAGAAACTAGTTTAGAGTAGAAACTTTACCTTGTTACAAATATTCTTTTCCACATATTTTCCAACAAATCTTTATTCATGGATAAGATGTTGTACATTATAAGTTATCTGTTTGATTAGTGATTCAGGAGAAAACTTCATTTACACTTAGCTTGTTCATTTCTCAGGTTCATTTCAATTTCATGTTGTGAGTTTACAATAGAGTCATTATCAAGCTTTGTATTTGTTGGTTGCTAGTCATAGTTAGACTCTGTTTTGTTTCAGCATTTGCATTTGTTTACCATCATAGTTTAGGCTTCACTCTGTTTTGACCAATAGTTTCCCTTCATTTAGCACTTAGTTCTTTTCTTTTTCAAAACAAAACCATAAAACCAAAAACATCAGAAAACACTAAACACAACGAAGTAGGAAGAGGTTACTTAGGCACATATAGTGCACCACACTTCAGCAGTTTACTGACCCTGGTTGACAATTAAATGAGCTCAATTTAGGAGACTAGATTGAGACCAAACAGAAACTCTCTCCGAAATGAACCTACAACCCTCCCAATCTCAGACGCAGCTCGCACCTTTCTTTAGCAAGTTGGTTGGTTTCCATACCTACATAAATTGCAAGGGTTTGACACAAAAATAGTAGTTGAATCCTTGCATAACCTACAAGAGGGACATACTAGACTCAGAGGAAGGATTATATCAGTCCTAGAGGATATCATCCCTGACATCTCGGAATACTAGCAGAGGGAGAAAGATGGACTGAAAAACACCTCCTTCTACGAGAAGCAATCACAACATACTAGGACCAAAGAGAACCATTGGAGCAGAAAGGAAAGGGGACTAACCCTGCGTACCTACAACAACCTTGGCAGGAATTGGCAGCATTCATCCAAATATGCGTCACATGCGACGGACGCAAAGACGTGGTAAAAACCTGCCAACTCAAATTGTTAGTTGTTCTTAAACAAAAAAATTCAGTTAATATGCCTTCTTTCTTGAATTTTGTATTACACAACACTTTTGTTCGAATTAGAAAGGCCAAAAACCCCCAAGCAGTCATCAGCCACCATGGCTTAATCAAGTTAATTATCATTCATGAGCTAGGAAAATAGCAGACATCTTGGGACAGCTTTGTTAACCCTATCATGCATGCCCCTGAGGAAAACCCTGTCGAAACTGAAATTCAGCCTCCTAGAATAAACATACCCAAGAGAGCAAGAGGGAAAATAACTTGTAATTCAACTTTAGAACTAGGGAAGCGAAGACGGTCCGAAAGACTGCAATTACGACAAGAAACCTTGGAATTTCCAGAGGAGGTAGGGCCATCCCATACACCACCTTCAAGCCCTCAAAACATACCCTTACAAGACTACGAAGAAGATATGGCTCAAGTACTAGAACTAATGAGGGCATCCTGTGAAATTAGAAGCCCATTTGAACAAGCTAAGGAGCAAGAGGAACCGTTGAATCAATCTGTCACTGCTAGTAGCTCTGGCCGCACTGAAATATTACCCCACCAAGATGAATCACAGGCTTTTAGGGCCTTATCTCCCCCCGAGAGTGATTGGGTGAATAGGGAAGACCATGCGGAAAGGATAGCCGAATTTGAAAATCAGTCAAGAGACACCATCCCCTTAGAACAAAATGCAAGCATGGAGAAAATTCCCCTAACACCTAAAGGGGACAATATCTCACACAGCTAGGGCATTAATGCAGAAATAAAATCCGAAGCACAGGAAGGAAATATAATCACTGATAACCTTGGAACTGGTACCACTATTCCTGAAAACGAGGTTGCTACTCCTCCATCCCCTGCCAAAACCATGCTAGAAGAAAAATCAGTTGAAAAGAAGTTAAGGAAAATGATAAAGACATGCAAGAGGTTAAGAAAAATGATAAAACATCTTAAGAAACAGTTGAAGGAAGTAAACAAGGCTCAGAAGCCTAAGAAATAATTGGCTACTATAAAAACCAAAACAGAGTTTGTCAACCAATTGATAGACACTGCTGAGATTGAGGTACAGATTGAACTAGTAGACATTGTTGAAGCTTTTGTGCAGACTAGGTTGTAACTTACAGAAGAAAAGGAAACTCAAACGGAGGAGACACCTACCTACACTCCCCTAGTAGAAAAGGCTGCCAATCAAAAATTGCATAATGAATTAATTCAAACCCAACATGAATTGGCACAATGCAGAAAGGAAGTATTACCCACACAAGAACATCATGCACTATTGAAGAAATTCAAAGACCTTTTTGCAACAGAGGATGAGACATTTACTCAACTCAAAGAAGAAAAGGCGAAAGTAAATAAAGCACAAGATCAAATGGAACAAGCCAAGAAGAAAACCAGTATGCATTAGGGGAATTTTGAGGTCCAAAATGGGCCTCCTAAGGAAATTATAAAATAGTAGTGGAAACAATAAAATAATATTTGATTACATCATCAAATTTTAGAGGGAAAAAAAAGAAAAAACTACTTTTTCAACTCATATTTTGAACTTATCTCCCTAACGTTTTACTCAAATTTCGAGCAGGAATACTCGTTGGATGAAAAAATTAATTTCCCATCCAAGGAGTACCCATGTTGGATAATTTTGATGGAATCTGCTACACGAAAAATTAGAAATACATGAAAAAAGATATTCTAATCACATTTTTTCATGTATTTCTCATGTTTCATGTAGCAGGGTCCATCAAAAGTATGAAACATGGGTACTCCTTGGATGAGGAATTAAATTTTGAATCCAACGAGTACTCACACTTGAAATTTGAGTAAACCCTTCAGGAGATAAGTTGAAAATACGAGTTGAAAAAGTAGTTTTATTATTTTATTATTTTTTAATCATTTTACTTTTTTACTGCAAAAAATGGTGAATCATCCCCCATGGTTGAAATCATCATATTGAATCCTATTGGGTCTCATAAATTTTATTTTGGTTGTATTTTTCTTAGGAGGCCCATTTTAGACTTCAAAATTCCCCTAATGGTTCGCTCTCTTTACTCTGATGTA
Organism: Pinus albicaulis; assembly: GCA_034641835.2. Classification (NCBI taxonomy): domain Eukaryota; kingdom Viridiplantae; phylum Streptophyta; class Pinopsida; order Pinales; family Pinaceae; genus Pinus; species Pinus albicaulis. Next base: position 242,615 of record JAXQQM020086371.1, read on the forward strand.
GTGACGTGCAGGGCACCAGCCACCAACTATGCTCTATTCTTAATAGAATGGTATCTACTACTGAAAATCAAGGATGTCAAGGTAGGGAAGCCCATTAATTTTAAAACCGCTGAGGAATTCGTCCAATGCTACAATGAGCAGAATGAGCAGGTCCAATATCTTTTGTGTGAGTTATACTGGCACAACTTCTTTCTAGAGGAGGACAGAGACAGTAATCCCAGCCACTTTATAGGGGACATTCAGTTCTAGGCTTTCCTATATTTTTCCAAGAACCAGAATCGGTCGGCAAAAGCCTATAACACCTTCCAGAAGAGGGAGCATCGCCTAGACCTATGGGTTAGAGGGGAGCCTACTAGACCCCTGTACCTGTTCACCCAGCATAAGAATTTCATGCAGAAGAAGGGAATAAGGGCTAAACTAGGACCTATCCATAAGGATATCATACAACATGGGCAGGAGTACTTCAAGGACATTCAGGAAGTATCTTTGGCAATAGCCAAATAGAGGTGGCTAGCCTCCATGAACAATATGAAAAATAGAGAGCCATTTGGTTACAGAAACTTCAAAGCATCTGCTTCCATATTCCTTTTATACAACAATATAATCTTCAACATGGTCCCTACATGGATAGGATGCAGGTATAGGTGCCCTCTCATCTGGTACCCCCTTGAGGGTTATGATCATGATTATGATCTTCCAGAGGGGAACACAAACTCTGCCTTTGCAAATATCAGACAAAAACATGACTTCAGACTCTATAAAGAAGAAGTCTACCCTGCATGTTCTCTGACCCAGTTACACCTCAACCACTTTTTTGCACGAGGACCTGCAAATAGGTAAGCAGGGGAGTAATGTTGGGCCGAGAATAACGTACGTTTTTCCCTATCTTTACCACGAATTATTATGTACTTCTATGAATTTTCCCCTCATCAAGTAGCAATAAAGGAAAGGGAATTAATGTAAAGTTAGGAAAAAATGAACCAATGATAAAAGGTATGTTTAACAATGGGAAATTGAATTGTTGTATCTTTATTTACAGGGAAACAAATCAGTTGAACTAATGATAACCAAAATACAGCTGACAAGAGAGGAAAATGAGATCATGATGGCTCCCCTGGGCCGACGGAAGATGGAAAGGCACATCCTCACTTGGAGGACTCAAACGACAGCCACGAGAAACAAGATCCCGTATGGAAAAGACCTGTTACCACTGTTGAAATTGCCTTTAAAATGCCGAAGACGAACAAGATAGATAGATATGAATAGAGATTTTCTTCTATAATAGACATATCGAGACAGAACTATCAAATTTTATTAATGTATTAATCTCCAGCTTAATAAAGATTTCGACATTTTTGAATAGTCAATCTCTGAGTTTTCCTTAGCGGTAGACTTATGGTGGCTGTGGGCCCAACTCTGGGAGTTTCTTATCTACTTCTGTGCTATACATTTTAATTACAAAACTTTTGTTTCCAGTCATCTAATGCATTCTGTGAGATATCATTTAATTGGTTAATTATGAACATAAGATGCTACGACTTTCTCTTTCATTATAATAGTTCATAAATCATGCTTTCTTGCTTACAATCAATGTTTTCACAATTTTTTATATGCTTTCATCATTTCCCAATGCTTTTATACTCATTTGACTAGTTTTAGCATGACTGTTGTTTAGTTCTACATATAGCTAAAGTTGGATATTTTCATTATTATTGCGAGGCATCTAGTTGTTGTTTGATTCAGAGAGATGTAATATATTAATTTAAAAGAGAATTCCATTTCAAAACTTAGATAAAAAATTGTTGTTCAATTTATTAGGACTTTGTTCAATTCATCATAGTATTTTGTTCAATCGAAGTTCTCTTTTCAGTCGGGATAGTCATTTCTACATTCACTTAGAACATAGTAGTCAAAATTCTTCTATAATTCCCTTCCACTTTGGTTTGATTTAACTTCGATAATTATATAGTCTTCCTTATGATAATTTAGAGTAGATGTCCTTTCATATCACTTGCATATAATGTGCTTACACTCTTGAAATAACAAGACTTGCCCTGGGTTGATAATTAAATGAGAAGCATTGAAGTTGCCTGTCACAATCACCTTTATGACCGAACACCCATTTCCAAATTTAAACATACTAAAATGTGATACATCTCCATGTTGCCAACATGTTTGAAGGATAAATATACTTCAAAGAAAAACTGTAGGGAATTCCTTATTTCCTTAAAGACATCCTCGGACCAGAAGAGAGAGGGAAGAGCTAGCAGTTTGACACATATAGGAACCTGCTTTATATGTTTTTTCCCTACATTAAAGCTAACAATCCATTCTTTCAGTAGAAGTGCCTAAGTGCCCCAAGTTTGTTTTTGAGCTAAAATTTTCCCTGCGTCTTTGGCATTTTGAGCTTGTCAACCCATCGCACCCTTGGTCAAAAACACACATTGAGGATAGTACCCTAGCGAAGTTTTTAGGTTGAAATTCGTCCATCATTGTAAGAATTTCATAGAAAATTTGTGACTAATGAAGTAGAATACCACTACTTTTTACTCCATGTCCTATATTTTATTCAATTGAACCTCCTTTCCTAAGACTAGTGAGGGTTATTTAGCTCTGCCCTTATGCATTTTCAAAAGGATTTTTTAGTTTGGTCACGTGGGAATGGGGTAAGGTAAACCTTCTTCATGGATCCGCCTCCACCATTGAGCATATGTGGGGTGATAAGTGCATTGATGAAGCCAAAAAAAGGGGAGGTGAAATTTTTTTCCAAAGAAGGGGTAAGAGGGATCCACATTGATATTGTCTAAGAGCTAGGGGAGTATAGTCCACTATCAAGGATCTAGGGGGGGTATCATTCAAAACAAGGAGGGGTATAGGTAGTAGATATAGACATACTACTACCACATTGAAGAGAAGATGGAGGTAGTAACCTAGGGTAGGGTGGAGGAAAAACCTCGCCTAACAAAAAATCACCTGACTGCATTAGGAGAAAGTCCTGCTGTTGATTTTGAGAGAAACACAAAGGGATGGACTATACATCATATTCAAGGTTAGATATGACAAGAGAGGGGTAGGAGAGTGAAATATGAAAAGGAGAAAATTCCCTCCAAATACATATACATTCCCAAGGATTTGGTGTTTAATCCACCAAGTCATCAAAACTATCCATCAACAATGAAACTTGAGAAGGGATTCATGTGAATATTTATTAATATTTACATATTGAAATATTCTATTTATGACTTACATTTATTTTCTTTTATTATTAATATTTTTAAATGACACATATTAATTTTATATTAATAACTGAAAGAATTACACATATTACTCTTATTGTAATTGATTTTTTTTACTTTCAATTAGTTCTTCTCTTTGGACATTGAAACATTTTATTATGGTTAACACACACACACACATATATAATTGACATTAAAATAAATTATTTTATATGGATATCAAATAGTTTATTTATAGCCTATATGTATTTATTTTTTTGTAAATCGACCATTTCTATTAACTGTTGATTATTTCACATCATGGAATGCTCATTTTCATAAATCTAGAAGCCTCACTCCTACTAGATTTTTTTTCCATTAAGTACCAAAAAAAATACACCGATAAAAACAACACAAAACTATGACACCCCATATCAATGGCCTAGATGGCCCAAAACTGAGCAAAATAAAAATTAAATCCCACTTGCATCATTATCCATTCATATTGTTTAGATCTTGAGCATCATTTCCACCCTCACTAAGGTGGTGGATTGAATCGTGAACATGATGTTCCATGTGTGCCATGCATCCCTTGAAGATATCCATCTAGTCCTGTAGCCTTTTTTTCCCTCTACTAAGGGAATAATGTCAATCAAGGATGTGCCATTAGTTATGTTGAATGCCATTCAAAAATTTGATGACATTGTTTTTGTCGTTGTGTTTATCACGTTCCAATTGATCAACCATCATTTACACTTGACATAGTTAATCTTCCAGGGAATCAACTAGGGGTGGAAAATCCACCCACCTAAGGGAAGCACCATGTGGCTGCTCCAATTATCCATCTTCATCAATTGAAAAATTTAAGGCCTTGCACTCTTCCCCCTAAGGACCCCACCGTGTTGAGACCTCTCTTTTTCACTACATGTGTAGGTCGTTCAAATACCCTCATATACCCAAATAGTTATTCTAGATAGCAATTTCACTTCCCACTCTCCAACCATTCTAACACACCCACGCCCTGAGTGGAATAATTCTTGTATCCCCACAAATTCACTACGAGGCAATAAAAAAACCACAAATTACCCCACACCCACTCCCAAAATCAACACAAGGTTCTACACCCATCACCCTAACTAACTGGAGCTGAGAAGTCCCAATTACCATGCCTGTAAGACTACACCACACCACAAATATACATACCACAATTAAGGGATCTACAGAGATTTTGTACCAAACCTCAATGAAGATGAACTTCTTGAGTTGGCCCCCAGACCTACTACTTTGTCTCCTCTTACCCCTAGAACCCCAGAAGGTTGACAAACTTCTGCTCTCTACTGACCTAACCACAACTAATCGAGTAGAAGAGGGGAGACGACTGCGAGGGCCACCAACAGAAGACATAGGGCCCCTTCTCTATCTTCAGTGTCTTATAATTTAACAAAATAAACTAAGTACCCCAAAATTCTAACACAACATAACTAAAATGAAGTGTAATTACCTAGAAAAATACGCAAGCCAAAGCTTCAGTACCCACTCCAAACATAATCCCAACACTAAAGAGGAGCCCCTCATTGAATACCATTTCTCGTCAAACTAATATCACTATGAATAATGTTTCCAAAATTCGTTGTGACCTTGGATCCAAGATTACATTCTGCCTTACCATTGGAGTCCAAACTCCACCATGCTTCCTCTCTCATTCTCGAGCGAGCAGATCACTAGTCAAGGGATAAGATTGGCTCTCCCGTGATGCCTCCCATAACTCTTGATCGGGAAATCCCCCTTGCAGAACAAACCCTCATCTCCCAATTCTAGAAAATTAAAACAAGCAACATTATCATCTTTTTTATAATCCAAGTCGCCTGAGAAACATTCTCTTGCATAGTGTCAAGCTCTACTTATTAAACATGCTTCCTTATCATGGATGTTGCGTGGAGGGGCTTATAATTTTTGTTTCTTGGGCATCATTTCTAGTTTTTACCACCCCCAACAAGGAAGCCTATAATGAAATATGAAAATATAAGAGTATATTAAAATATGTCACATAGACATTGAAATATTTTATTTATATATGAGAGTAAGGATGAGATAGTTTTGCCACATATCCTTTCTACTAAGTTTTAATATCAATAACCATTGGAGAGAGCATAGTTAGAGTGAGACTATGTCTTATAATACTTTTAATTGGAATTACCCAAATGTGTATATTCATTTTTTATTTTATTATGACCAACATTTTTTTAATTTAAATAATTTTTTATTTTTTATTTTAAAGGACACAAATGTCAAGATAATAAAGGAAGGAATTACATGTCTCCCTCATACTGGGTTGTACAATGAGTCTCTAGACACAATTATTGATTTAAAAAAAATATATTATATAGAATCTTAATGTAAAAAATGCATTAATTACATCTTTAACTAACTAAAATAATTAATAATAAAAAGGTTAAAAATTATTTATGATTTTAAATTAAAGATTTAGATTGTAAAAATAAATTTTATATTTTGAAAATTTTATATTAAAATATTTTTACGGAGAGTTAGGGTCAATACACCTAAAACTCATAGGAAAGAATCCATTACAACAATATTTCTCATCATCATGATATTCACAAGGAATTGAATCTAGGTGGAGGAGATAAAATCATTCTTCCCAACCACCCGACTTAACCCCAATTGACTATAATAGAATAATTATTTTTATTTTTTCAAAGAAACAACTATGAGAATTTTATTAAAAAGAGAGTTGGGACCCGGCCCAAAACGGTTACATTTATTCAATAATGCAAATATTCCTTGTTGGTTTGACATTGAGCACAAAGGCTCAATCCAAACCCTTAAATAATTACCCCATGAAATGCTTTCCAACTAAAAATTTGCCAAAAAAAACTCCTAAAATTAGCATTTACACTCCATTTTATACTACTTTAATTTAGATCAATTTCTGGTTTTTATGGAATTTTCTTTTTCTTTTTCTTCCCAATTTTAATCCAATTTGCAATTTCTGATGCATCCAGTGAATCCTTTGATGCATGAACTTTTTTATTTTCCATATCTTCCTTATCTGCCTGATCTACCCAAGAAATGGATTTTCCAGCAATTTTACTTGGGGATTCAACTGGATGTTCATCTTTCACTAGAATTTTTTTCTTGTATTGTTGTTGAATTCGACTGTTCCCCGCACACTTCTTTCTGACTGAATGTCGATTGCTTCGAAGAATCATCTTTATCAGTATTTTCTTCCTGGATTTCCTTTGCTTATCCATCATCTTGAGATTATTTTACCTTATATATTGTGTAATGCTTGTACTGATATCCCTTCGACCATATAGATACATTTTCTTTATCGATCTTTTGAGTCCACACATAATCTGGAGCAGAAAAATTAATTTAAATAGGTAAACCCTTGTAAAAATCCATCTCCACACAAATTCATGGATAAGTAGTTTTATAATACTTTTTTCTTCCTAGATTGCAGCAATAAAACTTCCCTAACACATTTCCAATAGAGGATAGTGTTAAGAGATTCCAAAAATGAAAGGGAATATTTGAAAGTCTAACCCAAGTAGGAGTTGAGGAAATAGAATTTAATACTAGAAAGTGGGTGTACATTGCTATAAAAAATGGCCAACGCTGCCCCAAAACTAAGGTCCATAATCACAAATTTTGTGGTTGTTCTCAACATTATCAAAAGAAACAACAAATAAACCCCAAGCTAAAGGATAAATGGTCAGATCCTTCGACAACAATGGTTTCCACTATTCATAGATCCACTTGTGTAAATAAGAAAAACATGGCAAAAACCAATTAAATCTACATAATAACCGTTTATATAAAAAAAAAAAAAAAATTATCATCAAAAGATTCTTGATTCACAACAATATTAGGGATTGAAGCTTCCTAAACAACCGAAAGAACATACCTTGCTTCTAGTATGGCACTATAAGAAACTGAGGCCTCAATTATCATTCATTCAACATACATCTTCTCTACACTTCCAAAATTCGCCGTGGATTAGGAAACCGTATAAACCCTAGTAGTTGCTCATCTCACCTTGGCTATAATAAAATAATTATTAATAAAAACTATTAAAATTATTTATGATTTTAATTTATAAATTTACATAGTAGAAATAAATTTAATATTTCCAAAATTTTAAAATAGTTGAATTATGTGATTTTGCAATTTTATAAATATATTTTAAAGTAAGAAATATATATTTAAATTAAATTTATGAAGCCACAAAACTTAGATTTGCTTGCGCTGTAAATGTAAAATATTGTAAGTAATATTTTTTTATTAATAAGATGAATAAAACAAGGATGTTTACTGTTACATTGAGAGCCTCCTTATATACAAAGGTGTCTTTTCATGAGTGGCTATACCCTTTGGACATGTCTTTCCATTTAACTAATGACTATTTAATTAGTCATTATAATTATTTATAATTAGTCATTTAACTAATTTAAATTTGCTTATATTTATTTTACTTTTATAAAAATTATATTCATAACATTGTGATTTTCTTCAAAAATATTTGTCCTCAAATTTTGTTGGTGACAATTTCCATACGTCATTCTAGCATATGTTCGTTAGTAGCTTATCTTGGCACGATATTTTATATTCTCCTTCTTTTATTACGTCGTAAGACGTTCTTATTTGAAAACAACTCACCTAGGTGCCACTGTGTTAATGTCTGAACCATTGGATCAAATGTTAGACGATTGAAATGTTTTAGGCCATTAGATTCACAAGTAAAATTTTCATATATATTTTTTATAATGTTAGTTTTTTTTTAATAAGTGATTGAATTTAGGTTTTGGTGACTTTGTCAAATTACACAAAAATAAAAATAAAAGTAAATTAAATAAGAAGATTGACATATTGTAATGAACATTTTAACTAGGTCAAATAAAAAATAAAAGTAATACTAAACTATAAAAACAACCCATGGTATTGACTCATGGTATTCATGTGGAATGTGGTTTATCTAAAGGGGGGAATTAATATGGTCTAACTCTAGAGCTACCAAGAGCCAAGAGGGATCAAATGTCTTGATATGCAAACGTCATTGATCCCTCTCTCTCATCAAGAATATAGATCTAAACTAATTATTTAATAAAATTATTTACTAAACTATAAAAACAACCCATGGTATTGACTCATGGTATTCATATGGAATGTGGTTTATCTAAAGAGGGAAATTAAAATGGCCTAACTCTAGATCTACCAAGAGCCAAGAGGGATCAAATGTCTTATTATGCAAACCTCATTGATCTCTCTCATCAATAATATAGATCCAAACTAATTATTTAATAAATTTATTTTTTCATGTTTATAACCATTATTCTTTTAAAATTTCACTTAATAAAATATATTTAAATTTTTATACATCCAAATATACATAGTTTTTCTTATTCTATATTATTTTTGTTACAACTATTTTATTATTCCAACAATACATGGTTTTTTATGTTATATATTATTTATGTTACAATTGTTTTATTATTGATGAGTAGTATTTCCGAATATCTAGAAAAATAAATTAATAATGATTTTTTAAAAAAATGTGATCTTTTTACATTTCCAAATTATTTCAGAAAACATGATTTTTCTTGAGCAATAATGATGAATGTTTAAATAACACTAAATTTACCTTTAATTACTTAATTGTAATAGTTTGTAACTACATAACTATTTGTAACTACATACATACTCTTTCTTCTGTTCAAAAAAATCTATATACATATCTTTAATTACCTAATTTTAGCTTAAAAAATCTTACATGTTTTTTACTTTATAATCATAAACAATTTTCATATTATATGATGTCAAACTTACTGGACTTTTTATTTTGAAATTTTAAACAATGTTTCTCACTACATAATTTTAGCTTTTATAAAAAAAAAAAATTTTAATTTTCAATTTCAAACAAAACTTACAAAAGAAAATTCAAAAAACACATTTAGTCCTTATTGTAGATTATAGTTTTACAAATTTGACACTATTGGATTAACAATAGAGTAAGTTGAGACAACCTTAAGTGGTTTTTTTACAATTTTTATCATAACCTTTCCCTCCATCCAATATATAATGTAGAGTCTTCTCAAGAGAGAGTATATTCTAGTTTATAACTTGATCCATAATCAGAGAAAATGGCTAGGTATTTACAAGTTATTAGTTATAACTTGATCCATAATAAAAGAAAATGGCTAGGGATGTCACAAGTTATCATTCACACAATGATGTATTGATGTTCTTAGTTGAAATGGATCGTATTAGATGCATGGTGGCCAGAGACACTAAAAAATTAAAAAAATATATATGTTATGACATCCATATTGTCTATAAACCATCCAAATTTCCCATCTCATACAACAATTTCTAACAATAACCACTCAATTTACTCTCCAATTTTTGAAACCCCCACCCATGCTGTGGAGATCACACTGTAAAATCAAATGTTCCTTTGGTTTTTTTAAGGGGTTCATAAACAAAATAGACAACAAGAAAGTCAATATTGTGGTATGATAACTTATTTTTGAGTCATTGTGACAAACAAAACATTACGTTAGCTCACATAATATATATAATGCTATAAGGATCTAAGATGATAACAAAGTTTTGAATCATGATAACTAGGTGAAAACCAAAACTATGTTGTAGCCACAAGCAAAAAATCACAACAACTCATAGAATATATCCAAGGTTGCAATGAACCTCATACATTGTGATGGACCTCATGGGAATTTTAGGGCACATAGAACACTACCCGAATAATTCTATACTCTTGATCAATTTAGAATAACCTAGGATGTGTAAAATATTTTAATAAGATAAACAAAATAGACAACAAGAAAGCAATATTGTGGTATAATAACTGATTTTTGAATCATTGTGACAAAAAAACATCACATTAGCTCACATAATATATATAATGCTATAAGGATCTAAGATAATAACAAAGTTTTGAATCATGATAAGTAGGTGAAAACCAAAACTAAGTTGTAGCCACAAGCAAAAAATCAAAAAATTCACAGAATATATCCAAGGTTGCAATGAACCCCATGCAAAATGATGGACCTCATGGGAATTTTAGTGCACATAAAACACCACCCTAATAACTCTATACTCTTGATCAATTTAGAATAACTTAGGATGTGTAAAATATTTTAATAACAAACTAGATTTGTAATTATGAAATATAAAGCTATAACTTAAATTTGTGAATATACTTTGTATTTTTTTTTCTTATGTACATAGAGAAAGAATAAATCAAGTTTGGAGTTAAGAAAATAAACCATAACATAAAGAACAGTATCTCCTTCCAAAAATGTCTCCATATTAAATGACATTCACTTTCTATATACCAAGACTGTTGTTCTTCATATACAATTTCTGATAAACATGCAGTTGGCGCTCATATATGTAGATGAACTTGAAGTTATAAACTCTATTTTTGTTAATAAAAATTCTCTTTATTTACATCTATGCTAGATAGATTGTACTTGAATGTATTTAAAATATCTTATTTGAGTTACGCGCTGGATTATTAATCACTAAAGGATTTCCACCCTCAATTTCCTATTTCAATATCTATAACAAAATTTGTATATATGTGAATGTATTATCTTGGTTTACATATATGTTTTCACCTCAAATTCCCTATTTCAAAATCTATAAGAAAATTTTTTGGTTGATAACTCTTATCATCAATATCTTTGAAACCTCCGCGACTAGCTTCCATGGAAGCAAAGTTTTCCTTTCATTCCTTCACAATGACTTTTTATCTGCAACATCTTATTTCTTCTAGGGTACTCTTTCCTATACTATTGCCTTCTTGTTTCTTATAGACTACTCTTTTCTATGCTATTGTCTTACGATGTTTCTTTTGCAACCTATGGTGCAATTGCTAGTATATATTTATTGATTGCATAATTATCACATGTAATCAGTCATTAGTAGCTTATCATGGCAGGATATTTTAGATTCTCATTATTCAATTATATATATTACGATGTTTCTTTTGCAACCTATGGTGCAATTGCTAGTATATATTTATTGATTGCATAATTATCACATGTAATCAGTCATTAGTAGCTTATCATGGCAGGATATTTTAGATTCTCATTATTCAATTATATATATATATATATACGCAAGTTGAAACGTAGCGGCACCACTCGATAACCACGACGTCGATTCCTTTTACCTACAGTGTTGAATTGATAATGCATGGTCACACGGAACGAAGGATCAATAACGGAAATCCAACCACCATACATGACGAACTCGAGGAATGGTCGGCATACGACGACGGATGGTGCGGCCTGAGCGCGGGGTAAACGGAGAGGTGTTGGAGGGGGGAATATTTTAGTATTTGATTATTTTTGGCTTCCATTTTACTTATTTTAACGGGGCTTAGCCAATACTAATTGGAAAAAAAATTGAATAATTTTGACAACAACCTGCTCGGGAGGGGGGTCACACATTCTCAGTTAACTCTCAATGTTTTCATTAAAAAAAAATTTAATCTTTTCTATATCTAATCCAATTGTTTACACTTTTCAGATCCATGTCCTTGTGATTCAGATTCAAAGGGTTGAAATAATTTGGTATAGCATGAGGCTCATTGTAGCGCAGAACCAATCGATTATTACTCCACTGAATTTAAATTTCATTATAGCCACTCTTGCTAAGGGAATCGATAAGAGTTCAGTGACTTGAGGCAGCTTTGCTAAGATGCGGTGGGATGTGGTGAAGAAATGGTATATCTTACGTCGAATGTAAATTGGAGTAATTCACAACGCAGCCATGTCTGAACCAGGGTCATGCACACCTAGATTATAAGATCCAAAGGGAAATATGGCTACACATGTGTTCTGTCTACTTCCTCTCTCTTCACATGCTACCTTCGCATCCATACCCCCTTATCCATTTTTTCAATGCGATACGAAGTTGAACGATAACATTATCCCTCTGTCTTTTCATCTCATTGATCTCATAAACTTTAATAGCGATGAGATACAGTTGTAGTTCTTGACTGAAACTTTGACTTGGAACATTGGCGAGTGCCTGTTCATTCGGGGCGGTCATGTTAACCCAAAAAAATAAAACAATGTCTCTGAAACAGTACGAAGTGGCGGCATGCTTTTTCTCATGGGGAATATCAAACTTAACCACCTTTGCATACTTCTCATCCTTTTTATTTCTCCTGATGCACCCCTCTTTTCTTCTACCTTTTCCCTTGGTCTCTTAGCACACGTATTGACCGTATGTACATTATACCAACGTGTCTTGAAACATGGATTATAATAGATAGGGTCGACCATTTCATCCTCTTTGTTATCAGTGAATCTACTTATTCCACTTTTACTTTGTTCATTCACATCTTCCTCAGCAATTTTGATTTCCTGATCTCCAACTTCATCATCTATGGATCATTTCTTTCGATGTTATTTTGTGCATTCACGTTGCTTCAACAATTTTGATTTTTCCTCTTCATCATCTATGGGTTCATTTTTTCCATTGATCTCATCCTCATTGACATTAATGTCAACTTCTATGGTAGGCATTGAATTTAGTATTTTTCAATGATTCTGCAAATGATCTTTTTATTTGTTGTATTTGTTGTAATGTTTTCTAATTTTATTTAGCAATTTATATTTATAATATTCACTTAATTTTATATTGTATCTTCAATGATTCTGCAAATGATCTTTTTATTTGTTATTGTAATGTTTTTCCAATTTCATTTAGCAATTTAGATTTATAATATTTACTTAATTCTATATTGTCAAGCAGATAACATCCAAAGGTTCACATGGCTCTAATAACAATGAAGTGAAAAAACTTAAAGTTGTTTGTGCTTTAAATGTAAAATACACAATGTATTGTAAGTAATATAGATGAATAGAACAAGGATGTTGAATGTTACAATGAGGGTTGGTTATATACATAAGCAAATGTCTCTTCATGTCCTTTAGACATGTATTCCCATTTAACTAATGAAGATTTAATTAATCACAATGATTATTTATGATTTGAATTTGTTTATATTAATTTTACTTTTATATAAATTGTATTCATAACAATTGATAAAAGAAATATTTATTATAAAAATATAAATTATATATATATATATATATATATATATATATATATATATATATATATATATATATATATATATATATATATAATCTATTTTAATATTAATTGTGGGTTTTAACCTTATGATTATTGATATTTTTCCTTTTATATGTATGTATGTATGTATGTATGAGGGTCATTGATTGTGATTAACCATGGGTGTTGTATTTCATTAAGGATGTAAGTTCATTTAGCACTGACACTAGTTCGGAGGAAGGTGGAACTCTGTGGTTGAACCTAGAGTGTGAACCCCCATTCTCCCTTGTTACTGACATCACGAGGTGGAGTGACCCATAATCATTATGAGCTTTTGATTTTAATGGGCGATCACAACTATTGGATTAGTGGGGACCGACATTGAAACTTGTGTGTGTGTGTGTGTGGGTGAGGGCCATTAATTGTGATTAACCAGGGGTGTTGGATTTCACTAGGTATGTAAGTTCATTTTAGCATCAATGCTAGTTGGGGTCAATATGTTGTTGGACTGTTGGATCAAAGAGATCCTTGGAATTGGATGTCATCGGGTTGCAACTCCATTTTAAACCCTCGTGGTAGTTGGAGTCTGACGTAAGATTTCCAAGGCTCTGCGTTAGCGCAAAGATGTGACACCCACATATAAAACATCGATATGTATGCCCTTAGATCTCAATTTGAGATGAATGGTCATGTATTCTATTAGTTCTATCAATTAAAGAAAGGAAGAAAGTCATGGACAAAATGAATGATGTAGTCATTAAATCTAAGAGAATTATCACATTCAAAGGTTCAGATGTGATCCTTTTGGATTGACTTAGGTTGGCTTATATCATATGAACAATTTGAATTTGTGTTAAAAAAGACTTAAGGAGATCATGGTTGTGTTTTAACTAGCAATGAATTGGTAGTTTTTGGGAAATTACTGGTTGCAATACTTTTAATGTATTAGCTATGTTGGATTGGATGATTCAACAATTGCCAATTTCTCTTTATTGTGTAACTTATTTAAAATTAAGGAAAAAGAGTGGTCACCATCGGCAAAATGGGACAATCCTATGAAGCTGAAGAGATATTTTAATTTAGGTTCCATCCTTTTGGACTAACTTACGTTGGCTTATATACTTTCTCTAGTAGTGAAGAAGCACTTTTTGGAAAATTAGTGGTGAATTATCTTTGCATGGATTTCAATGTATTAGCTCCTTTATATAATATTCTTCAACAATTTCTAATTGATCCTTATTGGCTTGATTATGAGATTGTGGTTACTTATTTAAAATTAAAGAATATGAAGAGATATTTTACTCAACAGGAATTTTTTCTCTAGCTATGAAGGTTGCAAAATTGGTTCAACCTCTGTAGTAAGTGATTGAGGTGGTTGTAGAGGTAGAAGAAGAAGAAGAAGCATTTGAAATTTTCCATATGTCTAAGAAGAAAAACATCCAGTGTATGGAATTTTGGATGACTAATAATATGGCGAGAAGAAAAAATGGAGTTGATAAATAATAGTCAAGGAAAAAAAATATATCTAATTTATATTTCGAAGAGTATGTAATGCAGTTCTTAGTTAAAGGAGAGTTATGTGCACACTTGTTCAGAAATTTATTTATAAAGACCTCTATTTCACTTTGAGGAGGTATTTGAATTGGTATAGCATACAAGCCATGTTTATTTTAGTGTTTCATGTTTTGTTATTTTTGCATTGGTATGTCTCGGTACACATGAGTGATTAAAAATCTACCAAGATCGAATTGATAATTTATTTCTAACATGTTACTTGGTTTATTTGTTTCCAAGGACATATTAATTGAGGATTTAAGTTAAGATTTTTGAATGACCTAAAATTATAGGATAAATGATGTTGTATGATTTGTTTTAACTTTTGATTTGAAAGACAAATACATGCCAATGATATATATTTTATTTTTGGATTGATGTCATTTGGATGATGCACATGTTTTAACACTCACACCAAAGTCTAATCTTGGTCGTTATACATGAGTATTTGGTATAGCATAGAGAGAAGTTAGCAAAATTTTAAAAAGTAATGTGTCTATAGCTGCATTGGCCAAGTGTTTCTCATGCATTTTTTAGTACCCAAATTTCCAATGCATATTCAATTACTTCTTAAGGGGGGTTTTTACGTACAATTTTCTCCAAAGTTCTATGCTAGTTTTTCATTATGCTTGTTACATTAAGTCAACAATTTCTTTTCCAAGTTGCGTGGTCGATATGTTGCTAGTTGCATCACGTGAACGATTTTTTCTACAAACTGTGTGGTGGCGTCTAGCATCTAAGAGTTTATTTGTGCAATTAGCAGTCGCTGCACCCTAGTTGTTAGCGTAAGGAGTACATAAACAAATAATTTTCGAAAGCATGGATAACGCTCTCAGTATCTCTATAAGGGAATTTGTGGTTCATTCCTTCCATATGTGATACATTATAACCCTGTAGCACTAAGGTTTAACAATTTGTGATTATGTGAGCACATTTTAATTTTATTTTCTGCCTGAATTTATTTTATATAATTTTTTTCTAACAACAAGAAGTTGTTATAGGTTTATATGAAGTTGAGTTGATTCTAAATACTCATTAGAATAATCTATTTTTTATGTGATTCCCAACCTCAATCTCTCCCAACAAAATTGACAGGTAAAACATATTGGATACTAATATCTGCAGAAACTAACTATATTAGATAATATAAACATACTCATAGCTATAATACTTTATTTCCATTATCTCCATCACATTTTTTTAGCAAATCTAGATATATTTTATATAATGCATACGACATTCAAAATTTAAGTGTTATTGTGACCATGTGCAAATTGTAATGGTAAATTTACAAAAATATTTGTTTAATGAAAAAATGTAACTTTTTTTAGCTATCCTATTTTCTGGGAACAGTTAAGCGTGGCTTTTCTGGCTTATTCAAATATTATTAGTATTCCCGTTTCGATGTGTTGTCAATTTTACATCGCACAGAATTATTCTTTGGTACGATGTTAGAGTGATGTTTAGAAGTAATTGGGGTTGATGAGAGTCGTGGCTTAGCATAGAAAACAAGCGAGGGATTAGAATATTCGTGGCATTTAACAAAAAAAATATTGGCGTTGCATCATGGGGGTTTTGTAAAAGGTGTTGTACAGATTCCCGATGCGGTAGACCTAGACTTGAAATGAGAATTCTTATGATATGTGTTGAGAACACTTTTTTCGGGTTGCAGGAATTTTTGAACAGTGCATTTTCAAATTTGACTACAATACCATGTTTTTAAATCATGAAAGCGTTATGATAAATGGATTTTATTATAAAAATATAAATTATCTACAAATTATATTTTGTTACAATTAAATTCCAAATTTAGTTGTTGTTTATGAAAAGACCAAAAGAAAATTTTTACATGTATACAATGATGCCAATCCCTTTGAATATAGGTATGAAGAGATAATATGAAATTGAAAAGCCTTATTGGGTGATGTATATTTATAGGAAAATGGGTAAATTTTTACATTCCTAATCATGCTCTATTATTATGGTTGATGTCATATTTTTCACGAGGGTAGAAAAGAAGATAATGCTAAGTAATTCAATTTTGCTAATTGATATTTAATTAACTGTGTAAGAATACTGATTCTGGTAACTTTTACTAGGTTACTTCATATTTGTATAGATGCATCATCCATCTATATATATGCATATGTTATTAATGTATGTATTCTCTATTATCTCATGACTTTGTCGTTTATCGCCATATCGTGTTGTTTATCTTTTTTATTTTCTTTTTTCAAAAATTTGTTGTCTCATACATGTTTGAGTTGCATAGATGATTTGAAGTATGGATAGACTAGTAAATTAGAGAAAAATTAAATCCTTTGAGACTATTTTAGAAGAATAATGGACCTAATGGTAGAAGCATGGCCATGAGTTGTAAATGTTAATTGAACAGTGGAGTAGTGTGTCATGTGCATATCCGGGAGGATGAATTTTTCCTTTCCATGCTCACTTTGTAAGGAATAGTTGTGTTGTGCTTACCATGGAGCGATACATCATAGTGAATTTAGAAAGTCTTTGAAACTTGATTGCTAAGGCATCAATGAAAAAGGTCTATATTATATATAAAAAGGGAAAGTACAAATGTAGTTCTAGAACAACATACTCTATTTCGTTTAAACAATTTTTCATATGTTGTAGGAGATTCCCTATTTGATGTTATACAAATTTTATTTCATTTTACACATACATCAAAAGAATTAAAAGAAGGAATGATACAACATTTCATAAATTGTTTAGAGCAATGGGACAATTATGCAAGAAAATCACAAAACAAAATAAAAGATAGATCAACGACTTGAAAATTAGCCTCTTCAAGGGGGAAACCTCCTTTGCATCACATAAATGAATAATTCTTGGATGATACAAATGCCAAGATCTCCTTGGTATATATGAGAGTCTTATAATCAAAGCCTACCTAACAATAATAATGTAAGGGCACAACAACAAAAATAGTGGGCTTCTATGGGGAAGAATAATAACAATATGGGGGCTACATGGACACAATAATAACAATAAGGTGGCTACACTAGTATTATAGGGACCTAACATGCCCCCCTCCTTCAAAAAACATGTTGTCCTCAACGCTTGAGTAGTTCTAGATGCTTATGTATAAAATTGTCATCCTCCCATGTGGAATCTTAAATGGGTAATTTATTCCACTTAATGAGATACTCTGAAATTGATCGATTATGTAACTTTCAGGTTCTTTTTTTTTTACTGCTTCAGGCTCCAATATGATTTTTCCTTCCTATTCAAGTTCTAGAAATATTGTTTTAACTAGGAGCTTGTCACTGATAAACTTATTTAAGCATGAAACATGGAAAACAAGGTGTACTCGAGAAAATGCAAGAAGCTCCAATTTGTATGCCATAGTACTAATTTTTTGCAACATCTTGTAAGGACCATATTACTTGGGTGATAATTTATTATCATTCTTAGCTTTCTTGATGGAAACTTGTTTGTATGGTTGTAGTTGTAAAAATACCTAGTCACCTAAATCAAAACTTCTTTCACTGCGATGTTGATCTTCTTGTTGTTTCATTCGATTTTGCGTGAGAGTGAGGTTATCCTTTAAGAGTTGGAGAACTTGTTATTGATGCTCGATGTGATGCTTGAACATTAGAAGTGTCTCTTAAATATGATGTGACTGACGGTGGATGATATCCAGAAAGTTCCATAAATGGGGTCATTTTTGTTGTAGTATGGAAGGAAGTGTTATACCACCATTCAGCCAGAGGTAACCACTTGACCCATTGTGTTTGTTTATCAGATACATAGCAGTGAATATATCCTTCCAAAAAAAAATTCACAATCTCATGTTTCCTGCCAGATTTAGGATGATAAGATGAGCTATGAGCTAATTGAGTACCAAGACAAGAAAATAATTCTATCAAAAAATTTCTGGTGAAAATGGGTTCTTTGTCACTTACAATAATATTTGGCTTTCCATGTGGATTTTGAATTTTTTCCATAAATGCAATAGTAATTGTAGTCACTTTAAAAGTATGGGATGATGCACAAAAGTGTTCATAGTTGGTAAGTCTGGAAACTACCACCATGATGACACTCTTTTCTTTGGACTTGGGTAAACCTGTGATAAAATCTATTGAGACCTCCTCCCAATGTTGACTTGGAATGGATAAATATTGTAATAGATCTGGGGTCTTAATTGTCTCAACTTTATTTTGTTGGAAAACCAAACATTATGCAACAAACTTCTGAATATCAGATTTAAGGCCATCCTCGAAAAAATCCTTCTTGAACTTGTGGTATGTTTCAACAAATATTGAGTTCCCTCCTAAAGGAGAGGTGTGAAATTCCAAGAGAATATTTTGTTTGAGTTGGGAATTCTTACATAGATATAAGTGATCTTTGTACCATAATGAGTCATTTTTCAAAATAGATGTATCAAATGTATTGGGATCTTATTGCATCTTTTGAATGAGTGTCCACACCTCTTTTTCATTCTTCCATTCCTCCCTTGCCTTAGTTATACAATCAAGTTGGATAATATAAATGGCATAGAGAAATTCTTCCACATCCTTATCCCTTCTTGAGAGTGCATCTACAACAAAAATTTTCTTCCCTTTTTTGTAGATGATTTAAAAGTAATAACCCAACATCTTAGTGACCCATTTTTGTTTCTCTTCTAAAGATAATATCTGTTCCAAAAAGTATTTAAGACTATCAATATATGTTTTTACTTTGAAATGTATTCCCATTAGGTAAGGGTTCCATTGCTTCAAGGCATGTAGTATTGCCAACATTTCCTTCTAATAAAGAGGTTTTTGTAAATAATTTCCCTTGATAGATGACTTTAAAAAGAAATGGGTCTTCCTTCTTGCATTAAAACAACACCAATTCCATTTCTCGAGGCATCACATTCCACCATAAAAAAATTTGTGAAGTCTGGACTAGCTAAAACCGAAGCTTGGCACATTGCCTCTTCAAGATGTTCAAAGGACTTGATTGCTTCTGGAGTCCAAAAAAATGCATATTACTTCAGTATTGTTGTTATAGGTGTTGTTATTTTCCCATAATTCTAAAAAAAATTGTGATATTACCCAGTTAACCCGAGAAATCCTCAAAGATGTTGAAAAATGGCAACAAGAAAATCCTAAATTTATTTTTCCTTGAATTAAATTAGGAGAAAATTGTAATTCCACATCACAAGACAAATTTTATGAGTTAAATAAGTTAGTTTCACTTAGTTGGATTAATTAATTCGATTTTAGGGCATAAATTGATTCATGTAGAGTGATTCCTAAATTTTAGGAGCCTAGGTTTAGTTTTATTTGAGTTGTAATAATTTAATTTAGTTAAACTGAGTTAAAGACAATTAAATTAGTTCAAACTGTTGGAGGAACTAGTAGGAGGTCTAGCAACAAGGTGTTGCTTCAATGTTCAACTAGTTAACCTATAAATCGGCCATAATTAACTCATGAATGCATGAAATACGAGTTACCTAGTTGAGATTGGAGTTCAAGGGTAGTGGACTATTAGTTGTATAATTATCCAGGATGTACAGGTGGTGCATGTATTTATAGAAATTCCTATAGGGATTGTGCAGTTATGGATAAGAAATTCCCCTAAATAATAGGGGCTAATTCCCATGGAAACAATGCAAAGAAATAGGGACTTGGGAAAGAATAAATTTGGTTAAGTATTGACTAGAGGCAGCTTGCGAAGAAGTATAATAAATTATAATTGTGCAGATATTGTTTAGGCTTGAACAAGCATTGTATTTCTTCTCTATTTTCTAACTAATGGAATACATATACGAAGGGGTTTTGAGCTGTTTTTTTCGCCTAGATATATCCTCTTGTATGTGTGTTAAATCATGATGCATGTTTTTGATATTTCTTCTCAATCATGAATTGATTTCCGCAAATGAGTAGAGTAGATTTGAGTCTTATGTTTTAGAACATTACATTAGTAGTTTCAAATCTAAAATTAATTTCTACATGGTATCAGAGCTAGATTCACAATAGAAAAGAGAATTTGAATTTATCTTTGCAGGAGGAATGAGTTTGCAGATCTATTCTTCAGAGCTAGTAGGATGGTGTTATATAGTATAAGACTCGAGTATTCCCTTGAGATTAGCTCAAATATTATTTCTTGGAAGGACCACATGGAAGTAGTCATGGAAGATAATGGGACGAAGGAAATCATTGATATTGATGTCCTGGAACCAAAAAAATTTGATGCTCAAAAACCAGAAAATTGGAAGAAGAGTGTAGCCAAAGTGAGGAGGATCATATTGGAGGGAGTATGAGACCATATTGTCTCTAATATCCATGGGTAATAAAATTCATATCCAATGTGGAAAAAATTGGCAGATTTGTTCCAAAACAATAGTGGCCATAGGAAGTTGGCACTCAAAGACAAGCTTTAGAATATCAAAATGCAGAAGGGTGACACAATACCACAGTACCTGAGTAGGTTCAAAAATTTTCATGATGAATTTTGGAGTGTTGGTATTACGGGGTTAGAAGATGATCTAGTAAACATAACACTTCTAGGCCTTCCTAAGAGCTATCACATCTACCAAGATTCATTCATTGGGAGGGAGAAGCTACCAAACTGGGAAAGATTTTGGTCAGATTTTGTACAGGAAGAGTTCAGGTGGAACACTTGAGATGCGACTTCATCCAAGGTTGAGGATGAGGAGAAACGTGCCTTGGCTAGAAAGGAAAAGAAAGGGAAAGGGAATAAATCCAAATCCAAAGGAGATTATGTTCATGCAGGCAAGAAGAAAGACTTGTCGAAGATTGAATGCTTTCATTTTCAGGAGATAGGAAACTATGCCACGAATTTTCCACACAAGAAGGTTGGAAAGAAGCCCTCGGGAGGAGCAGTAGGTGAATCTCTAGCTTCACAATTTGAGTTGGATTTCACACTCCTTGCATGCATGATGACATCAATGATGGGTAGTGTGTGGTATCTAGATACTGGAGCCTCATTCCATATGATGAGAAACAAAGAATTTTTCAGTGACTTGGAGGAGAAGGACCTTCAAATGCACATCGAGATGGGAGAATATGGAAGGTATAGCATGACCGGTATCGATACAATTACTTTTCAGAGGGATTTTTTTTCTCCTCTCACATTAAAAGATGTCGTGTATCTTTTGGGTCTGAAGAAGAATTTAGTGTCAATTTCTACGTTGGAATACAATGGTGATGAAGCAGATTGGGGTTCAGATGAAGAACCTCTATAAATTGGATGTATAATATTATGCTACTTTAAGCATGAAAGTAGAGAAGGTGCAAAGGCGATACATCGATGAATTACTACATAGAATACATGGCCATTTGCAGCGGAGATTCAAAAATCATGCAGTAGATTTCTATAGGAATTCCCAAGGGTGCACTAGAGCAGCGAGATACATGCAAAGGGTGTAAACTGGGGAAGTACACCAAAGCCACCTTTCATGAGAAGGTCAGTAGAGTGTAAGCAGTCCTCGAAAGAGTTGACTCGATTGTGTGTGGACCTTTCTCGACATTCTCCACAACCAAGGTCATGTATTATGTTATATTTGTAGGTGATTTCTCACGTAAGTGCTAGATTTTATTCATGCAGAAGAAATACCTTACATTCTCCAAATGTTGTGAATTTAAAACACTTACTAAGAAAGACACTCGTAGGAAAGTGAAGACTCTCAGGAGCAATAATGATGGCGAATACATGTTGAATGAGTTTAATCACTTTTATGCAAAGGAATGCATTCGATGGGAGTTAATAACACCCCATAACCCATAGAAAAATGGGGTGGCTGAGAGGAAGAATGAAAGTATTTTGGGAGATGCATGGGTGATGTTTCATTATCAGGCCCTATCGTTGCACTTGTGGGTTGAAGCATGCAACATAGTGGTATATGTGTAGAACGGTAGTCCTCATCATATTTCCGAGATGAGTACACCATAAGAATTTTTTTTATGGAAGAAACCAAATGTGTCACACTTCAGGATCTTTGGTTCATCAATTTACTGTCATTTTTCCAAGGATGCAAGGAAAAATCTAGAGCCGATAGCTGACTTGGGCATATTTTTGGGATACATTGATACACATCACAACTATCGAGTGTATCTACCATCTCAGAAGATGACATTTTTTCATAGATATGTGAAGTTCGATGAAAAAAAGGCTATGACATGTTCCCTTGAGAGGGAGCTTCAATTGCATGAAGATGAGGAGATTTATGTTCCAAAGGAAGAACCTCAGGATTTTGTGGACCAACCACAAGCAGAGGAGAAGAGAGTGGAAGCACATGCTCATGCGGAGACATCCAGAGATGGAAGGAAGCACACTAGGGAAGCTAACAGATTATTGCATGATGCTACAGAGATTGTGGGAGCACCCACATCACAACACAAGCAGAGGAGGTAACTAGATTGTTACATTGGGTACATGGCTCTAATGAGTGAGCCAGTTGAGACATAACCATCCTCATTCGAGGAAGCATTGTAGAAGCTAGTATGGGTTGATTCCATGGTAGAGGAATATGATTCCATAGTCAAAAAAAGTGTTTTGGAAGTGGTCCCAAGACTAGAGAACAATTAAATGGTAGGTTCGAGGTGGATATACAAGGTGAAGAAAGCAGCGGATGGAAGCATAGAGAAACATAAGGGAATTTATGGCCAAGGGTTTTTCTCAGGTGGAGGGAATTGATTACAAGGAGACATTTTCTCCAGTAGCAAGGTACTCTTCTATCAGATCATTTCTATCACTTACAGTGCAGATGGGATGGAAGATCCATCATATGGATGTGAGGACAACATTCCTCAATAGAGTGATTGAGGAGGAGGTGTACATTGAAAAACAAAAAACATTTTAGACCTTTGACAGAGAGTGACATGTGTGTAGACTCAAGCAAGTGTTGTATGGATTCAAACAAGCACCCCATGCTTGGTGCACTAGGATCGAAAATTATTTCACCAGGTTGGGCTTCACCAAAAGTGAAGCAGATAAAAACCTTTATCATATTGTTTTTTAAGGTAAAGTGTTAATGATAGTACTATATGTCTATGATTTTATTTTAACCGGTGATGAAAATATGATTAAATCTTGCAAAGAGAACCTTGAAAGAGAACTTGATATTGAGGACATGGGACTCATGCATTATTTCCTCGATTTGGAAGTATGGTAAGGAGATAGGGAAATGTTTGTCTCTTAGGGAAAGTATGCCAACGATATACCAAAGAAGTTCTCCATGGAGAGCACTAAACCCATGGATACTCTTCTAGCAGGAAATTGGAGGAAAGAGGATGCCACTTAAGGTGACGAGGTGGAGGTCATTATTTACATGAATCTTGTGGGTTCAATTATGTATTTGTTGAACACGCGACTATAAATGCGTTATGAAGTTAACCAAATTAGTCAAACAATGTTTAATCCAACCAAAATGTATTGGAAGGTGGCCAAACATGTTTTGAGATACCTCATAGGCACTACTCAACATATTTTTTGGTACAGGCAGACATAGGAAGTGAAGATGCAAGGCTTCATAGATGCAGATTGGGTGGTTAGTCCATCAGATTGGAAGAGCACTTCAAGAATATTCTTCAGCATTGCGCCAACAGTAGTTTCTTGGTACAACAGAAAGCAGAGATCAATTGCACTCTGTTGACTCCCCGTAATTTGCAAGATTAGCAAGAACAAGTAGCAGGGAACCACATAAAACCAATTTTGAGTCCAAGGAACTAGCCTTCCTGGGCTCAGAGAGGGCTCTCTCTATGTTCATGTTTAATTGATTTATCTTTATGCTTATTTTTTCTGAGTTTAGGCTAGTTATGATGTTTGGGATTGTTTTGTTTTGATTTATTTATTGATTGATATATTTATTTATTTATTGTAGGTTGAACAAATAGACTGTGGGAAGCTTAATCCATTGGGCTATGGATTCATAAGAGGTTTTGATTGTACATCAACTCTGCAAGGGTTTTCGGAGGGAAAG
This sequence comes from Pinus albicaulis, assembly GCA_034641835.2. Taxonomy (NCBI): domain Eukaryota; kingdom Viridiplantae; phylum Streptophyta; class Pinopsida; order Pinales; family Pinaceae; genus Pinus; species Pinus albicaulis. The sequence goes on from JAXQQM020086371.1 coordinate 267,476, forward strand.
ATGACTATATCAAGTGGATCTTTTTAGGTTAGAATGAATATGAGATGACAACAAATTGTGAATTCAGTAAAACTAAAGGGAAATTAAGAATCCTTTAACTATACTTCAACAAGAAAATCCTTTAACATAAATGTTTAAGAGAAAATAAAGAGTAGGACACCCCTGAATTATTTAATCAAAACTTTACTAAGAAAACCTTTAAGACAACAATCCAGTAATCCTAAAGAGCAGGACACCCCTGAGTTCTCTAGCTATTACTTTCAAACAAAGAAAACATTCAAGATAACAGTTTAGTGAAATTAAAGAGCAGGACACCCCTGAATTCTTTAACTAAACTTCAAATAAGGCCTTTAAGATAAAATTTTAAGAGAAAATAAAGAGCAGGACACCCCTTAATTCTTTAGCTAAACTTTATTAAGGAAACCACAAGACAACAAGCCAGGGGGAACTAAAGAGCAGGACACCCCTGAATTATTTAATCAGACCTTGCAGAAGGAAACATAAAGATAATAGAAACAGATAGAGTTAAGGTGCCCAAACAAAATATCTAAATCTAAAATTTATTTTCTATTATTAGAGAAATGATGCACAATATGGTAAACAAAGGAGAAACACTAAAAAAGAGGGATAACATCACCATTAACATAGCTCAAGAATCCTGTGAACATGCTAGTATTAATGATGTCCAAGACAGTTACAATGCTCCAGTGCAACAATATTTGCAATTCAGAGTCTGATCAAAATCCAGTCTAGCAATCAACCAACTAACCAACCCAGCAACCAACTAACAATAAAAATGAACAATACATTCAATATTTATCTGTAGATGAGGAGGTGATCCTATTCTAGGGTTTCATACTACACTTATTATAGATTAATTGTAATCTTTACCTTTGAGATCATGCAAGGCCCAAGGCAAAGTATTTCTGACTAACTCACTGTAATAATAACTTTTGACTCAACTGCTGAGCTAACTTTAAGATATTTTTGACTTTTTTCTTTTAACATTAACTTTTACAATAACTGTTGAGCTGCTAAAAATATCTCTGACTGAAAACATTAACTGGGGTATCTTCCTTTGTTTAAGTGAAACGAGGTTGTAGGTGGCAAAAGTGATTTGAAGAAGTAATTGTTGAGTGACCTTGACACCTGGCTCTATTTCTTCATTTATTTATCCTCTGATTTTTCTTCTTCTGTATCTTCTATCTGTTTTTCTCCTACTGCTTCTGTTTGTCATTTGAATTTCCTCTTTAGCCTTTCTTATATGCTTTTTGTCTTCACTCTATATTTTCACCTTTTCTTTCATCTTTTAATATTTGACTGATATTTTACTGTGTCTTTATTATTTTTCTTCACCTTTGCCTACGTAGTCATTGTGGATTTATTTTTTTTCCTTTACCCTGTCAATGAAGAAAACTTGTTGCCTCTGTAGTGATTGAATCATCGTCAATGGTAATGATCCATTGTTGATTCAGATTAATCTTACGCTCCTAATCCTTTGATAAATAAGGCCACTAGATCATCACCCAGAGAACCTATTTTAAATCACTCTTGGACTTAGAGATGCAAATTGTTTTATCGCATTTTCTTATACATCGATCACCTGCACATTAAAAGCACTTATTAATAAAAAACATGATCTCGCATGGTGGAAAGCGATGATGGCTTGTAGGCAGTAGGGAAAACTGTGGATAGAGTCTAGGCAATGGAGGTTTTATTGGTTTTCTGTGTTTGGTTACGGCCTTCCGGGTTTTAGAAGCGTTGCAGGGGTTTACATGGTGGATTGGGGCTTATTCCAGAGTTTCAAGGTTTTGGCATGTTTGAATGGGGGTCAATAGTTTTATTTCATGGCGAGAAGGCAGTTGGTGGTTTTCGCAGAGGGCGTAAGAAGTTAGTGGTATTTTTCGTGGGGATGCGATAAGTTGTGATGATGACGTGTGGTGGATGGGATGGTCGCAAAACCACTCATTTCACAGCCCCCAAATGTTTTAAACATCGAGCTTTTGGTTTTGCGAAAAGGTGCATGAGCCGTAGGATCTGGGGGATTGGATCAGATGGTGGTTGGGTGAGCAGGGTTCGCAACTTAGTTCGGAAGGTGGGGTTAGGTAAAATAAATGAAGCATCGGGTAAATATAAAGCGAGGCCATGATTTTAATGGAGTGCGAAGGTTTAAAAACAAGGTGGGGCCTGAGATATATTTAAGCAGAGGCACTTAACTATAAAGGTGGGGGCCAAGTCATATGAGAGCGGAGGGTTTAGAATAAGGCGGGGTCTAGGGTAAGTATTAAAATGAGGGAATCAATCTTGTAATGGGGGTTTTAAACATAAAGGGGTTAGGTAAAATAAACTGGGTCTATTTTTCAGAGTGGGACTCAAGTTTAAAATTTATTTAAAAACAACATAAAGAAGGGTTTTTATATTGTTTTGAAGGAAAAGAGGGGAATGAGTGAAAGGGAGGGGTTTAATGGGATTTTCAGCAATGGGAGTGGGGTTTTGGGTAGGGTAAAGGGTAAAAATGAGGGATTAAGGTCAAAACATGGAATTCCAGAGTAAGAGAGTGGTCTGAATAGGTAAAATGAGAGATAGTGAATAGGTTAAATGGAAAATAATGAAGGCAGTGAGATTTCTGAAAATAAATGATAGTCAGGGAATGTTATTTTTAGTAGATTGTAGAAAATCCATAGTCATCTAGTGATACTGTATAATATAGGAGACTAACATTGGCTCTAGCTAGGGATGACAGCTCCTTTAGGAGGTGTCAAGAACCTCAGATCTCTGGATTTTGTAGATCAGTGGTTTGTACTTGGCTGATTTTCTTGTTGTAATTGCTGATCTGATGCAACCTTTGTGACTTTGAAAATTTCAAAAATTTTAAAACCATGCTTCCTGAAAATTAATTCTTCCTACCCATCATTCTATTCTAACATTCTTTCTTTATTCTTTGGGTCCAATTAGACTTGCAAAACCCTTGACATCATTTTATTTTGAAAAGCAAACTATCTAGATCTAACCTTATAACTTCCAAAGGATTAGATTAGACTGATAAGCTCTTTTATTCTCTACCTAGCTACTTATTTGCCAAGATTAAATAGTTTGACAGATTTTTGTTCACTATCTATCAACATGAAATTTAAAGCATGAATGAATCAAGATTAAGCAGTTTGGTCATCATGAATTGTGGCATTGTTGGACAAGCTACACACACTATTGTTTTGCAAAAAGTAAACTAAAAAATGAGGGTGTTGGTCTTAAATATTTCTGTTATCACTTATCCATAACTTTTCTTATTGGTTCAGATTAGTGCTTTGGGACCAAGATCATTATTCTATCTATCTACTGATAATCTAAGTTTAAACAGTTTGGCATATCTTCATTTTCTAACTTATCAGAAAAAATTCAAATTTTTTTCAATCATGTTTAGGTTGTATGACTGAACAAGACTTTTTCAAAGTAGTGGTATTTTGACTTGCACACTTTCAGAAATATTTATTTTTGGTATGGGGCTTACCTTTTCATTTTATTTGCCCTCTTTTATTTCTTTATTTTTGTATTATTTTTTCTGAGATTTTTGTTTAAGAAATGTTATGTACAATGAAGAAAACAAAAACTGAGATTCTCAACTAAAATAATGCCTGAGCATCCTGCCATTGATAGGACCTCCAAACAACTTTGTTCCATCCATTTCTTGTGAGAAAAATGCATTATTACCTCTTGCAAAATGAATCATGTATGGACCCTTCCATAAGTTGTCAAACTTCCCATGCTTGCCTTTTCCTCTCTTCTTGAATCCCATTTTAGTACTTTGTCTCCAATGCTGAAATTATTTTCCTTGGTCCTTTTGTCAAAGAGTTTCTTGATGTTTCCCTGCACTAGCTGTGTTCTGTTGTACACTCCATCTCTGGTTTGTTGTATCTGAATAGTTTGTTTTATTCTCCTTTGTAAGTCATTTTCTTCAGACTGCACCTCTTGAATGAGCTTCATCACTGGCACTCCCAAGTTTGTTGGGAGGACTGCATCTGTTCCATAGAATAGTTGATAGGGTGACATATCAATTGAATTTTTACTTGTCAGTTTGTCTGCCCATAGTGCATGTACCAATTTGTTGTGCCATGATTTTTTATTTTCCTCCAGCAACTTTTTAATGATGTTTACCAAACTCTTGTTTGAGGATTCAGCCAACCCATTACCTTGAGGGTAATAAGCTGTAGAATGACCCAAAGTAATATGATATTTGTGGAAAAAATCCACCATTTTCTTGCATCTAAAATCAACAAAATTGGCAGTAATGATTTTTCTAGGACAACCAAATCTAGATAGAATATTGTTTTCCATAAATCTGATAATTACTGAGTCTCTGGCAGTCCTGGAAGGAATGGCTTCTATCCACTTAGTAAAATAGTTATTTGTAGTGAGGATCCATTTATGTTGGGCAGAGGAGGCAGGGTAGATTTCTCCATTGAAATCTAGACCCCACTGTTGACAAGGAGCTTCAAAAGAGACTGGTTGTAATGGAAAAGTCAAAAATTTTCTTTTTCCCTCAAATATTTAGCATTTATGGCAGGAAATTACCATTTTGTGGATGTCTTGGAAGAGGTTAGGCCAATAGAAACCAGCCCTAAGGATTTTATTAACAGTGGTTTTCCAATAGAGGTGACCTCCACACTCTCCTTCATGAAATTCATGCATAATCATATCAGCATCTTCTTCAGGCAAACATTTAACCAATATGCACCCCAATTTTTCCAATATAAAACTTCATCTAGAATGAAGAAATTTACAGCCTTTAGTTTCAAGAATCTAGCCTTCGTTTTGGACAAACTAGGAGGAACATTTAGATTAAAAAGCACATATAATATATCAACATACCAGGGTGAGTTCAGAAATGCTTCTTCAATAGGTGGAGTCGTCAGATCCTCTTGTTCATCCAATGAGTGAATCAAGTTGATATCTAGTGCTTGAAAATTTATTTCAGCCATTACTTTAGACAGTCATTGTCCTTTGATTAGCTTGGTGGGTTTGTTTTCTGGATCATACTCCAAGATGACAACAATCCACTTACCTCTTTTTCCATCAGGGTCTTATGTAAGTATGTCTTTAACCACTGTGTGAGGTACAAAGGCAATGATGTGTGAGTGCAGAATGTAAACTCTGAAATCCTTTAGTAATTTAATTAAGGAAAAAACATGCTTTTCCATTATATTGTATTTCAGAGGTGCATCTCTCAATGCTTGGCTGGAGAATGCTATGGTCTACTCCTGTCCTTCTATGTTTTTCTGTAATAAGACAACAACAACTATGTGTTCTGATGAAAAGGAGAAAATGAAGAAATCTTTGGTGAAGTCAGGGTTGATTAGAACAGGTGTTTGGGTAAGAGCTTACTTCACCAAGTCAAAATATTTCTTTGCTTCTATGGTCCATTTGACTCATGTTTCTCTTTTGAGCATGTTAGTAATGTTTCTTAGGAGTTCTAAAAGGTTTGGTATGAACCTTCTTAAGAAATTTGTCTTTCCAATAAAAGATTGCAACTCTTTGGGATTTCTTGGGTGACTGATTTGCAATATTACCTCAATCCTCTTTGGGTCAATCTTGATCCCTTCTTCAAATATGATGTGGCCTAGAACCTTCCCTTCTTGAAGGCCAAACAAGGTTTTCTTGGGATTAAAGACAGGCCATACTTTCTACACTTTTCAAAGACCTTTCTTAAGTGAGCTAGGTATTCTTCATCAGTTTTTTAATAGACTGTGATGTCATCAAGATATATCACAATGAAGAATCCTATTTCTTCTGAGAAAGAAATATCCATTTCTATTTGAAAAGTAGCTCCAGCATTCATTAACCCAAAATGCATTTTAACATACATGAAGGTGCCCCAAGGTGTAGTGAAAGTTGTCTTGTGTTGATCATCTAGATGTAGCAACACCTGATTATACCCTGAAAATCCATCAAGAAGAGATATCCTTTTGGAGCCTACTACCCTTTGTAATATGTGATCCATTTTTTGTGAAGGGTAGGTGTCCTTCAAGGATGCTTTGTCTAAATTTCTGAAGTCTATGCAGAGCCTAATTTCTCTTGTCTTCTTCCTCACAGATAAAATATTTGAAACCCACTCGAGTACCTAAGAGGGACTATTATTCCAACATCATACATTTTATTTATCTCTTTCTCAACCAAAGGTAGTTGGACAGAATTTATTCTGTGTAATTATGTTTAAAGGGCTTCTGGTTTTCTTTGAGAGGAATCTTGTTCTGAATGATATCAGTATCCTATGACTTCAAGTCTTCATAGCTCCAAGAAAAACACATCACTGAATTCTTTGAAAAGCTCAATATATTTCTGTTTTATATGTGTTGGCAGTGTTTTATAGAGTTATCATTATGGGTTTTAGCTCACTGCCTATATTTCACTCTTCTACATTTGCTTCAGTGGATTCCATCTTTGGCTTCTTGGCAACATCATTAAAATCAAACAATTATTCTAGAGGGACTAACCCTTTTGGCAAGGTAATATCTCTGAACTGCAACACTTCAAAATCTTCTTTTTCTAGATCTGTACACAGCTCTATCTTATTTGGTTCATCTTTTGCTAACATATTTATATCAACATCATCAGGGGGCTATTTTTTGTATGATTTTTCCTCAATAGAGAAATCGTCTTTAGGATCTGAGTCTGAATTTGGAATTTCAAACTCATTTCTAGACTGTATGAAATCTTCAATCCTTTTTTCACCTTCAAAAACTTTCCAATATTTTATATTGTTAGGGACTGCTGGTCTATATTTGACTTGTACTGTGTATTGTTTGTTATGATGATGTTTTTGACAAGTACTGGCTGCAAATGCTAGTCCATTGGCTAGGATATTTTGGTTTCTTGGGGTGAAGGCAATATCATATTCCTTGAATGTTTTAAGGAGGTCAAGGGCATCATTCCTATATGCTATTAATCTAGGATGTTTAGCTGAATATTCTCCCTTAATCTGCGTAATGAATAGCTCAGAATCCCCATGGACAAAGATCCTTTTAGCTCCTAATTTCTTGAGTAATTGTAGCCCTAGGAGGAGTGCCTCATATTCTGCTATATTATTTGTACATTAGAAGTTTATTTTATATGAATGACCATTTTCATAGTTGTTCTCAGTGTTGTGAACCCAAACACCTTCTCCAGATCTAGTTGTGCCACAAGAACCATCAAAGCTCATGCTCCATAGAGGTTTAGTTTCAGGCTTTCCATTATGTTGTTCTTTATCTATTTGGTTTGCCTGGTCTGATTGTTCTTTAGTTGTTTGTTAATTTTTTTCTATTTGTTCATTAATGTTTTCATCATTGTAAATGAATCAAGGTCTATGTGGATAGAATAGAGAGGGGAGTTATTAGGTTTTTCTTGACTTCTAACCATGTGTTTCATATGAGTCTCCCTATGTAATATTCTTGGTTGACTATAGACTGGTATGGTAGCATAGGTCATATCCATTTGGAGGGTGCCTTGAAGTTTGGCTCCCCATGAGTGTGATAGGAGCATGCCATATTTGGGAGGTATGTCAGCCACTACAATATCCATTACTAGGATTTTGGCTGGTATTTGTGCTAGATTAACACAAAGATCTTTGACTAGGCCTAGACATTTAACTCTACTAGAGTCAAAAGAGTACAAGTCTTTGTATGGTCTAGCTATGTCAAGGCCTAGTATCTCCATTACTACCTTTGGCATGAGGTTATGTGAAGCTCCTGAACCTAACAAGGCATTGTGGAGGATTTTATCATGAATATTCGAGCTGACATAAAATGGAGGCACACCTCCCTTTTGAAATTTTCCCTCTACTTCAGGTCCAAACAAAAGCTCAGGTTTGTCATCATTTAAATTTACAGAATCAACATTTTCTCCTATGTTTAAAGTTTTCAAAAATTAGGATCTGTATAGATCTTGGCCAACTAATTCAGTAAGAGGTATGTAGATTTTTATCTTGGCAATTTCATTCTTAATAGTGAATGGTGTTTGTGTTTTTGGCAGATTTAAATCAATTTTATCAGACATTAATTTTGCAACAATTTTAGATTGCTGATTTGTTTTGGGGATCTCAGTTAAATTAGTTTTATTAGGGCTACTATTTGATATACTAGTACTTCTTTCTGGATTTTTTTCATTTTTATTTTTATCAGAACTTTTAACCACTATGTTTGAAGTTTCTGCCGTCTTTTAAGGACCATTTTTAGGAATCTTCCTAGCAGAAATTTCTGGGTTATTTCTCTTAGGAGTATCTTGGGTTTTCTTGCTTTTGAGCTCATATTGCCTATGCACTTCCATGATGGCATTTTCGAAGCCTTGTTTATATTCCTTGGATTCTAGGCATTCTTCTTCCTTTGGGGAAAACATGCCTTGTTCTTCCTCAGTGAGGAAAACGAAATCCTTGTTTTTAACTCCCATTAAATTGATATGAATTTCCTTTGGTTCCTCAATTACCCACTCATCTTCATCAACATAGTTTTCTTGGAAAGGAGGCCTGATTCGCTGGTCAGGTCCTCTCTGTCTTATTTGAGGGGGATTTCTCCTAAATTTTTGGTTTTGGTTCTGGTTTTGATTTCTATTTTGAGGAGCTTCTTGGTTTTCTCTGGGGTAAGCTCTCTCATTCATGTTTATTCTCTCCATCATCCTTTCCATAGTTCTAAATAAGTTATCAATCTTAGTATCAGATGTGGAGGCCACAACTTCCTCCCTATATGTGACTCTCTTTTCATTTTTCATTCTAGATCTTTTGGTAATCATATTTGCCTCCACACTTAATACACCCCTCTGCATATCTTCTAATGTAAGAGGGTCTCTTTCTCTTAGTTTATAAGCCATTTCTGGGTCAAAGCCATCCAGAAATTTCATTAGGGCTAGGCCTTGTGGAGGTTTCATGTGGGCAGGGAGGGCATTATAAACACTATTGAACCTAGTGCAGTAATCCTGGACATTCTCTCCAATGTTTATTTTAATGTTTTCATATTATGATAAGATTTGGAGAGGGTTCTTCTTGACTTCCCATTTTTTTAGGAATAGTTGATGAAAAGTGGGGAGGTCATGTACACTGTCAGGGGTTAGGCCTTTGAACCATTTTCTTGCTTCTCCCCTTAAGATTTGAGAAAAAAATCTTAGTTTAACAGTCTCATCATCTATTTCTTATCTGTCAAAATAGTCATTCATTCTATCCAGATGTTGTTGAGAATTTGTAGGACCACTTGCATCATATAAGGGAATCTTGGACTGATAGACCTGTGGTAGAACTACTAAAGGAAATGGTAGAAATAATGGGGCATACCAGGTTGCCATGGCTGGGGGTTGGGGAAACAAAGGAGGGTTAACAAGTTGAGGGTTTATAAGAGGAGGTGGAGGGTTAAATGGAGGAAGGTGAACAGTGGGTGTATGAATGGGGGTTGAAGTTAGTACAACAAGATTCTGCTGTAGGATGGATAGGTCTAAAACTATCTGGGTTATCCAACTCTGGGATTTAGTCCTGGATAAGCTTTGTTCCAGGGGTAAGCCAGATAGGATATTTTGCAAGTCTTTAAGGTTTTTAGGTAAGGAACTTTCTTTGTGAATAGTTTTGGTAAGAGTTGGATTTTTAGATCTAGGATATTTCCTTAGGATGTGCTCTGGATTTTCAACTATTGCAGGAGGGTTTGGGTCAGGATGGGATCTAGTACAGATTCTTCTAGAAGCCAGAACTTGGACCCAAGACACAAAGAGGTTGAAAATTTATAATAGTTTGGAAAACAAACTAATCTGTGAAAGAAATACTTTATTCACCAAGTATTTTGAGTGGGTTCTTATTTGAGGTTTGATGATATCGGGATTTATCAATAATTTCCCAGTGAAGTCTGTAGAAAAACAATGGAGTCAACAGGCCTACTAAAAACTAGTGGAGTCACAAGGTGGATGGTTTTAACTGTCTTGAGGCTGGCTTTTGTCCACCATCAACAACCAGTAATAAATCTTGGCTAACACTTGAGTCATCTAAATTTGAATTTGGGTTTTCAGAGTTCTTGAGGAAATATTAATATGTTTTAATAACTCAGCTTCCCTAGTATGGTCGCCATTATGTTGGTTCCCCGTAATTTGCAAGATTGGAAAGAACAAGTAGTAGGGAACCACATCAAACCACTTTGGAGTCCAAGGACCTAGACTTCCTGGGCTTAGAGAGGGCTCTCTCTATGTTCATGTTTAATTTATTTATCTTTATGATTATGTTTCTAATTTTAGGCTAGTTATGAATTTTGGGATTTTTTTGTTTTGATTGATTGATTTATTTATTTATTTATTGTAGGTTGAACAGATAGATTGTGGGAAGCTTAATCCATTGGGTTATGGATTCATAAAAGGTTTTAATTGTACATCAACTCTGCAAGTTTTTTCATAGGGAAAGTTGACTATATCAAGTGGATATTTTTAGGTTAGAATGAATATAATATGAAAACAAATTGTGAATTCAGTAAAACTAAAGGGAAATTAAGAATACTTTAACTATACTTCAACAAGAAAATCCTTTAAGATAACTATTTAAGAGAAACTAAGTAGCAGGACACCCCTGAATTCTTTAATCAAAACTTTACTAAGAAAATATTTAAGACAACAATCCAGTAATCCTAAAGAGCAGGACACCCCTAAATTATTTAACTAAACTTCAAAGAATACCTTTAAGATATCAGTTTAAGAGAAACTAAAGAGAAGGACACCCCTGAATTCTTTAGCTAAACTTTATTAAGGAAACCTCAAGACAAAAAGCCAGGTGGAACTAAAGAGTAGGACACCCCTAAATTCTTTAATCAAACCTTGCAGAAGAAAACATAAAGATAATAGAAATAGATAGAGTTAAAGTTCCCAAACAACATATCTCAATCTAAAATTTATGTTCTATTATCAAAGAAATGATGCACAATATGGTAAACAAAGGAGAAACAATGAAAAAGAGGGATAACATCACCATTAACATAAATAAAGAATCTTGTGAATGTGCTTGTATTAATGATGTCCAAGACAGTTACAATGCTCCAGTGAAACAATATTTGCAACTCAAAGTCTGATCAAATTCCAGTCTAGCGATCAGCCAACTAACCAACCCAACAACCAACCAACAATAAAAATGAATAGTACATGCAATATTTATCTGCAGATGAGGAGGTGATCATATTCTAGGGTTTCAGACTGCACTTATTACAGAGTAATTTTAATCTTGACCTTTGAGACCATGCAAGGCCCAAGGCAAAGTATCTCAGACTGAATCATTGTAATAATAAATTTTGACTTAACTACTGAGCTAACTTTAAGATATTTTTTACCTTTTTCCTTTATCATTAACTTTTACAATAACGGTTGAGCTGCTAAAAATATCTCTGACTGAAAACATTAACTGAGGTATCTGCCTTTGTTTAAGTGAAACAAGGATGTAGGTGGCAAAAGTGATTTGAAGAAGTAATTTTTGAGTGACCTTGAAGCCTAGCTCTGTTTATTCGTTGATTTATCCTCTGATTTGTCTTCTTTTGTATCTTCTATCTATTTTTCTCCTACTTCTTTTGTTTGTAATTTGAATTTCTTCTTTAACCTTTCTTATCTACATTCTGTCTTCATTCTGTCTTTTCACCTTTTCTTTCATCTTTTAATATTTGACTGATATTTAACTGTGTCTTTTTTATTTTTCTTCACCTTTGCCTGCACATTCATTGTGGATATCTCCTTTTTCCTTTACCCTGTCAATGAAGAAAACTTGTTGCATTTGTAGTGATTGAATCATCGTCAATGGTCATGATCCATTTCTCATTTATATTAATCTTGCGCTCCTAATCCTTTTATAAATAAGGCTACTGGATCGTCACCCAGAGAAACTGCTTTAAATAACTCTTGGACTTAGAAATGCAGATTTTTTTTATCACATTTTCTTATACATCGATCACCTGCACATTAAAAACACTTATTAATAAAAACATGATCTCGCTAGGTGGAAAGCAATGATGGCTTGCAGGAAACAGGGAGAACTGTGGACAGATTCCTGGCAATGGAGGCTTTATTGGCTTTTTGTGTTTTTTTATGGCCTTCCAGGTTTTAGAAGTGTTGCAGGCATTTACATGGCAGATTGAGGCTTATCGCAGAGTTTCGGGATTTCAGCATGTTTGCACGAGGGTCAGCAATTTTATTTCATGGTGAGAAAGCGGTTGGCAGTTTTCACACAGGGTGTAAGAGGTTAGTGGTATTTTTCGCGGGGATGCGATAAACTGTGATGATGATGCATGGCAGATGGGATGGTTGTGAAACCACCCATTTCGCAACCCCCAAATGTTTTAAACATCGGGCTTTTGGTTTTGCAAAAAGGTGTGCGAGTTGTAGGATCTAGGGGATTGGATCGGACGGTGAGCGGGTGAGCGAGGGTCACACGTTAGTTCAGAAGGTGGGGTCGAGTAAAATAAATGAAGCAGCGGGTAAATATAAAGTGAGGTTAGGATTTGAATGGAGTATGGAGGTTTTAAAACAAGGTGGGGCTCGGGATATATTTAAGCGGAGGCGCTTAACTATAAATGTGTGGGCCAAGTCATATGAGAGCGGAGGGTTTAGAGTAAGGCGGGGCCCAGGGTAAGTATTAAAATGGGGGAATCAGTCTTGTAACAAGGGTTTTAAACATAAAGGGGTCAGGTAAAATAAAACAGGTCTATTTTTCAATGTGGGACCCGAGTTTAAAATTTATTTCAAAATAATATAAAGAATGTTTTTTATATTTTTTTGAAGGAAAATATGGGAATGAGTGAAAGGGAGGGGTTAAATTGGGTTTCAGCAATGAGAGTGGGGTTTTGGGTAGGGGAAAGAGTAAAAATTAGGGATTAAGGTCATAACATGGAATTCTAGAGTAAGAGGGTGATCTGAATAGGTAAAATGAGAGATAGTGAATAAGTTAAATGGAAAATAATGAAGGTACTGATATTTCTGAAAATAAATGATAGTGAGGGAATGTTATTTTCAGCAGACTATAGAAAATTCATAGTCATCTAGTGATACTATAGAATACAAGAGACTAACACACTCAGATCAGCAGAAGAAGAGTACATGGCTGCTAGTCAAGGAGTTTGTCAAGCTATCTAGATGAGGAATATTCTTGTTGGTTTATTTGGTGAGATGATTGATCCTACTATGATTTAATGTAAGAATGATATTTGTATCAAACTCTCTGAAAATCCATTTTTTCATTACCGATCCAAGCATCTTGACATTCATTATCACAATCTATGATATTGTGTGTAGAGGTGGATCATGTTGTTTGAATACATTCCTACAGATGAACAAGATGCATAAATTTTGGCAAAGGAATTGTCAAGAAGAAAATTCAAGTTCCATAGAGGCAGGATTGGAGTATCTGATAATCCCTTTCTTGCTGATATGGGTTGTTGAAAAATGGAAAAAATAAAATAATGATTTAATTTTCCCTTGAATTAAATTAGGAGAAAATTGTGATTCCACATCACAAGAAAACTTGTGCAAGTTAAGTAAGTTAGTTTCACTTAGTTGGTTCAGTTAATTCGATTTGAGGGCATAACTTGAGTAATGTAGAGTGATTACAAAATTTTAGGAACCTAGGTTGAGTTTAATTTAAGTTGTAATAATTTAATTCAGATAAACTGAGTTAAAGTCGATTAAACTAGTTCCAAATGTTTGAGGAACTAGTAGGAGGTCTAAAAGTGGGGTGAAGTTTCAGTGTTCAACCAGGTAACTAATAAATAAGCCATAATTAGCTCATGCATGCATGAAATACGAGTTACCCAATTGAGAATTGAGTTCAATGGTAGTGTACTATCTGTAATATAATTATCCAAGTTGTACAAGTGGTGCATGTAGTCTATACTATTCCCAAAGGGAAGCATGCAACAATATTAAACAATACTGCAGAGAAATAACGCAGTTCAGAAAAGTAAGGGAAGGAGGCCAATATGGAGACCCTTCTTTAACATTTATAACAGCAAATCAGATGTATAATGAATCCCATGAGGTTTACAAGAGGAAATAGAAGTCTCCAATGAAGAAAAATCCTCAAAAATAGGTGCAGCAACCAGACATATGAACCAAAACTGCCTTGACAGCGTTATTTTTATTAGGCTGCAACAATTGTTGATTACAACTTAGATCTAGAGAAAATTAATGCATGAAAATTCAGATCTATGAAATATCCATACACTATAAAGGCTCTCCTTCAAATACCCCTTGGAGTTTTCAACAATACATGAAGCTCATGGAGTAGATCTGAGATCTAAAAGCTGCAGATCTGCAGAAATCTTCAGATTTACAGGAATATTTAGATTTGATATGATGTATACAATAATATGATCCTCTTCTATGGATATCAAAGGTGAAGGGAAGATCCCCAACACATGAACACCAATACTCCAAAATGTTATGCCAAAAGTCCCTGCAATAGCACCTACAGAAAAATGAAGATCTCGAAATAAAACTATGTTGTAGGGTTTAAGATAGGTTTGGCCTGATGCCAAGATTTGGATCTGATGCTCCAATGATCCAATATTATATTTCCAATGGAATAGAATACTTTCCCACTGAAAAGACGCACTAGATTGGTCTAGATCTGAATAGATCTAGCCTCCACTTATTGCAGCTTACAAAGACAACCAAACCCTCAACAGGATCTGCATTGTAGTTGGAAGAAGAAGCTTGGCCTTCAGCCTGATAGTGGACAAGAAAAGCAATACTCTTCCAAGAGGCCTCTCAAGGAAAGAGATTTGATTCCTAAATAGGAAATCCTTGTGCTAAACATCACTATTCTCTGCTAAAAAACAAGGAGAATGAGATATGTCTAAACAGACAATATACTCTGAAAAATGTAATCACATCAACAACTTTCTCATGCTGCCATCCTCTTCCTTTTATAATTTGAGAGCTTGCAAACCCTAAACCACCTTCATTGAATTGGCTCCTTTCACATGAACCATCTCCATCTAAAACTATGTTGTGCATAATTGATGGCCACTCCTCCAAGACAGTGTTGTTGATTTGGTCATGGTTGACCCAGTCAAACATTTAACCCCTTTCACACCTAAGGGTGCTTATTTACATAGCCCAGATTTATCTTTGTTCACATGTGGCATTGATTTATTCACTATTTAAGAGTTTTATGATCCTCCTTTACAATTTTATTCATGAAACAGAAAAGCAAAACAAAATTGAATATTCCCATTAGCTTGGGCTAATTGGGAATATTATAGTTCTCCCCTCCAAAATGTTGCTTGTCCTCAAGCAACTGATAACATGAGTGCTACAACTCATCTCTTCCTCCTTTGGTGACACACACATGAGTTAGAATTCCTCCATAGGCCAAGTGTTCACCAAACCATCCCTCCATGACTTGTTCCTCCAAAGTTCTCGTGAGATGCAAGTAGCCCATCCCATATGGAGACAATAGATCACAAGAAACAAACATGGTTTGCCCAATGTTCTCCTTGAAATATGAAACATAAGGTACATGGAGAATATCCATCCCATAGGGCACATGCATACCTTCCCTCCTTCCTCCATACATCCCCATAGAAAGTACAAGCACATCATCAATGTAGGGGATCAAAACAATGTACATACAAACAGAAATTTGTACATATGGAGGCAGGTCATAGTCCCACATGTGGAACCAGCGTAGTGCATCTCCTACCTGCATCAAATCTAGATGTGGCAAGTTGTTTTCCCACCACTTAATTGCTGCCCATACCATCTCACCATAGCTAAAAGTGTGAGATATATTTGGTGCTTTAGGGAAGCACCCATCATGTTGCAAGATCTCCCTCTTTCCTCCAAGGGAGTGGCCAAATTCAGAAATTTTTGTGGCCTAATATTTGCCATGAAGCTTACAAGATATAATACTCCTCCTTGGAATCATGGCCTGCATAAACATGGTGAAATAATGCATAAAATCAAAATATAAAACATGTGTAACAAGAGCATGCTTTTCACCAACAATTCTCCTCATATCGATGGAGTTGTGCATGGATCTATCCCCTTCCTCAAGGAAATAAAGAGAAGTCTTATTTAACTCTTCCATAGAGTTATGTTTTTGCTCCATCTCCACATGGTACATGCATCTTTGACAATGCTGATATAGTTCTTTTTCAAATCCATTTCAATATTAGCTCCTCAAGATGATATTGTTGAGATTCATGGAATTTTTTTGGCTGAAACATAACTCCTCATAGGCCCTTTGTAGAAACTTCTCCTTGAGCTTGGAGGCTCTAGACAAGAAGATCCTACCATGATTATAGAATACTCCATCTAGGATTGAATAGTTCCCACCATGTAGCAAGTCATGAAGAATCATGTAGGTGTGAAGATCCTTGGAATATTCCACCAATAGTTGGGATTTCAAATATGGATCTAATTTCCCCAACAATGACAGCGCTGATAATGTGTCAAATGAAATGTCTGCCATGTTGCTGCTCTTCTCCTTGACATCTCCCATGCCAAAGGTGTATGTTGGAAGGTTGCTATTCCTTTCTTGCTGCCCTTCTTGCATATGCATATGCTCAACAGAAAATGGAAGTTCTTGGAAGTCAGTCTCCCATGGAAGGCTATCATCTATCCAAAACCTCCTTGGCCTTGCCAAAGTATACATGTGTGACCACCATCTGTCATCATGTAGGGAAGAGTGTTCTCCAAATGAGTTTTCCTCCTGAATCTTCATATTCAAGGATTGCCTTCCTTGCTCCATGATGGTGCCAATCTTCATTTTTGGAGCATCCTTTCTCAGCACAGTATGAGATGAGAGAATGGATAATGGTGATAAGGGAAAAATACTTTCCCTCTCCTTGAGCTTTCCCCATACTCTCAGCACTATAGCATGGTCTTCTAGTGCTCCCTTCCTTCTTGGATATATGTAAGGAGCATCTATGCATGAAAAATATTTCACCAAATCTGAATCAGGTGGTCTCCCAGGTGGTTTACCAAAATAAAATGATGACCAATATCTCATCCCCATGTGAATAATATATGGGAACATCTTATGACTACTTCCACTGCGCAAATCCATCTCTTATTTATGTGTGGAAGCCTCATGATAATGGGGTATCACCCTTATGGATGTAAGGGTGCTTCTGATTGAAGAAATTCCCCCATCTTTTCCTCCATGCAATAGTGGATCACCTCCTATCATGAAAATGTTGTGATCCTTCCTTTGTTCTTCTTCTCCTACCTTCTAAAAGTTCTCACAGTCTAAGGTGCTTCCTTTAGATGTAGTTAACTCATGAACACCCAATATCTCCTTGGTGTCAAGTGTCTTGATGAGAAAGGACTGATTTGTCATAATGTGTGTTCCCAAAATTGTATGCACTGTTGGAACACATTCCCTCCATTGTTTTGTCTCATTGTCTATCATCATAGACACATGCTACTCATTATCTCCCTGTGTAGGATCCTTGGGAGCTTCTTGCAAAGATACAAGAGTCCTCCTAGTGGAAGCAATTGCTTCACCTCCATCTTCCAATAGATCTCCTCCTGCCATGACAAAGCTGGAGGATCTTTCTAGCTCTTATTCTTCCTTCTCCTCATCAATGGATCATGACTCATCATTAAGAGATCCTTTCTCATGATCTCTTTTTGAAAAATGAATCCCCCTATCTTCTTCTTGAGAGAAATGTTCTTGCTGAAGTGGGGCCTTTGCCCTTACCAAATCATGTAGCATATCTTTAACTCCCTCAACAACGTCCTGGAATGGATTTATCTTCATGGATCCTTCCATCTCATTAAAAGGTTCTGGATTCTTGGACTTAGTTTGTTCACCCAAAGAAATTTCAGATGGCATAGAATCAAATATTTTCACTAACCTCCTAGTGAACTTTGTAAGTAGAGATGTTTACATTTTCTAATGAATAAGATTCAAATAACCACCAGGCATAAGCCTTACCTTAGAGGTGTAGCGCTGCTACTCTTATGGCTTCTTCTTCTGCAACTTGATGCAACTGGAAATATGTGTCTAGATCCTTTACCCAAGACTTGGCTGAGCTCTCAGGTGATCCATAAAATGTAGGTAGAAAGGTTCTACCCAAAGTGGGCTGCATGCACCCTCTCCTTTTCTTTTATATGTTGGATATTATTTCTTCTTTAAGTCGAAAAAAATCTGGGAAGCTTAGATGCTCTTTGAATCTCTTAGACTGAGATTCATATTCCTAGAGATAGTCACCAAGAGTCTCCTCTTTAGGTGTCTCTTCTCTTTCTTCTTCTCTTGCTAGGAATGTAGGCATGCTACAACGTTGTAGATCTGGTTATGTAGCTGAATTCTCATAGACATAAGATGAAGAAATGAGGCTTTCTTCATGTGAAAATATTTTCAAAGGATCTATAAGTCTTTCATTCCTCATTCCCCTGATTTCACTTTTCTGCTCATGCATAGTTTGGAATAGAGTTTTTGAGAACTCTTTCCCTTTCATTCTTCCAGATAAAGGGTTTTGTCCCTTGTCTTCTTTGTCTTCTATGTAATAAATATTCTTCTTCTATATTTTCTCTCTTTGAAAAGACATATTGGCTTCTCAGTAAGCATAGGCTATGCCAAGATGATTGCTCTGATACCACTGTAATATTCCCAAAGGGAAGCATGTAGCAATATTAAATAATACGGCAGAGAAAAATCACAGTTTAGCAAAGTAAGAGTAGGAGGCCAATATGGAGACCCTTCTTTAACATTTATAACAAAAAATCAGATGTATAATGAAGCCCATGAGATGTACAAGATGACATAGAAGTCTCCAATGAAGAAAAATACTCAAAAAGAGGTGCAACAACCAGACATATGAACCAAAACTGCCTTGACAACCTTATTTTTATTAGGCTGCAACAGATGTTAATTAAAACTTAGATCTAGAGCAAAATAATGCATGAAAATTCAGATCAATGATAGATCCATACACTATAAAGGCTCTCCTTCAAATACCCCTTAGGGTTTTTAGCAATACATGAAGCTCATGGAGTAGATTTGAGATCTAAAAGCTGCAGATCTACAGAAATATTCAGATTTACAAGAATATTCAGATCTGATATAATGTATACAATAATATGATCCTCTTCCGTGGATCTCAAAGGTGAAGGGTAGATCCCCAACACATGAACACAAATACTCCAAAATGTTATGCCAAAATTCCCTGCAACAACACCTACAGAAAAACACAGATCTGGAAATAAAACTACACTGTAGGGTTTAAGATAGGTTTGACTTGATGCCAAGATATGGATCTGATGCTCCAATGATCCAATACTCTCTTGCCAATGGAATATAAGACTTTCCCACTGAAAAGAGGAACTATATTGGTCTAGATCTGAATAGATCTAGCCTCCACTTGCTGTAGCTTACAAAGACAACCAAACCCTCAACAGGATCTATGTTGTAGTTGGAAGAAGAAGCTTGGCCTTCAGCCTGATAGTGGACAAGAAAAGCAAGACTCTTCTAAGAGGCCTCTCAAGGAAATAGATGGGATTCCTAAATAGGAAATCCTTGTGCTAAACAACACTATCCTCTGTTAAACAACAAGGAGAATGAGATATTTCTAAACAAACAATATACTCTGAAAAATGTAATCACATCAACAACCTTCTCATGCTACCATCCTCTTCATTTTATAATTTGAGAGCTTGCAAACCCTAAACCACCTTCATTGAAATGGCTCCTTTCACATGAACTATCTCCATCTAAAACTGCTTTGTGCATCATTGATGGCCACTCCTCAAAGACATCACTGTTGATTTGGTCATGGTTGACCCAGTCAAACATTTAGCCCCTTTCACACCTAAGGGTGCTTATTTACATAGCCTAGATTTAGCTTTTTTCAAATGCGGCATTGATTTATTCATTGTTTAGGAGTTTTATGATCCTCCTTTACAATTTTATTCATTAAACAGAAAAGAAAAACAAAATTGAATATTCCCATTATCTTGGGCTAATTGGGAATATTACATAGTCAGAGAAGGGCCTATAGGGATTGCACAATTATGGATAAGGAATTTTCCTGAATAATAGAGGCCAATTCCCAAGGAAATAGTGCAAGGAAATAGGGACTTGAGCAAGCATAAATTAGGTTAATTATTTACCATAGGCAGCTTGTCAAGCAGTGAGATAGATTATACTTGTGCAGAGATTTTTCAAGCTTGAACAAACATTGTATTTCTTCTCTATTTTATACCTAATGAAATACAAGTAGGAAGGGGTTTTGAGCAGTTTCATTCCCATGGATATATCCTTGTGTATGTGTGTTAAATAAAGATGCATGTTTTTTATATTGCTTCTCAAATGTGAATTTTTTTCCACATATGAGTAAAGTAGATTTGAGTCTTATGTTTAAGAACATTACATGAGTAGTTTTGAATCTAAATTTAATTTCTACATAATATGATTTAGGGTTATGTGGATTTTCCATTCCTTTATGGATCTAATTTTGTTAGGGTCTACCTTAACACCCTCATGAGATACAATATGACCCAAATATTCCATCTCATATACCCCAAAGAAAAATTTGGAGGTTTCTGCAAATAATTGTTTCTCATCCAATAGTTTGGGAACCCTATCAACATGTTGAACATGATCCTTCCAAGACTTGTTGATTAGTATATCATCAAAAAATACTAACACAATTTTTCTAAGGAAGGGTTTGAAAATGGAATTCATGAAACCTTGAAATGTGGAAGGTGCATTAGTAAGGCCAAAACGAATGACCAAAATATCATAATGACCTTCATGAGTTTTGAATGTTTTTTTTGGAATGTCTTCAGTCTTCATTCTAATTTGATGATATCCTGAAAAAAATCCAACTTGGTGAAGCAAATTTCTCCATGTAATTCATCCATAACTTCATAGATGACATGAATGGGAAATTGATCCAGGTAGATATTGGTGACCACTCTCCTATTCCACTTGGACCCCCACCATTGTTTCTTTCATTTTTTCATTTTCCTTAATTGTAGCACAAATTACTATATTTAGAATTTTTTCAGGTCCTAAACTTCCAGAGCCATTTTAAGGCCCTAAACAAAATTTTTTTGGAAACTTGGGAGCAATATGGGTCTTTTGCCATGTTTCTCACTCAAAATTTGTAGTCCTCAAATAGATATTTCTAACGAGGTATTGTGCACTTCAAATGGAGATCGTATGCCAAAGTTACATCCCTGAGAAGTTGAAGTACCAATTCACGCAAACGAGGCCCATAGTTTTGGCGCTTCATCTCCTAGGGTTAGGTTTTTGAATGTTTAGGGCTTTCCATTGTTTCTCAATAATAAATAGTCCTTCGAGCCTCATTTTAACACAGTTCAGAGGCCTGTAGCCGCCACTTCTCTTCTCAGAGATAAGCTACCATCACCCTAGTTAGTTTATTTCCATTATGTCTGTAAGCATATTTCTGTTATATGATATTAATGAAACGAAGTGTTATTGCATCTTTGTGTTTATGTTTATTTCTGTATTTTATTGTGTTCTTTCATAAATATGGATCAATGGTATAAGAGCGATCTTCTCTTTATTTTCTTTTCTTTTCATGTCCCAAATGAGGTTAGGGTATAAGGAGTTAGGTCTCAATCTGGTTGAACCCTTGCAAGATCAGCCTCGCAAACCCTGACGACCTCCCATGGCAGAAGAAAAGAAAGATGAGGGAGAAGGAGATCTTATCAAATTATTTCTTGAGGATACCCTCTAGAAATAAAGGAACACAATGATGGATAACATTTCCCAGATCCTTCAACGACTGCCCACCGACTGCGCATCTGCATCCAACAACCACTCTGGAGACACCACTCCTTTCAAGGTATAGGTCAACTTCGACATTCATATATTTGAAGGCCAGATAGATGCAGACACCATATATAGATGGTTGAATTTGGTGGAAGGGTATTTCTCAGTCCATGATTTCTTTGATTGAGAAAACATTTCTTTTGCACTCCTCAAAGCCACTGCCCATGTCGAGGATTAGCGGGAAACCTACTGTGATAAAAAGGACGAGAGGGAAACCTTAATATTTTCGACCACACCCACTTTGAATTCTTTCTGAGATTCCATCAAGGAACAATATTATCCCATGGGGATCTATGATTAAAAGTACATACAATGGACTACGTTGCGGCAACAAAAGGATCAGGATGTGCACGAGCTCACGAATTTGTTCCATATCTTGCACACAAAGTTGGGTTTTAAATATTCAGAGAAACATTTGGTGCTCAAGTACCGTAGTGGTTTGAACATAAACATTCAGGAGGAAATGGAGTTCCTTGAAATTACCTCACTTGGCACAACATATTGATATGCCACCAAGATCGAGCAGAAATTCAAAGTAGAAGAAGTGATACTTTGGATCCGTGAATCCAAAGCTAGGGAAAGGTGCCCCTAAATTGAATAACAAGGGGAAAAGCCAAAACAGGGAAACTCAGAACAGCACCACAAAGCAATAGAATGACATGGGGAAGTGGTGTGAATTTCGTAACAGCTCCACTCACAACACAAGTGAATGTCAGGCCAAATAGTCTTTAGTGACTGAACTGAAGGCATGTGAATCAGATGCAAGTTCTGATTTTGAGTCAGAATCGGACAAGGGAAAGGACAAGGGGAAGAAAATCATTGATGCGAAACGAAATTCCACTATTTCCACCACCAAGCTATAGAGGGAGGATCCTAAGGATCTAGAGGAGGGGGGGTTCCTCTTCCATTCACAGATCTGGGTGAAGGTTTCACCACTACAATTCCTTGTCGATAGTGGAAGCCAAAAGAACCTCATTTCAACAGAGGTCGTGAAGAGGATTGACCTACTAACCACAACACACCCATAGCCGTATACCATCGAGTGGCTTCATTAAGGAAGAGATCTTCATGTCAGCCAGCAGTGTCACCTTTTGTACAACATCAAGCCCTTCACGGATGAGGTACTGTTGCTCCTCTTGACATGTTTTATGTATTATTGGGCCAACCATACTTAAGGAAGCGAAATGTTGTGTATATGTCTAGGCCTCATTCTATTATCATTACTTTGAATAATAAGTTGTACAGGATACCAAAGATAGTACCATATCCTGCCATCTCTTTGATCAATGCAAAGCAACGCATAAACATTATTTCCCAAACCAGGAAAATAGTTTTCATTAAAATTCTCCCATAGGGCAAGAAGAAGATTATGGCCACAACCTCCAAACAAGGCTCCCCTACACGATAGCAGTAGATGGACAAAGTTGTTGAGGAATACAGGGACATTTTCTCCTCACCCATAAAGGTTCCTATACACTGTCTGGTCAAGCACTCCATTGATCTGACCCCAGGTGCGCCGCTGCCAGATGTTTCCATATCTCACGTGACGACACAGAAAAAATACACACGTGTACTGTCTAAGGGTGATAAAGGAAACATATTTATTGAACACATCCAGCACATCTTCCAGCAATTCCACAACATCTTTTAGAAATCCAATTCCAAGTACAAGTAGCGACATGATCAACATCGGGTGCCACACAAGTTCCAAGTAGGTGACAAAGTTTGGTTGCATTTGCAGAAAGAACGCCTAACCTGATAACACTTGAAGCTCATACCACTCTGATATGAACATTGCATCATTATCAAGGTTGTGGGAGACAATGCATGTGAGCTCAACATTCTTTCATTCCTTGTCCAGAAACCAATGTTCAATGTGGATCGCCTTCGGCCATACATTCCACCATTACTAGACACATCCGACATTGCAGATCTCACGGGGGAACTCAATGAAATGGGGACCATTGCTTCCTAAGGCAGGAGGAATGATCCAGGTGGATATTGGTGACCACCCATCTATTCCACTTAGACCCCCACCATTGTTTCTTTAATTTTTCCAGTGTCCTTAATTGTAGCACAATTTACTATTTTTAGCAGATTTTCGAGTCCTGAACTTCACCTTAGGGGAATTTTGAGGTCTAAAATGAGGCTCCTAAGAAAAATGTACAATTTTTGGAGCAAGGTCTCCCACACCGATGAAATTTTGTCCAATTTTGTATTATTTTTATTATATTTAGTCTAGCACATGGGTGATAGGGTGGATAAAAGCCCCAATACGTTGTAAGAG
>JAXQQM020091609.1:0-39816 GCA_034641835.2 Pinus albicaulis
AACATGAGGCAAATTCGAGCGCTAACATAGTGGCAACCATACTGGGGAGCGTCCTCCCCGGTACAGGATGACAAAGTTTAGATCCGATTGTTGATGGTGGACAGCAGTCAGACACCTGAAGGCTGAAACATTCACCTAGCAACTCCAACTCGATCCAGAGATTCCAGTGCTCACTGATCCATTCATGCAATGGTAGGGTATGTGGCAAACCTTGCACTTTGTGAAGCTGTAAAAGAAGTTAGAAATCAGTTAGTGGATTTTGAAATTAATGAAGAATTTTTCAGTGTCTTGCTTCAATGTTTGAAATCTCTGAAGTTTCCTCTTGAAACTAAAACTAGTTTTTGTGAGTTAGTTGTTGAAAGAATTGAGAAAGAGATTCAATATTTAAATGATCATATCCAATCATATGAATTCCGAGATCCCAAAAAGTTCTTGGAAACTCTTCCTCCTTCAAAACAAGAAACAATAGAGTTGCCTACAGATGTTTGCATTGACAGTGTGCAGCTGGAAGTATGTATTGCGGAGTTGGGGCAGCAAACAGAGTCTGGCTTTTGCAATCCTATTGCAACGTACATGGAAGTGTTTTTCAGTTTGACCGATAAATCAAACTGTCTTTTACGTGACCAGACTCATTATGTGCATGTAGGGTTGCCAGCAATTGCATCTGTGATCTGGTTGAAGCACTCTCAAGCAACATCCTTCTTAGATTTACTTGAATGGTTGATCTGGCGTTACAGTATTACCTGATCTATTGGTTTTGTAGCAAAGTAGGGTATATTTTGTAAATAAATAAGCAGCCAAAAGGCAACATTTCGTTCTAGTTTCATTACAGTTTTAGTTTGAAGTTTGCTGAGTCAGTTTTTCAATCATTTCAGTTAAGTTTCAGTCCATAAATGAGTCGAAAGTATCGTGTTGTATGTCGAAATAATGATTCCATAGCCCAATGGATGGAGGCACTGTCTGCTCTCCCAAAGATCTGCAGTTCTTGGCACCTCCAAGAAGCAGCAGCTGCCATCCCCATTGGAGCCAATGTTAGACTCAATCTTGTCAGTCCTCTATCATTTCTCGTCATTTGCTGTCATTAAATGCCATTTTGGTCAAAAAGAGTCATTTTAATTCTTGAGTCCAGGGTTTTGTCTGCAGAAGTGTGAAATAACGCTTGCAGGCTAGAGGAAGGTTCAGTAAGTTTTTGTTTCAGGAACGTCATCGTCAATAATGCGAGATTTATTCTTCTTCAAAACTCTGTTTTGAAGAAGAAATCATTAAATTGGTTTTCAAGTATATAATTATTCAAATTTTTTAGGTTGAAAGTATTCACGTGCAGCTTTCCTGATCCACCAATCATCCCTGCAAACAAACAAAGAGTTTCATCATTTCAGCTAAAAGGTCCGAGAGAAAACAAGTAAAACAGAGTTGAAAATGGCAGACGCATGAATGGACAAGAGAATATAAGCTGTGAAGATTCACATAACTTCCTGAGGTTGGATTTTAAGGAAAACAAGGTTCAGAATACATTCTTTGGGACTAGCATGAAAAGTTCAGGTATGTTTATATTGGTTCTGAAGAAATGGCTACATCATTCTCTTAAAATACAGATGGTGATCAAATTTGTATGTGTTCCCAGTTTGAGACTTTACAAAGTCAAAATTCATATAGGCATCCTATATCAAATCAATCTTAAAAAGGGCATTTCATGGTTTCGAAAAGGAGCCATTCATATTTCTAATGGTGCTGCCAGTATGCTTTTCAGAGATCGAAAGGTTTACCATGTATCGTGACTGAGATGCCAAAGTTAAAGACTTGTTTTGAAATGCCCTGATTTGGATAAAATCGAGTTTATTAGCACCTGCAGCAAAAATTTTTGCTAAGTTTCAAAACATGAAGTTTCTCATATTGTTCGAGTAATGGTATGTTGGGCAAATTTCCTGATTTGCATAAACTTCAAATGTTTATGAGACCAGAGATTCGGGAAAGAGGTTCTTGATGAAAACCATTGAATTTCTCATTCTTAGGAGTGATGGATTGTGGGATGTTGTTTCTAACCGGGATGCGGTTTACGATGATGCGTAAGGATCGAAGTCGAAAATTTAATGATGAAAAGGAGAAAGTTTGTCATTTGGAGCAGATTTGTTGGTGAGTGAGTACGCGCGCAGTGCCTTTAAGGTGTTAGGCGCAACGCACACCGGTGCGCGCTGACGCATAGAGAAGTTTTGCACGATGTAAAAATATACATGCTTGACGCATCCATTACGCAGCGCCTGGTCAAATATTATGAGGCTTCTATTGTTGGAACATTGACTATCAGAAGAGCATTTAGATGCCATTTGGGCTGCTAATGAAAATCCGGACCAGTTTGATGCGGTGAAAGCCATTTTCTTTGACCTTATTGCTGATTTAGCTTGGTCATTTTTAGACAAACAGTTGGATAGTCTCTTTGGTAGGTTGAAACATGTTCAGGGTCGATCCACAGGTGACATTATTAAAATCCTTACCTTCTTGAAGAAACTTGCACGAAGTGACAACAAAGGAATTATGGCCGAAAGATTACTTGAGTTACTGTGGAACATGATGTATATGGGAGAAGCACCTGGTGAAGTACTCAGGTCTGGAGCATTTACTGAAAATCCTTGAGCACTATATTTCAGTTGATCGTGCAAATCAAGAGGTTTACATTCTACAAGGCTCTTGAAAAGGGTGAAGGAGAACTTAAAGTTTTGTATGTGACACCGGAGAAGATATCAAAGAGTAAGTGATTTATGTCAAAACTTGAAAAATGCAACCACGCAGGCCGCCTTTCTTTGATATCAGTTGATGAGGCACATTGTTGTAGCCAATGGGGACATGATTTTCGCCCTGATTATAAAAAGCTTGGTATTTTGAAGACTCAATTCCCAAAGGTGCCGATGATTGCATTAACAGCTACCGCCACTCAACGGGTTCAAACAGATTTGAAAGAGATGTTGCAAGTTTCAAGGTGTGTTACATTTGTGAGTAGTGTGAACATGCCGAATTTTTTTTATGAGGTCCGTGAGAAATCCTTTTACAAGGGTCAGGTTTCTCGACAGATGCGCCTGCAGCAGCTAATTAATGATCATAACTTGATTGATCCGATTGTAGGTAGTCTTGTATAGTATGTTGCAAGGACACCTAATTCTAAAACTTTAGATGGTCAGTTGAATCATGATGAAAACATCAAGGAGAGGCTTAGTTTTCTTCAGTTTGCACTGCAGTCTGGAGCTGTTTGTTTGCCATAGAAAGCGCAGATGGGAAATGGCATTTTGTTGTTATGAAAGTAAACCTTATTGTTTCAAATTGAAAGCCACGAAATAGAAAAGCGGAGGGTTCCTTTGACATTGACCTGCCAGATGCTGAAATGGGAAACATGTGTACACGTTTTCCCCGAGCCACGTGGTTATCTCCATATTGGGCACGTAGAAGGCTGCACTTTCAAATCAATACTCTGCTTAGAGGAGTTATTTTCCCAGTATTCTTACTCGTAGGTCTTTTTCTTATTCCAGAGTCTCCAAGATGGTTGGCCAAGGTTGGTCATGAAAAAGATTTTGAAGTGGCATTACAAGCCCTTCGAGGAAAGGATTGCAATGTGTCATTCGAAGCAACAGAGATAAGGGAGTGCATTAACGAACTGGAGAGTCTACCCAAAAACCAGAATACTTGACTTGTTCCAAAGAAAATATGCGTGTGCTGTTATTATTTCCTATGAATGCGAAAACGTGTGTATTGGTTGTAACATGTAGGCTTTTCTTCCGGTCACACAGCATCAATTACTGTTGCTATAATCCAGGTGCTAATGACTGCAGTAGGTGCATCATTGATGAACAAATCTGGAAGGAGCCCACATATACTTCATATTATTTTCCGCAGTTAATTGTGATGGCTGAGAAACTAATATGTAGATGATATATCCCAAGAGCATAAACAGAAAGATAGGAACGAATTTGACACCTTGGCTTCTCATGAAAGAGCTCGCCGAGATAGAGAAGATCAACTTTCAAAATTTCAGCTGCTATTGAAAAAGTTACACGTGAGCATCATGAAAAACCAGGAGATAAAAAGTAAAAGAGCTAGTTTTATTAAAAATTTGGTTTTTATTTAAAATAGCAAATGTAAAATGCCAAGTCAAAACATGCCTAAAATTAGATGAAGAATACCTACCACAGCAGAGAACAAGATTCGATTGCCTATGTTTGTCTTCAGTAATGGGATTTACACCTACAAATGCCACCTCTTCATCAGTCATCAACAGATTCCAGTAGAAAATGGAGCACTATTCTATATTCAGAAAAGCTGATTGGCTTTTTAGTCTTGTTTGTTTAATGATGATAAAACAAATCCCTTATTTTGGTCGATTTGTTTTCTCATAGAGGAGTTTATTTATACATTTTAAATCATTTGTAAAAGGAGAGAGTTCTGGGAGAGGTGTGTGTAGGAGAAATACAGAGTTTTACTGTACAGTTGTTGACAGAGAATTAATGAAAGTTGCAGCTCTGTTTCATAAGATCCCTGTGGTATGAATTTGGCATATGTTTTTCTCTGTTTCATATGTTCCTTGTTATGTTCACAGTCCATTCATAATCATTTCAATTTGAATTCTTCTGAGTGAGAAGGGTAGAATTCAGCTTGCTGCTCTGCCCTGGAGAAGCGTTCATGTTTTATGTTTTTTCTTTTGTTGGAAAGGATTCATTGTTTAATGCCCTTTTCAATTTTCTTCAATAGTCTTTACATTCCACATTATTTCAAATTTAATTGTTAAACTTCACTCCTATCTTACCTTATGGAATAATCTGTGCCTTTGATTAAATCTCTTCTCTTGCTGTCTTTGCCCCATACAGCCCAGAAAACCCCGTCATTTATTAAAAACCTCATTCATATCTATTTACTAGCCTAAAATCAGTTCCCATTTTAAGTCATCTCGCACCCTATTGCTCATTTTATCGAGATTGACTGGAGAGAGCCCTCTCCTGTCCTCGTAGGGCTAGCTACGAGGCTGAGCTTGGTTTGATGTTGCCTCGAGTTTTGCCTTTTTCAGCCTAAGGCAGATTCGAGCACTAACAACTCCATTGTAATTATCCGGTGTGATGTGTCAATAAAACTCCATGCCTAATGGTACTTATGTCTATATATATGGTAAGTCTTGAGTCCAGTTGATCTGAAATGTGAGAACTTATTATTTCTAATACAGAGATAGACTGTAGGGGCATTTACTGGTTATGTCACCTTTCAAAGAAAGGATAAAACCATAAGCTACCTGGCCCTCTTACAGACTCTGCCTAAAGAAATAATCAAGTAATCACTATTGATCTGGTAATGAAAGTACTTGTTGTTGGTTCAAGGTATTCATTAACCATAAACATATGTGTGCAAGCTATTAAATGTGTTTTGCAGTTGAAACAAAGTGACTTTGGTGAGTTTATGTGTCTTTTTACATGTAGGAGGCTTATTTCTTTTTACTGTTTAACATATTTAACTCTGAAAATAAGCAGCAAATAAAACACAAAAAATAACTCAGCATGTGATGAGGCAGTTCACCCCTCCTAGGCTACATCTGCTGGGTCCAAGGCCCCCAAATGGGCATGTCCTTGCTCTTATTAGGCTCAGAAAATGGTTATACAAGGTGTAGAAAGCCTAAAAAGGCGAAAATAGTTGCAGAATTGAATTCAGAGTGCAGAAAAAAGTAAAGAATGACTATAGTTTCACCTCCAATGGATAACTATAATCCAATACAGCTCTCAAATCCCCAAGCCCTGGTGGCTCTTCAAGCTCTCTCGCTGATAAAACACCTGAAGAAATGCTCTAATGGCACTGAAACTTGCTCCAGTGGCTCTAAAATGCTCCAAATACCCAAAATAAAAAAAAAAAATTCTCCCCAATTGCCCTCCCCTAGCAAAAGTTATGACCAGTACAAGTTTTTCCCAATTAGGGCTAGAAATCCTCCACCAAATTTGGTGGAACTGTAGTTAGTCCCACTATTTTTGGGTGTGGCGCCATTCTGGGCGGACTCCCAATTTTTCCACCAACCGTTGAGGGTGCTAAGGATAAGCTCCAGGTCCATAGGACCGCACCCGTCGGAGTTTTGGGCTGGAGCACTATGGATTAATTAAAGTCGAACTTTATTATATAACCGTGCATTTAATATTTCCGCGCTCCATGTGACCAATGTTGTTGCCAACATTAAACCGCCGGATTATTTGGTTAGTCCCTCGCCTGTGGTCACAAAGTAAGGTTATATGGTTAGGGGAGGGGGCTAGTTCGAAGCCCCCCCACAAGACTTCCGCTCCGCTCCAATACAGTGCCAACACGTAGAACCAATATATTTGCCATAAACCTTTGAATTGTGGGTTTTTCAAACTTTAAGTTCCGAATTTTAATATGATATGTGTGGTTTAATAATTGGATTTTAATAAGGTTTAATTTATTTTATTTTTTTAAATTAATTAAGACATATATTAAATAATATAATATATGATTAATAAACCATATAAAATATTAATAAATATATAATTTAACTAATTAATTAAACCTTAATAAAAATTAAATTATCCCAACACATAAAATTAAAAAAATTCCCTTTCAAAATTAGAGGTTATTGGGCGATTTCAAAATGCGGTATCTTCTTCATAGGATAATGGATTTGAGTGTCGTTCGCGGCTACAGGATCATTTTGGCGAGCTCTTTCCTATCATTCTGGTTTGAACCAATTCTGAGCAAAAAAAATTTGAGCATTTTTCCAATTAGGACATGATCACCTGATCACACCTCCCAAATGGGAAGCTTTTGGACCCACAAAAGCCTTCAATTACCTGTTAAGAAGGTGAGGATACATCCTCCTCACCTATTCCAACTCCATCCACTTTTCCTTGAGCAGTTTACTACCTTTGAGACCAACTCGAACATAATCAACATCTCCCCTCCTTGAAGTGTGTGTCCTTCTGTGAAGGATTGCATCTTCTTTCAGCTCATCCAAAAATTCTGGCGAGAAATCTTCTATGGATGGTAGTTGAACATCATTTTCATAATCAGCAATAAGAGGAGGTTCATACAAACGTAAATTCTCCACATTAACAACGGAATACATTTGCATGTATGAAGGCAAATCTAGTTGAAAATCATTATTTCCAACTTGTTTAATGATTTTGAATGGACCATAATGAATAGGCTTCAGCTTTTTACCTTCTCTTTGCATTCTTTCTTTACTAATATGCAACCATACCTCATCTCCTTCTTGAAACTTATGATCAACTCTATGTTTATCATGTCTCTCATTGTACTTGCGTTGACTTTTTTCAAGCTGTTCTTGAACTTGCTAATGTATGAGATGAATTCTTTCAATGAACATGTGAGCTTTTTCAATGTCACTATGCCCATCAATGGCAACATCCTTCTCAAGAATGAAATCTAATGGTCACTTAGGCAAATACCCAAAACAAGCTTCAAAAGGTGAAGTATTTGTAGAAGAGTGTTTGGCCCGATTGTAAGCATGCTGAATGTAATGCAAATGTTCATACCAAAGCTTGGGATGCTTGCTGCAACCTCTCAAAAGATGTACAATGGTTCTTTTCACTACCTCTATTTGGCCATCTGTTTGCGGATGAAAAAAAATACTCTTCTTCAACTTGGTGTCCATCATCTTCCATAGATGGGACCAAAAATTCCCAACAAATCTAGAATCCCTGTCGCTAACAATAGAAGTAGGAAAGCCATAATGAACCCATAAATGTTGAAAATATAAATCAGCAGTTTGTTCAACAGTTATAGTTTTCTTGCATGGCATAAGAATACACATCTTGCTGAAACGATCAACTACTACATAAATATAATCATGCTGCTTTCTAGATAATGGTAGACCTCCAAAAAAATCCATAGAAGCACTTTCCCATGGTCTAGAAGGTACCGACAATGGCATATATAAACCAAGCTTCCTATTGCTAGGCTTGCTTGTAGCACATAATGAACAACCTCTAATGAAACGTGTAACACTATCTACCATGCGAGGCCAATAACAATACCTTTGTAAATGTGCCACCGTTTTGCTTACCCCGACATGACTAGCAAGAAGAGAAGAATGAGCCTCTCTCATCATGCTTGATCTCTCTCCCTGTGGTATACATAACTTGCCCAAATGAATCAACAAATTGTTATGCAAATGATAATCATTCTCCTCAACATGATTTCCTTCACTCAAGTTAGCATACACCTCTTTAAAATCATCATCTGATGTATATTGTTCTATGTAGCTCTCATGCACAATAGAATCATTCTTAAGAGAAGTACTAGCACTAATAATAGGCCTTGAAATCATATCAGCAACTTTATTGAGAATACCTTTCTTGTACCTTATTACCAAGTGAAATTGTTGTAGGAAACCCATCCATCTGAAGTGTCGTGACTGCTGCAATTTACTTTGCAACTGCAAGTACTGTAAAGGCTGATGGTCAGTATGAATAATTGTTTCTTTGCCCATCAAATAGTGTTTCCACTTTTTAACACTTTGCACCAACGCGTACAACTCCTTATCATATGTAGGATAATTCACAACAACACCATTAAATGTCTCAGAATGAAATGCGATAGGCTTACCATGTTGTAAGAGAACTTCACCCATGGTGTAATCACTAGCATCTGTCTGAATCTTGAATGGCTGTCTCAAGTCCGGTAATGCAAGGACCAGAGCTGAAATTATCTTTCTTTCAAAGATTCGAAAGCTTTTTGTTGCTTGCCTCCCCATTGGAAAGCATGCTTCACACTTGTCACTGCATGCATAAGAGCTACTATGGCAGAGAAGTTAGAAATAAACTTCCTCCAATACTGAGCTGCACCCAAAAAACTTCTTACCTCTGTAATGGATTTGGGAGTAAGCCAATTCACAATGGCTTCTAATTTGGAAGGATCAATTCTCAAAGCGCCTCCTCCTACTATGTGTCCCAAATAAACCAAAGAAGTCTTTCCAAATTCACACTTTGACATTTTAAGAAATAACTGATTTTTCTTTAAAACATCAAATACTTTCTTAACGTGCATGACATGCTCTTCTCTAGTCTTGCTGAAAATTAAGATGTCATCTAAGTAGACAATAATGAAATCATCAAGAAAAGGATGTAAGAAATCATCCATTACCTGCATGAAAGTTGCAGGTGCATTGCATAAACCAAACGGCATAGCAAGCCACTCAAAAAGTCCTTGTTTGGTTTTAAAAGTTGTCTTCCACATGTCACTTTCTGCAATTCTAACTTGATGATAACCACTACGTAAGTCTAACTTAGTGAAATATTTAGCATCTTTCAGCTGATCTAACAAATCATCTATCCTTGGAAGTGGGTAACGATTCTTTACCGTTATCTTGTTCAAAGCCCTGAAGTCCACACACATATGCCAAGTTCCATCTTTCTTTGGAATCAATACTATCGGTGACCCACATGGCGAAGTGCTTGGCCTTATGAAACCCTTGTCCAAAAACTCTTTAATTTTCTTCTTTATTTCAGCATTCTCCATGATAGACATGCGATACATGCCTATGTTAGGAAGTGGACAATCTAGATGCAAATGGATTTCATGTTGAATCTCCCTTTTAGGAGGCAAACCTGCTGGTTCCTGAAACATCTCATGATGTGCATCAACTACATCATATAAATCTTATTTAAGCTTGGAATCACAATTTTAAAATGACTCATGATTCACATCAGCCTTTGGCTTGATCATAAGAGGAACAAAACTCTTGCTTGAATTAACTAGCCTTTTTACCTGTCCCGCATTTACCATCGCTATATTTGTCTTCTTGCGATGAGCTCTGACAATATACTCCTTGCCATATTTGAAAAGATGATATTTATTTTCATGGCGATGGAATATTGCTTTCCTGTCAAATAAGTAAGGACTTCCCAAAAAAATTCCTGATATATCAAGTGGCACCACATCAAGTTCAACTGTGTCAATAAAGTGTGCAGTTATTGCAAAGCGCAAGATGCACTTTCTTGAGACTTGTAAGTTTGCATCCTTACATATCCACCCAAGTGGATAAGGCTTCAGATGTGGAATGGTCTCAAGTTTTAGTTGTTTTACCAAGTCTTCTGATATGAGATTAGCTTGTGACCCACTGTCAAACAATGTGTCAATTTTTGTATGTTTTGAGACTACCCTCACATGGAACAATTCAATTCTTTCTTCCTCATTAGGAGCTTGTGCATGACAGTTTGAAAAACTAGTATTTGCATTAGTTTCTATTTTTTTTCCCTTCAAACTCTTCAAACCCATGGCTGCAATTTTAGTTTCATCACCTGAATCATCACCTAAATCTTTTGGTGTATTTATAATAGCTGCATTTTTCTTCTTTCCCTTGTTTTTTGTTAAACTGGTTTCTCTTTTCAGGATGTAATTTCCAGCAGTTTTTCTCTTCATGACCCTCTTTTGAACAATTTTTACAAATGACCTTTTCACCCTCTTGTTTGATAGATGCATTATTTTTACCTTTTCCCTTAAATGTTTTCTCTTGGTTCTTTCCCTTGAAAGACTTATTTCTACCCTCATCAAAAGTATTCTTTCCTCTAGCTTCTAAGTGTGTAGCTTGTACACAGACTTCATCTAAGATGGTAGGATTAAACATCAGGATAGTATGTTTAAGGTAACTGTGCAAACCACCTATGTACTTTAACAAAGTGTCTTGGTTTTGTAAATCTACCCCAAGTAAGAGTGCTCTTCTCCTAAATTCCTGGGTATAGTCTTGCACATTCTGTCCCTTAAGTTGTCTAAAGTTTTGCCAGTTCATTATAGCCTTCTGCAGGTGAGCAAGAGGATAAAATTGTTTCTTGATTGCAGTAATAAACTCAGTCCATGATAAAGAAATCTTACCATTTTTCTTGATTTCATCCCTAGTTTTAGCTTCCCACCAAACCAATGCTGCTCCATCCATCCTTAATGAGGCTAATTGTATTTTTGTGTCATCATCATGCAGATTTTGAATCCTTAGATAGACTTCCAGTTGTCTAATCCAGTTATCTAATTTCTCTGCATTAACATTACCATTAAACATTGGCAATTCAAATTTGACATCAAGCTTTAACAAAGGATTTTTACCAGTTGTTTTTGACTTATGTGACTGATTTACTGAAGTTGAAGAGGATGATGTTGAGGAAGAGGATGACGATGGAGATGGTGGATCACCATGTTGGGAAAAATACTGAGAGGGGGGGTGAATCAGTATTTACTGCGTATTCAAAACTTTCACTTTTTCTTGCTTCTAAAACCCATACGCTACTTTCCTGATACAGACTCGCGTATATACGCGGATACCCTTTATGAAACTAGCGTATGCACAGAGATATTAATAAATAATCAATTCTTTACTAAGATTCTTGCATGTATTCATTCATCAGATGTTTTTATAGCAGTAGACATGTGCAGTAATAACATAATGAAACATCACACAAAAGCATCACATATGAACACCATGATTTTTAGGTGGAAACCCAAGTCGAGAGAAAACCACCGCTGCCGTTGTCTTAGCCTTCAATATTTTATTATAGAGAAAAACTTCTTACAATCATGCACTGGTGCAGACTTATACCAGCACGCAGGCACCCACCTGCAGAAGGCTACAACCTTCTCTCATTTACCAGCCTCTCCTGGAAGGGAGCTTCAACCCCCTGCTCTTGTTTACCAGTCTCACCTGGAAGGGAGCTACTACCCCCTGATATTAGCACCAGCCTCAGCTGATATTATCAGACTGAAGGCTTCAACCCTTAGATCCACTGCAGACCACGTTTCATCAATTTTCAAACTGGATCCAACAGCTCCAACACAACCCTTCACTCTTCAATAAACATACTTTTGCCCAATGCTACAAACAGAACAGTGAACTCACTGTAACCAGAATATCAGAGTTAATCCAGACTTCAGATCAGACATTCAGAAACACATTCAACTTTGAAACCCCATTAATTTAGATTTCATACGCGCTTTTAGTATAACAGACCCGCGTATGTATGCATGTTTCATAAGACTAACCCGCGTATACTTCAGTAAATTTTTCAAATAAATTCTAACTGCACATACGCGTCTTTCCCTGAACAGAGCCGCGTATACACGCGCTTATCACGAAACCAACCTGCGTATGGATCTCCAAAAGATAAACTTTGCACAACAGATCAAATCTATGAACTTACCTAGATTTCTTCGACTTCTTCAACTGATTTACGCCAGGTCTTTATCACTTCTCTTCAGATCATCCAAGAGATTCACCATTTCAAGATCTAGAGATCTTGAACCTTCATTATGTTCATGGATGCTTCATAGATTCAGGGCTATCAATTAAGAGAAGAATTTAACCATACAGATATACTCCAAAGTGAAGTATTCATTAAAGCCTAGACATATGCCCATTCTCTCATGCTTTGCACAATGAATTTCTTCACTTTATATAGGTTTACCCTTTTTCAATACCATGAACCAAAACCACATTAATTCTGATGGTATTCCTGGATGGGGTCACATAGACGAATCATTACTCAATACAATGGGTCAATACCATGGTGGTTACCCCTGGTTTTGCACTTTATGAGCGCTTTTGCCCATACGCGACTTGGAACGTTATTTCCCGCGTGCATACGCTACTTTTCCTAGACAAATCCATGTATGCCTTAATACATACTCTTTTTATCATACATATTGAAATTCCTTTCATCCTTACATCATATCACATCATATCACATCAGATTTACATCATTACCAAGTCCATCAAGTAAAGAACAACTTCATCAAGTGGGTTGCCATCATCTTCATCAAGTGGGTTAGTCCATCAAGTAAAGAACAACTTCATCAAGTGGGTTGCCATCATCTTCATCAAGTGGGTTGCCATCAAGGACAACACTCAGCATCATATTGCCAACAATATCCCCCTTTGGACTTGATGGCAACCACGATGGTGTTTGATTACTACCGCAGATAGATACACTGAATAACACCATGTCATTCTCCCCCTTTGACATCAAGGGCAAAGGGCGGATCAAAATAAGGAAGTGCTTTGCAGATCTGATGTGTACTGAAAGTATCATGCTCCCCTTGAGTTCATGCTACGTCTTCAAACATATTTTACAATGAAGTACTTGACTCTATGACCTTCCTATCACCAAGGACTCATACTTACATCAAAGATCCAACCAAGTGAATTTACATAAGAGACTCAAATACCCAACCAAGTGGGTTTACATATTTCAACTCAACTACTCAACCAAGAGGGTTCACAAAACTGACTCAACTACCCAACCAAGTGGGTTTACAAATAACAAGTTCTTACAAGACTAAATATTACAATTGTACATCATGGGTCTCAACAAGACTTGTTCATCAAGATACAAATATGACTTTACATGACCAATACTAGAAAGACCTCAAGAGAGAGATCACATTTTAGAATCATCATAATGCCAACAATGCATTACACTCAGCAAGGCTAATGCTCCCCCTGAAAATGTGCATCCAAGAAGCTTTTCTATATGACCAAGGCTCCCCCTTTGCTTGTGCATCCTGAACACTTTCAACAAATCATCAAGGCATCTTCACCCAAAATCAGAGAATGAAACAGAATAGAAGAGCTGAAATACCAACAGTGACTCCAAACAGCCTTAGAGATACCAAACAGTATTGTAGCTGGGCTGAATAATGTTGACCCCAAACAAAAATTGCCAGCAACCAACAATACGTGGCTTTATATGATGAAACTCGCGTATATACGTGACTGTCTTTCATGGAACCCGCGTATACAATCTAATCTTCTGAATTTAATCAGATTTGATCTTCTGAGAGGCAGAGACAACACCCAACTTCTGTCTGAGATATTCGAATGCTTCCCTGGGTAGAGGTTTGGTAAAGATATCAGCAGCTTGTTCTTTGGAGGGAACATACTCCAACTTCACCTTTCGTTCAAGCACTTGTTCACGTAAGAAGTGATACTTGATGGGAATATGCTTGGTCTTCGAATGCATAACAGGATTCTTTGAGATACTGATGGCACTTGTATTATCACACATAATGGAGATAGGAGAAGTACATTTGATTTGAAAATCTCCCAAGGTTTGCATCATCCAAAGGAGTTGAGTGCAACAAGATGCGGCAGCCACATATTCTACTTCAGCAGTAGATAAGGCAATAGAACTTTGCTTCTTATTGAACCAAGATACCAACCGAGGCCCCATATAGAATGCACCACCACTTGTGCTTTTTCGATCATCAACATTTCCAGCCCAATCTGCATCAGAGTAAGCATGAAGAGTAAGATTAGCATTCTTTGGATACCATAGTCCAAAGTCTTGAGTTCCTTGCAGATATTTGAATATTCTTTTGACAGCCTGAAGATGAGACTCTTTTGGATTAGCTTGGAATTGTCCAACAATACCAACAGCATGCATAATGTCTGGTCTAGTCCCGGTGAGATAAAGTAGACTTTCTATCATTGATCTGTATTCTGGTTGATTCACCATGGGAGAATCATCATGAGAACTGAGATTGCATCCGGTTATCATTGGTGTACTTACAGGCTTGCATTCTTCCATGCCATACTTCTTCAAAATTTTCTTAAGATATTTTGCTTGTGATAGGAATATGCCATCTGTAGTTTGATGCACTTGCAAGCCAAGAAAGAATGTTAGTTCCCCAAGTAAAGACATCTCAAATTCTTGCTGCATAACAGAAGCAAATTTTTGACTCAAGGATTCTTCATTATTCCCAAAAATGATATCATCAACATATACAATCACAATCAAAAGTTTGTCATGTTCAATTTTTGTGTATAAGTTGCTATCAGCAGACCCCTTTGAAAATCCTTGTTGATGGAGATATTTGTCAAGACGATAGTACCATGCCCTTGGAGCTTGTTTGAGACCATATAGAGCCTTTTTGAGTTTACAAACAAGATTCTTATCATTTCCCAAAATGAATCCCTCTGGTTGTTCTATATAAACTTCTTCTTCAAGATCACCATTGAGGAAAGTAGATTTGACATCCATTTGATAGACTTTGATTTGTTGAGAACTTGAAAAAGCAAGAAACATTCTTATGGCTTCAAGTCTAGCTACAGGAGCAAAAGTTTCTTCAAAGTCTATACCTTCTTGTTGAGTGTACCCTTTGCAAACCAATCTGGCTTTGTTTCTTATAACATCCCCATTTTCATTTAACTTGTTCTTGAATATCCATTTGGTTCCAATGACATTTTTATCATGTGGCCTTGGTACTAATTCCCAAGTGTGATTCTTTTCAATTTGATCAAGCTCTTCATTCATGGCTTGAATCCAACATTCATCTTTGCTAGCTTGATTGACATTTTGGGGTTCAATTGTGGATAGGAATGCCAGATAGCTAGAAGATCCCACAAGAGTCCTCCTTGTTTGTACACCCGATTCCTTATTTCCCAAAATTTGAGATTCAGGATGATTCTTTTGAACATATCTAGATGGAGCCTTTTCTGATAAATCATCTTCAGGTTCTTCATTGGATCCACTGTCTATATCATTTCCATTTGATGTAGAAGGACAAAAATCACCATCATCTTCTTCTGTTTCTTGTTTTTCTTCTTTAGGAGCTGCAGGAGACTCATCAATGACAACATCAATACATTCAACAATCTTTCGAAGCCTTTTATTGTAACATTTGTATGCTTTGCTTGTAGATGAGTAACCAAGAAGTATCCCTTCATCTGATCTAGGTTCAAACTTGCCAATCTTTTCATCATTATTTTTGATAAAGCATTTACTTCCAAAAATTTTGAAATGCTTTACAGAGGGAGAATTACCATACCAGAGTTCATATGGAGTTTTGTCACTATTTACCCGAACATGTGCCTTGTTGAGAATATTTGCTGCTGTATGTGCTGCTTCTCCCCAGAACATGTCAGGAGTTCCAGAATCATCAAGCATTGCTCTAGCCATTTGTTGAATTGTTCTATTCATTATTTCTGCTACGCCATTTTGTTGTGGAGTGCCTGCTACAGAGAACTGTCTCTTTATGCCATGTTGTTCACAAAATTCAAAGAATTCATTTGATGTATATTCTCCTCCTCGATCAGATCTAAGGCATTTGATTTTTAGATCTAATTCATTTTCAACCAGAGCTTTGAAGACCTGAAATTTCTCAAATGCTTCATCTTTGTGTTTAAGCAACCCAATCCAACACATTCTAGAGAAATCATCAATAAATAAGATATAGTATTCTTCTCCACGTGGTGACTTTTTCCTCATAGGTCCACAAATGTCAGTATGAACAAGCTCAAGAGGCCTACTTGATGATCCTTCTTTGGCATTAAATTGTACTCTGGTCTGCTTACCAAATTGGCAGGATTTGCATATGATACTTTCTGGTTGAGTAATATTGGGAAGACCACGAACAGCTTGAAGTCTGCTTGCTTTGTTGATTTGAGAGAAGCTTAGATGCCCCAGCCTTCTATGCCATAGCCAATTTTCTGAAGATTTGCTCAAGTAACATTGATATTTGCAGTTCTTCAATACATATAGGTTGCTTGGAGTTCTTTTCCCTTTTATAATAGTTCTACCTGTATCCAGATCACGAACCACACATTCTTTTGAATTGAAGACAACTTTTGTACCTTGATCACACATTTGACTTACACTTAACAGGTTATGCCTTAATCCATCCACATACATGACATCATTAGCCTTCACCTTTTCTTTTAGAAACACGGACCCTTTTCCTTTAATTACAACAGGATTATCATTTCAAAATGTAACTTTCTTTTCCTTTTCTAGAGCATTATATGAAAGAAGTTTTCTTTTGTCACCTGTCATGTGTCTAGAGCACCCACTATCAATGTACCATTGATTTACTTCACCTTCTGCAAATAACGCTATCCCACAATTTTCAACCTGTAATTCCTTCTTTTTCCATACTTTGGAACTTGAAGGAAAATGTTGTTTTGGCTGGACTTTGCTCCTGCATTCAGATTCTTCATGCCCAAAGTTATTGCAATAAGCACATTCAACTTCATTTTGAAGAGGAGAAAAGTTGTTATAAGTGTTCCCTTTTGGTTCAATATCCATCCTTCTCTTTCTTGCTTCTCTTGTCATGATGGTTTTATATGCAACACATTGAACAGCTTTATGACCAAAATTGTGACATGAGAAACATTGTCCATTGAAGTAGAAATTTTTGCGATCATGAAATCTTCTATTTGAATTTACCTATTGATTGTTGCTTCTTTGAGAGATATCCCTGTTAGTGTTCCTTGTATTGTGATGATCATGCTTTACCTGTAAAGATTCTTTATTCCCTTGTTGAGTGGCTGAATGTAGTAAACCAGTTGTAGCTGCTTTTAGATAATTTGGTGCTGAAGCCTGAGAAGATTCTCCAGTATATCCAAGACCTGTCTTAATAAGAGGAGAACATTGAACCTTGATAATCTCATCTAAGGTTTCAGAACCTTTAGCAAATCTAAGATTCGGAGTCTTTACTTTCTCAAGTTCTTTTCTTAGACTTACTACTTCACATTCTAATTTTTCATTATGTTTCTTTGCTTCTTCATTCTGCCTTTTTAGAGTCTCTATGATTATTTTACTTTCTTCCAAGCATAATTTGAGTTGATTGTTTTGATCAAGAAAATCATTGTCATCTAGAGCATCCATAAAAGCATCCTTATCGTCTCTAGAATTATTTTCAAATGCCATGAGAAGTCTAAGATCTTGTTCACATTCTTCCTCACTGTCAGATAACCCATCATTGTCTTCATTTGTATAGTAGCTTTTCTTAGTGCTAGACCGGTTCTTATTTCTTCTTGCTACTTATTTCTCTTTAGCAGATGTTTCTTTATAAGGACATTTTGCAGCATAATGACCAACTCTTCCACAATTAAAACATTTGAAAGGAAGCTTACCTTTGAATCTTCCGGTTCCTAGTTGGAGTCTTCTCACAAAGTTTGCCTCATCTTCTTCTGAGATATATCCTGACCCTTCCGGTTTTTGAACTTCTTTCCCTTTTGTAGAAGCTTTAAAAACAACTTCTTTGACTTCTGATGGTCCTCCTCTCCTCATTTCGTATGCAGTCAATATGCCATGAAGTTGCACCATAGTAAGATTTTGAAGGTCCTGTTTTTCTTCAAGAGCAGAAACTTTTGACTCAAACTTGGCCGTTAGTGATCTCAAAATTTTATCAACCAAAGTGGA
This sequence comes from Pinus albicaulis, assembly GCA_034641835.2. Classification (NCBI taxonomy): domain Eukaryota; kingdom Viridiplantae; phylum Streptophyta; class Pinopsida; order Pinales; family Pinaceae; genus Pinus; species Pinus albicaulis. Next base: position 18,174 of record JAXQQM020091609.1, read on the forward strand.
TTCGGTTATTGTTTCTCCCAGATTTCTCATACGGTTTACAACATCATCAACACGTAAAAAGAAACCAGCAATATTCTCATCACTATGCATTTTTAAATTTTCATACTCAATTCTGAGAGATTGAAGTTTTGCACTTTTTACCTTTGCATCACCTTCATAGCTTAAGATGATTTTGTCCCATATCTCCTTTGTTGTATTTAGCTGCATGACTTTGACAAATTCTGCTTCAGTTAGACTTCCAGTTATCGCATTGACCGCTTTTGCATTTGATTCATAATTCTTTCTTTCAGTTGGATCTGTTGGTGTAGCAGCTGGATATTGATATCCTTGTTCAAAAATGGCCCATATATCTGCTCCCATAGACTGAAGATAGGATCTCATCCTTATTTTCCAGAAGATTAAATTGCTTCCGTTGAAGAGCGGAGGTTTGATAGATGTTGTTCCCTCGTGATTGCTCATCGGTTAAGCTTTTTGAGAAGGACCTGCTTTGATACCAATTGTTGGGAAAAATACTGAGAGGGGGGGGGGGGGTGAATCAGTATTTACTGCAAATTCAAAAAATTTACTTTTTCTTGCTTCTAAAACCCATACGCTACTTTCCTGATACAGACTCGCGTATATACGCGGATACCCTTTATGAAACTCACGTATGCACAGAGATATTAATAAATAATCAAATCTTTACTAAGATCCTTACATGTATTCATTCATCAGATGTTTATATAGCAGTAGACATGTGCAGTAATAACAGAATGAAACATCACACAAAAGCATCACATATGAACACCATGATTTTTAGGTGGAAACCCAAGTCAGGAGAAAACCACCACTGTCGTTGTCTCAGCCTTCAATATTTTATTATAGAGAAAAAATTCTTACAATCATGTACTGGTGCAGACTTATACCAGCACGCATGCACCCACCTGCCGAAGGCTACAACCTTCTCTCGTTTACCAGCCTCTCTTGGAAGGGAGCTTCAACCCCCTGCTCTCGTTTACCAGTCTCACCTGGAAGGGAGCTACTACCCCCTGATATTAGCACCAACCTCTGCTGATATTATCAGACTGAAGGCTTCAACCCTCAGATCCACTGCAGACCATGTTTCATCAATTTTCAAACTGGATCCAACAACTTCAACACAACCCTTCACTCTTCAATAAACATACTTTTCCCAATGCTACAAACAGAACAGTGAAGTCACTGTAACTAGAATATCAGAGTTAACCCAGACTTCAGATCAGACATTCAGAAACACATCCAACTCTGAGACCCCATTAATTCATATTCCATACGCGCTTTTAGTATAACAGACCCACGTATGTGCGCGTGTTTCATAAGACTAACCTGCGTATACTTCAGTAAATTTTTCAAATAAATTCTAAACGCATCGTGTGTGCTTACGAACGAGCTACGTCGCTGCACGCGCTTGTCTGAAACAGCTTTCACGTCGCCAGGATCTCCAAAAGATAAACTTTGCACAACAGATCAAATCTATGAACTTACCTAGATTTCTTCGACTTCTTCAACTGATTTACGCCAGGTCTTTATCACTTCTCTTCAGATCATCCAAGAGATTCACCATTTCAAGATCTAGAGATCTTGAACCTTCATTATGTTCATGGATGCTTCATAGATTCAGGGCTATCAATTAAGAGAAGAATTTAACCATACAGATATACTCCAAAGTGAAGTATTCATTAAAGCCTAGACATATGCCCATTCTCTCATGCTTTGCACAATGAATTTCTTCACTTTATATAGGTTTACCCTTTTTCAATACCATGAACCAAAACCACATTAATTCTGATGGTATTCCTGGATGGGGTCACATAGACGAATCATTACTCAGTACAATGGGTCAATACCATGGTGGTTACCCCTGGTTTTGCAGTTTATGAGCGCTTTTGCCCATACGCGACTTGGAACGTTATTTCCCGCGTGCATACGCTACTTTTCCTAGACAAATCCATGTATGCCTTAATACATACTCTTTTTATCATACATATTGAAATTCCTTTCATCCTTACATCATATCACATCGGTTATTTCATTACCAAGTCCATCAGTAAAACAACGCTACATCAAGTGGGTTGCCATCATCTTCATCGTCGTTTAGTCCGTAAGTAAAGAACAACTTCATCAAGTGGGTTGCCATCATCTTCATCAAGTGGGTTAGTCCATCAAGTAAAGAACAACTTCATCAAGTGGGTTGCCATCATCTTCATCAAGTGGGTTGCCATCAAGGACAACACTCAGCATCATATTGCCAACACACCATTTCCTCCATTCCCTCTCTTTGACTTATCATTGTCCTTCTTTCCTCCTGAAGAATCTCCTCCTTCTCTTTGGTTTTTAGATCCTTCTCCAACAATCCTATCATTTCTTTCTTGATAGAGGATCCTTACCATTTCAGTCATATCCAAGAAAGCTTTTCGAAAAACCCTTTCTTCTTCCTTGGGATCCATTTCTTCATGAGCTTCACCTTCACTTGAAGACATGCTTGTAGCTGCTTCTAAGGCTATTGAGGGTGAGATAGAAGGTGGAGATACTGGCACCCTAGCCCTCCTTGGTTGTGGATTAGTTTTTGCACTAACCAATTGTCCTTCCCCTCTTTTCAGTTTCAGCCTAGTAAGCATCAAATTTTCAAAACAACACAATATTTCTTTGCACAAAATTTAAAAACTTTTGAGCTCAACCTAAGCTCTGATACCAATCTGATCTAAAATGTGAGAACTTATTATTTCTAATACAGAGATAGACTGTAGGGGCATTTACTGGTTATGTCACCTTTCAAAGAAAGGATGAAACCAAAAGCTACCTGGCCCTCTTACAGACTCTGCCTAAAGAAATAATCAAGTAATCACTATTGATCTGGTAATGAAAGTACTTGCTGTTGGTTCAAGGTATTCATTAACCATAAACATATGTGTGAAATCTATTAAATGTGTTTTGCAGTTGAAACAAAGTGATTTTGGTGAGTTTATGTGTATTTTTACATGTAGGAGGCTTATTTCTTTTTACTGTTTAACATATTTAACTCTGAAAATAAGCAGCAAATAAAACACAGAATATAACTTAGCATGTGATGAGGCAGTTCACCCCTCCTGGGCTACATCAGCCGAGTCTAAGGCCCCCAAATGGGCATGTCCTTGCTCTTATTAGGCTCAGAAAATGGTTATACAAGGTGTAGAAAGAAGAAACAGGTGAAAATAGCTGCAAAATTGAATTAAGAGTGCATAAAATAGTAAATAATGACTATAGTTTCATCTCCAATGGATAACTATAATCCAATACAGCTCTCCAATCCCTAAGCCCTAGTGGCTCTTCAAGCTCTCTTGCTGATAAAACACTTGAAGAAATGCTTTAATGGCTCTGAAACCTGCTCTAGTGGCTCTGAAATGCTCCAAATACCCAAAATAAAATAAAAAAAATCGCCCCAATTGCCCTTCCCTAGCAAAATTTATGACCAGTACAAGTTTTGCCCAATTAGGGCTAGAAATCCTCCACCAAATCTGGTGGAATTGCAGTTTGTCCCGCTATTTTTGGGTGTGGCGCCATTCTGGGCAGACAGCCAATTTTTCCGCCAACCGTTGAGGGTGCTAAGGATAAGCTCCGGGTCTATAGGACCGCACCCGTCGGAGTTTTGGGCTGGAGCACTATGGGTTAATTAAAGTTGAACTTTATTATATAACCATGCATTTAATATTTCTGCGCTCCACATGACCGATGTTGTTGCCAACATTAAACCGCCAGATTATTTGGTTAGCCCCCCGCCTGTGGTCACGGAGTAGGGTTATATGGTTAGGGGAGGGGGCTAGTTCGAAGCCCCCCCACAAGACTTCCGCTCCGCTCTAATACAGTGCCGACATGTAGAACCAATATATTTTCCATAAACCTTTGAATTGTGGGTTTTTCAAACTTTAAGTTCCGAATTTTAATATGATATGTGTGGTTTAATAATTGGATTTTAATAAGGTTTAATTTAATTTTTTTTTAAATTAATTAAAACATATATTAAATAATATAATATATGATTAATAAACCATATAAAATATTGATTAATATATAATTTAATTAATTAATTAAACCTTAATAAAAACAAAATTATCTAAACACATAAAATTAAAAAAACTCCCTTTCACAATTGGAGGTTACTGGGCGATTTCAAAATGCAATATCTTCTTCATACGGTAACGGATTTGAGTGTCGTTTGCGGCTACAGGATCGTTTTGACGAGCTCTTTCCTGTCGTTCTAGTTTGAACCAATTCTGAGAAAACAAAGTTTTGAGCATTTTTCCAATTAGGACATGATCACCTAATCCCCAGTATGTCAATGGTCAATCCTTGTCTCTATTTTGAAAGAGTTTTGAGGCACTAAATCTACATTCCTTAAAGCCTCACAAGGAGGAATTCATCCCCAATAGGAGCAACTGTTAGCACTAAAAAATTTAATGGTGTAATCACCATTGTGTCACTGTTGTCAAAATTTTATTGTGTCCTAGTTCATGTCCAAAGTTTGAGTCATTTCCAATAAAAGTTAAAAAAGAGTCCCAACATCAAGGTATTTTTAAGTGAATAGGTGGCATAGTGTTCTAGAGTCCTAAAGTAAGTTAAAATCTCTATTTTGGCTTATTTTTAGTGTTGAAAGTTAGTCAATGTTTGGGTAATAAAATTGCAGACAACTGGTCTGGAAAAATAGCTACCTTTCTTGCAAATTCATTTTCAAAACAATCAAAACAGTAAAGGGCAACTATTTCTCCGAAATGGAAGTCATATATTTCATTGAGATTTTGGTTATCTCAGAAAAGAGGCTACAGGTAAAAAGGTAATTAGTTTTCAAAGCAAGCAAATTAAGGCTTCGTGGCAACCAGAGTTCTTTAACAGCAAAGTGCAGCTTGTAGAAAACAGATTGACCAACAGAGCAGGAGACCCTGACTGTCAAGAGCATAAAATGAATCTATCTGCCTTTTAATTTAGTTGAAAGAGAAGAGTGTTGCTGATTAAGTGTGATGGTGAGCGAAATCATACTGCCCTCATTCATTCCATCTACCCTCTTTTTACCTTTCATTTTCCCAAATTCTAACACTCCCATGCTCTGAATCCCATTCAAACCCCCAAAACCCGAACAACCGTGTGATATAAACCATAAACCTTACCGTTATATATATTACATATCATATATTTAACAAAAAGCCGCTAAAACCTTTGGTAGGACCCCGTAACTTCATCACATATTGACCATCACAATTATAACAATTAACTGCTATATTCTTAATACTAAAATTATAAATTGTCGATGCGATATAAAGTGGGACCCATTCCTCGCCACGCTTCCCTTCCATTTGATTTTCCTTTGAAAAAAAATTTAAACTTACCCTTTTTTTTGTCTTTTCGCTTTACCCTTCCACCTTTACTGTTTCATCTCTTTTCATTCCCCAATCATGATCAAAGTGGGGCCTTCATCGCATTTCACATATTATGTGTTTCGCATTGGAACTAAACTTTAAAAAATGTGATTTCCGATTTGCGATTGCAAATACATCGGATCGCATTTGTTTTACCTTTGTGAGCGGTCGAAACATATTTATTTTAATTGCGATGCGGTAGGTCGGTCCCACCTCAGCAGCTCCACCCCCATTACACAGTCGTTGCAATACATACATATATCATATAAACTTCATAACACTTACCGCTTAAAACCTTTTTTCGATTGCTAGTGCGTCCCTCTTCCCCGCACTTCACAAAGTTTAGGTGTTACCCCGTAGCTTATAACTAAAAGCTAAAGGTTGCGATGTGCGCCTGTAATCTAGTCCCACTTCTTCCCTGCCACGTCATTTCACCTCCTCCCCCGCACACCACACTTCGTGGTTTTTAAAGTTTACAACCTCTGTGCTTATAACAAAACTTTAAGGTTGCGATTTGCGATACGGTTGTTCCCACCTGTGTGCCATGTCATCCCGCCTCTAATCACCCCCCTCGTATACCATTCATTCCGCTCCATGTCTCCCCTATCAATTAAACCTTTTTCAAAGGGTTTCTTTGTAATTTCTCATCAAATGAACCTCCTCCGTTATATCCAAAAGTTTCGGGTTTTCCGCCATTATAAAGGGTTTTCAACCAAAAAAGAGAAAGGAACAGCAGAACAACGACATAGTTTCTCTCAAACAGTTTTCTACCACTACTCTCAGTATCAACACGTTTTTCACCAGGCACCGAACAACATTCAAGGAACAGCCACACACCATTTTCAATACTGTTTTGCACATATTAATAGGAGACAACCACATGTCATTCCCACTGTTTTTACACTTTTTGCTGAAGATTGGTTGCACTAAAACAAAAGAGTGGTCTTTGAATAGACTGCCACCTTACACAACCATTTCGGAGTGACAAAATTCATGATGCCTTCATGATGTTTATCTTGTTTTTAATATATCACTTTGTAATTAAGACTAAGGGATAAGCCCCAGCTCTTGCACGAGGTTGTAATGACTTTTGAAACAGATTTACCTTTTTCTGTGGAAGATGACCGTATCATATTTTGTATATATATGCCAAACTGATATGAAGTTAGGGTTGGTTGGTGGTTATTGAATTTTGACTTATATGAACTGTAATCTTTTTAGTGAATGAAATGGAATAATAATATTGAGGACTTATTACCAATTTTTTGTGTGTATTGTCTACTTTATTTGTGTTTCCATATCTCCTTTCTTCCAATTCTAGTTTGAAAATCATCATGTTGTTATGTGTTTTTATTAGTCTCTTAAGCATGTTATGTGTTTTATCAGTTTTGTTAGTCTCACACAGTGAGCATTCCTGATAAAATATATGTTATAACAGTGGAAGAGCATCACTCATGATAGTTATTCTTCATGATATTTCAGTGAGAATCTTATCAGACTAGAAATAGCTTTCTCTCAATGGAATATTGTCAAACTGATACTTTTGTCAATTTCTACTAAATCAATAGATTTATGTTTCACAAACCTATAGATTCTCCTCTTATCTTTCAATTTCCTCTTATCATATACTACAAACTTGCACCTTTCTACCACATCAAGTTACAATACCCTCTTTAGTAGAACTGTGGATTTGACCGAAATCTCTCTTTAGTGAATCAAAGTTTATTGCACCGAGAGGCACATTCTACAGCCCAGTATGACCCCGATGTGTAAGTATGTCGGAAGCCAAAAAAAAACGTCGGCTTGAACAATAGCTTACATAAACATATAAATGAACAATTAAAAATTTATTAAAAATAAATTTAAACGAAATAAACTTAAAATATGAAGAGTTTACTAACACTCAAAAAAGAGATATGGTAAATAAATAAAATATGGTAAATACGTAAAAATATAAATAAACCATACGTATGGTAAATAAATAAAACCTCTTTTTATATTACTCAGGAGGTATGGTAAATAAATAAAAATATAAATAAACTAGAGGTATGGTAAATAAATAAAACCGATTTTTATATTTACTCAATAAACCACTTTATATTTACAAAAAATCAAAAACATGTTTTATTTAGGTGAAGCCTATGGGACAAGTTATTATTAATACCATGGGCCAAATACCATGGGACAAATTATTAATAATACCATGGGCAAATACCATGGGCCAAATAATATATTTATAAAATAGGTATGGTAAATAAGTAAATATAAAACAGGTATAAAGAGGTAAGGTAAATAAATAAAAATATATCAAATAGGATTAGAAATCAAGATCTAATTATATATGAAGGGTCAAATACCATGGATCAAATTATTATTAATACCATGCAAAAAAAACATTATTAACCCTAACATTAATATTAAAATATTAATATTATTAAATTTAAATGAACAAATTTATTAAAAATAAATTTAAATGATATAAACTTAAAATATGAAGAGTTTACTAACACTCAAAAAAGAGATAAGGTAAATAAATAATATATGGTAAATACGTAAAAATATAAATAAACCATAGGTATGGTAAATAAATAAAACCTCTTTTTATATTACTCAGGAGGTATGGTAAATAAATAAAAATATAAATAAACTAGAGGTATGGTAAATAAATAAAACTGATTTTTATATTTACTCAATAAACCACTTTATATTTATAAAAACTCAAAAATAGGTTTTATTTAGGTGAAGCCTATGGGACAAATTATTATTAATACCATGGGCCAAATATGATGAGACAAATTATTAATAATACCATGGGAAAATACCATGGGCCAAATAATATATTTATAAAATAGGTATGGTAAATAAGTAAATATAAAAGAGGTAAGGTAAATAAATAAAAATATATCAAATACGATTAGAAATCAAAATCTAATTATATATAAAGTATAAGGGTCAAATACCATGGACCAAATTATTATTAATACCATGCAAAAAAAACATTATTAACCCTAACATTAATATTAAAATATTAATATTATGAAATTTAATATGTTTAGATTAATAGAATATTAAATTTATTATATTGTAATATATATTAATATATCATGATATATGATAGAGGTGGAGAAATAGAGGGAGTGACAAGGGCGATATGGAGATAAATTGAAGGAGAAGGGAGAAGAGGAATGAAGAGAGAGAGAGTGAGAAGAGTGAGAGAGTTAGAGAAGGGTAATAGAGGGAGAGGGATACATAAAGATGGAGGTGGGAGAGAGATAAGGAGAGAGGGAAGGAGAAGGAGAGAGGATTGGAGGGTAGAGAGTGAGAGAGAGAGAGAAAGAAGGGGGAAGGGAGAGGGAGGTAGGAGAGAAAGGGAGAGAGAGAAAGGATGAGAGGTGGAGGAGAGAAGGAGGGATAGAGAGATGGAGCTGGAGGCGGAGCGAGGAAAGGAAGAAGAAATACATAGAGAGGGAGTGACAAGGGAGAGATGGAGAGAGAGTGTGTATGCTTATGGGTGGGATAAAGATACATAGGAGTGATGGAGACAAGGGGGAGAGAAGGAGAAAGGAGGAGTGATGGAGACAAGAGGGGAGAGAAGGATAAAGGGATAGAAATCATAAGATAGTTGGAGAGCGAGATAGAGTGATGGGGGAAGAGAGAGGATTGGAGGACAGAGAGAGAGAGAAAGAAGGAGAGCTGGGGGGTCAAATAGAAGGAGGTGAGAGAGGAATGATGAGAGAGAGGAAGAGAGTGATGGGTGAAGAGAGGATTGTAGGAGAGAGAGAGAGAGATAGAGATGGGGGAAGATAAAGGGAGGTAGGAGATAAAAGGAGAGAGAGGAAGGAAAAGGGAGGGGACTTGAAAGAGAGGAGGAGAGAGGGAGGGATAGAAATATGGATTTGGAGGGGCAGAGAGGGAGGGATTGAGAGATGGAGAGAGAGAGAGATGGGGGAAGAGAAAGGGAGGTAGGAGAGAAAGGGAGAGAGAGGAAGGAAAGGAGAGTGGACTTGAAAGAGAGGAGGAGAGAGGGGAGGAGAGAGGGAGGGATAGAAATATGGATTTGGAGGGGGAGAGAGGGGGGGATTGAGAGATGGAGCTGGATGAGGAGAGAGGGAGGGAAGAATAAATACATAGAGAGTGAGTAGTGGAGAGATAGGGGGAGTGACAAGGGAGAGATGAAGAGGGAGTGTGTATGTTTTGGGGTGAGATAAAGAGACAAATAAGGAGATATGGAGAGAAGAGGGCAGAGAAGGAGAGAGACAAGCATATGGTAACAAAGTTGGAAGGTGAAGATAGAGAGAGAGGGGGGGGAAGAGAAAGGAAGAGAGATAGTGAAGAGAGGTAGGGAAAGAGATATGAAGATGGAGAGGGAGAGAGGGGGAGGTAAGAATAAATACATAGAGGGTGAAAGGTGGAGAGAGAGAGAGAGAGAGGGAGTGATAAAGAACATGGAGAGAGAGGGGGAAAGCGTAGCAGGAAGGAAAATAGATAGAAGCGAGAGAGAGAGAGAGAGAGGAGGAGGAGGAGGAGGGAGTGATAGATAGATAGATAGATTGGAGAAAGAGAGTTTATGTTTTGGAGTTGATATAGAGAGATAGAGTGAGATATAGATATAGATGTAAGGTGAAGAGAAAAAAAGATAGATGGAGAGAAGGAGGGAGGGACAAGGAAATTGATAGATATGGAATGAGAGAGAGTGTGTGTATGGTGGGGTGAGATAAAGAGAAAAAGAAGGAGAGATGGATGGATATATAGATATATATGGGGGAGAGAGGGAAGAAGGTTTCCTGCAGTAGATGCATTGATTTCAGTGTAGATGGTGATTTCTAATTCTATTTGATTTCTTGCACTAGATGAATTGATTTTGGTGTAGATGTTGATTTCTAATGATATTTGATTACTTACACTAGATGGATTGATTTTAATGTAGATGATTTCTAATCCTATTTGATTGCTTGCACTAAATGCATTAATTTCAGTGTAGATGATGATTTCTAATCCTATTTGATTGATTTCACTCAATGCATTAATTTTAATGTAGATTTTGATTTTTGGTTATATTTGATTTCTTTCACTAGATGAATTGATTTCAATGTAGATTATTTTTAATCTTGTTTGATTGCTTGCACTGAATAGATTGATTTCAATGTATATGGTGATTTCTAATCCTATTTGATTGCTTTCACTAAATGCCTTGATTTCAGTGTAGATGGTGATTTCTAATCTTATTTGATTTCTTGCACTAGATGCATTAATTTCAATGTAGATGTTGATTTATAATTATATTTGATTGCTTGCACTAAATGTATTGATTTAAATGTAGATGATTTAACTAAATGCATTGATTTAAATGTAGATGATTTATAATCCTATTTGATTCCTTGCACTAAATGCATTTATTTCGGTGTAGATGGTGATTTCTAATCCTATTTGATTGCATGCACTAGATGCATTGATTTCAGTGTAAATGTTGGCTTTAAATCCTATTTTCCTACTTGCACTAGAATCATTTATTTGAGTGTAGATGTTGATTTCTAATCATATTTCATTACTTGCATTAGATGCATTGATTTTAGTGTAGATGTTGTTTTCTATTATTATTTGATTTCTTGCATTAGTTGCATTGATTTCAATGTATATGTTGATTTCTAATTTGATGTAATTGGATGTATGATGGTACATTAATTTTAAATTCATTGGATTAATAGTGTGTGTGCAATGATTTCAGTGTAAGCACAAAAAATTATTGACAATGTACATTGGTTTTTGTGTTATAGTAATTCAACCTATTAATATTGGAGAGCAAGAGAGACAAGGTATGATGTTTACTACAACAGCTCGAGCTAAATATTTAAATGGTTTACGATTCCAACTGTCCTTTTCAAATAACCAATATGAAAATATGACAAAACTAACATAGGTGAAAATAAGAATAGTAGAAGAAAATAGTTTGAAATCGATCACAATGAAGACTATTCTAATAGACTACATTCTTATTATTCACAGTTTCTATCATTCAGTATTATTACATTATCACTTTGCATTCAAAATTTTATTTCATCATTAAAGTTATTTTACAGTGTTTAACATCTCAACAAACTGAGGTAACTAATCAAATTTAAAATTAAAATGACTCAATAAATCTCAGACATATTTAACATATTTAAAATGGTTATGTTAATATTAGATGTATTTACATATTATTGATAAAATTAAGCATATGTTCCTCATATTATTGATAGATTTTCCTTGATCGCACACAACTGAAACCAGCCTAGATCCATCTTAACCCCGGATCTATCAAGCTCCCAAAGGGATCAAATCTCTCGAGTGAAAACCTTTCCTCAAGTTTTGCACTCAAAAAAGAGGTTTTCACCTCGAGAGGTTTGATCCCTCTCGACGCTTGATAGATCCTGGGTTAAGATGGATCTAAGCTAATGTTATAAAGCGACCACCAAATTTATCCTAAAACCCCTCTTAGATTAATCTAAAACATTACCAATTCACTCATGGAAAAAAAAAAAATTTGAAAAACATTGAAAGCCAGCCATACTGTAACAAAATGTGAGAGGAAGTTTTGATTAGTGCAGCAACAAATCCATACATAATACACTACATTGAATTTCTTTATTCCTGCCTGATTTTCTTGGCCGTGACTTTAGATGCGAGGAAGCGTTTTGTAGATTTTCCACTCAGCCCCTTCTGGATTTCGGAGTGCAATGATTCCATTTTGTACCAATGACACGGGAGGGTGCGCAATGATTACATTTTCTACGAATGGAATGTTAATATCGATATATCTACGAATGGGATGTTAACATCGATAGTGATGTCTAATATGATCTCCAAATATGACTTCCAATCTCCACCGAGACCCCTGATTTGGTGATTCTAGGAGAAAGGTCGAGCATGATGTGGACATTTACGTTGTTATGCGTTCCCTATTGAAAGTGAAAGGGGTCCAATAGGTCTTTTTAATTAGAAATCTAATCTTAACATGTTCCATTATAAGATTCTTAATATTCATTTTCTTTATTTTTAAATACATATCTGTTTTTATATTTATTTAGTATGATTAATAAATTATCATGTAGGTTTATACAATTTAGGGGTAAATGTTGTAATGTTTTTAAATGGGTGTAAAATTTTTAATATTAGTTTAATAAAAAAAAAGATAGGGGAAATGTTGCAGTGTTTGTAAATGCGCATAATTTTTTTTTATGCAATTCAATAAAAAAATTAAGGTAGGAGAAATATTGTATTCTTAAACTGTGTGAACATAAGAGAGATGTAGTATTCCAAAGATATGGTATTCTTAAATGAGTGAATATTTAAACGCTAATCACTACATATATTCATTCATAAATTAAATAACTCCATATTACGTTTAGAATTTCATATAACACTTCTTTATATTACATGGATTAACATAAACTAATAAATATATTTATCTAGAGTTACTCTCTACCATAACTTAAGCAAGTCTTTCCATAACAAAAAATAAAAATAAAAATAAAAGTAAAAATTGAATAGTAGCTTCATTTAATATCTATTTTAATAATAAAAATTTAATATATAAAATACATATATGATAAACTAATAATTGTGAAGAATCTTTTCGGTAATAATCACATTCAAATGAACATTATCGACGCATTTCGAACCAACCAGTGTGGTTCATCATCAGGACTAGGTGAGAGATCAGATCTAGATGCTGAGTTAAAACCTTTTCTGCATCTATTTAACTCAGCGTCTGGATCTGATCTCTCACCTAGTCCTGATTATGAACCACACTGGTTGGTTCGAAACATGTTGACAATGTTCATTTGAATGTAATTATTACCGAAAAGATTCTTCACAATTTTACGATGGATCACAGAAGCCAAAATTCTATAAAAACTAATAATTATTTATTATTTATTAATTTCTATAATTAAAGTACAAAAAAAAATGGTAATTCACACTTATTCAATATATAATAATGATTTCTTTATATAATGATTATTTAATAACTATTGTCATATTTTAATTATTTATGATATTATGTCATTGAGATTTGGGGGCTAAGATCCAAGTATTATGAATGGCGAGAGAGGAGGAGAGAAAACATATAGATCTTCCATAAAATTAATACAAGAATATTGATTAAAATATAATAATTGAATAAAACACGAAGATATGAAGAGAGAGCGGGAACTGAGTTCGGATGGAGTTAGGATGTATAAGTCATAATGTCATATTCTTATGTAAAAGAGAACTTAATTGGTATGTAACTGACAAGTTCAAACTTAACCAAAGTTGAATTCGTTAACAAGACACCTTATAAGAAGGCAATAGGAAGAAAGCGAAGGTCAAGAAAGGGAAGTCCTAAAATCGGTCTCATTGCATGTAAATTGTTCTTCTCCAATTTTCACTCTCTCTCTTCATATTTTAATGTTGTATTTAGTTCCTGCATTTTTATCAAAGTTCTTGTGATTAGTTTCATGGAAGATCAATATGTTTTCTCTCCTCCTCTCTTGGCATTCATAGCTCTTAGATCTTACCCTCCAAGATTCGGATGATTATGATAATAGATTTAATATAGGTTAGTTATCATACATAATATTAAGTTAAGTGAGATAATATCGTTGTATTTCTTGGAGATGAAGGTGATGCTTCCACTATGGAATTCATAAAGAGTTTGTCAAGAATAAACTTCAAAACGATAGAAAAAGAGGTCAAGGTTGTCATCTAAGACCAGTTTAAATAGTTCTATTCAATTTTCCCTTATTGTAACTAGAGAGATAATTGAAATTTAGATACTTGAATAATATAAATAATTCTAATATAACGTTGTGTTTAATATTAATATTAAATATTAAATATTAAATATTATTATATTAATATTATTAGGTTTATTATAATATTGAGTATAATAGCTGCATATTAATATAATACTATGTTTAATAGACTATAATATATAATAATATATTGGCCAGAGTTTTAATATAATATAATATAATATTAAAATACAAAATATTAAATTGGATTAGAAATAATATTATAATATTATATTGTCTAATAATTAAATATTATATAATATTGAACATTATTAACAATAGAGAAAGAGGTAGTACGAATTTTATAGAAAGTAAAAGAGGATGGATTTTGAAATGCATTAAAGTTTCAAAATTAGATAAAAAATCAAGATACCAAAAATTGTTGAAATTTCACAAAATCAAAAGGGGTAAAGGCATATGTAAGGTACTAACTCGAGTTTAGATTATTTTGACATTTATATTTTTTTTCATTGAAATAGATGCATGAATTTTAATGTAGATGTTTATCTCTAATATTATTTGATTGATTGCACTTGCTGCATTGATTTTAGTGTAAATGTTGATTTCTAATCATATTTGATTGTTTGCACTAGATGCATTGATTTCAGTGTAAATGCTAATTTTTGGTCTGATATAACTACATGAATGATATGTATTACTTTAAAAGTAATTAGATTAATAGTGTGCATTGATTTCAGTGCATACACAAAGTAATTATTAACGATGTGCATTGGTTTCTATGTTATAATAATCATCAACCTAAATCCATATTAAATAGAAATAAACAACAAAGATCCTAGATCCATCTTAATCATTAGTCTAAATCCATCTTAAATAGTAACAAACAACAAAGAGCAATTAGATAGAGAGAGACATTAGAAATGACAGCTAAGGTTTCATTGATATAATTGTAGATGTTAATTTGTGATCATATGTAAATATATGGATCATGTGCATTATTTTTAAGGTAATTAAATTAATAGTGCGCATTGATTTCATTGTATGCACAAATTATCGACATCGAAAATTGATTTCTATGTTATAGTAATCATCAACCTAAATCTATATTAAATAGAAATGTACAAAAAAGAGCCTCGATCCGTCTTTAATAGAAAGGAAAAACAAAGAGAAAATCAACAAAGAAATACATAAGAAATGACAGTTATTGAGGAGTGTTAATAACAAAGGGAAGAGTAAAGAGTATATCAACAAATACATTGGCAATAAATGTCAACCGAACAATGACAAGAACAAAAGTAGGAAAATTTTGAATGACAAAAAAAACTCAATTAGAATATCAAAGAGCATATCAACAAAGAAGGGCACAACAAATGGCAACTGAATAGTGTCAAGAGTAAAGAATACGAGAAAATGCACAATGAAGAGGAAATCGACAAAAAAAAAGGTAAAGGAAATGACAATGAAAGGGCATGAAGAATAGAAGAAACAAAAAGATGAATAATAAAGAGATATCGACAAAGAAAACAATATTCAACCAAATAAGGAATAACACAAGATGCAAAAGAAAAACCTATGAAAAATATGTTTAAAAGATATCTATGCCCAAGCTCAACCTGCAAATGTCACTTATATGAATATTGCACATAGAAAATATTGTGACAAGATTTATCGATTAGCTCAAGTTCAAATATGTCATTTGTATGAGGAGTCATATACTAGAACTCAGGTGTTTAATATAAATATAGGCCTAATGTGCATGATATGTAGAAGAGAAGGAACTCATTACATTAATCTTAGACATATTTAACATATTTAAAATTAATAGATTAATCATATGTTAGACAAATTTTTGTTGAATCCTTAGCTAAACTAAGAGGGGGGGGGGGGTGGGGGGGGTGGAGTGGTGGCAGGGGGGCGTGGGAATCAGTTTAATGCATTCAAGGTATTTTAAACTTTCTTTTACACTTATTTACATCTTCATTTCATGATCAACTTAATGTATAATGGAACAACAATCTTAATAAGTGAGCAACAGGTATTAAGCGGATTAAATACAAAATATCAACACATAATCATCATGCACATAGACAATAGATATAAGTGGAAACCCATAAGGGAGAAAAGCACATATTATTATTGTTGTGATGCAAAGACAAGCTCCAACTCCCTCTCACCATTGATTTTTTGTAGGATCCTACCTACACGAGGCTACTACCTCAATTCTCCAAGCTACAACTTGTAAGGAAGCTCCAACTCCCATCTATTTTCTGTAAGCTACAACCCACAGGAGGCTCCTACCTCAGCTAGCTACAGCTGGACATCTATCAAGCTACAACTTGATATGGAAGCACCAACTTCCTCACACTACAGTGAAAACATATGCTGATTTACCTGGATATCAACTATGTTCTACTCCTTCTTCACTGCAATCCTCCAGCCTTCATATCTGCCTTATATCATCTCTAGATCTACACAACTTCTCTATATGCTCTGTCTTCTTCTTATTCTTCCACTCTCTAACCTCTCTATGCATACAACAATGAATTCATTTATAGAGATCACTTCATAACTGTTTGCATTCCATATGGGAATATGAAATGAACAGGTATGACTCTTTGCCTTCCACCTTCTCATTTTCTTACTCAGCACATTCAGGATAATATAACAATATGTACTCATTTCAGTATTATAGTGGAGTTTTTCCTTGCCTACTGAAACTTGCCTTTGCATCATAAACAATATAAAATAAATTTAATACATTTATAGTTACAATCAATTATTTACTCAGCCCTTTCATCTTCTTAGATTTATTGTGCGTTTGTCCTCTTTTTCCTGTTGTCCTTGTGTCTTTTCTGTTTCTATCGTTATATTCCAACTTTGTTGTATAATTGCCCTTTTCTTTTATTACTTGTGAATTTTCTTCTGTGTTCAACCTTTTCATCTAACTTACTGCCGCAACATTGTTCTACCCAAGCTCCTGGTCCTTTGATTTGCGTCCAGATCATTCCTTTGTGACCTGTGGGATATGGCCCACATATAACTCCCTTTATACATGTCGCGGATTACAAATCCGTGTTTTATCAATATACATACGTTTTCTGATCAAACAGTGTATACTTTATAACATGGTGCATTTAATATTCACACACCATATATGGGTCTAAACTAATGCATAAACCCAAAATCAATGCAAATACGCTGGATTTCCTTGCCAAAGGATACCACTATATCTTGAACCAATCACATCTCATCGCAACTACTTGCCCTTAGGTTTCCTGCTCTACTGTTAGCAATAACCATAAAACCATGCGATCTACGATAAGTGCTCATATGTTGTGCGGCCACATGCACTCCCTTCATCGCATCACATCGCTTGTTCCTTACTGCATCGCAACCAAAACAACATACATTGTGATGTATTAAAGTTACATCCTATTTGTTGCAGGATGCGATGTTGCGCAGGGTTGACACGTGTCCCTCCATTTCGCATCGCAAAATGTTAAACTTAACTTGCGGTTGTCTTACTGCTATCCTTTAAGCATTGCGATGTGTTGTATGTAGGTGAGGTCCACGTCATCATTTCCATGTCACTGCCATGTCATCATAAATTCCTGCGATCTGTGGGGTTGGGGCCATATCATCTGCCATGTCAGCTTGCCACGTCATCTTTACGTCATTGACACGTCATCCTTACGTCATCGCTTGCACTTCGTTGTTCGCAACTTATACCCACTTAACTTAGTGGTTATCTCTATTTTGTGTGATTTGCGATATTGCGTCGTGCCACCACGTGTCCCTTCTCCACTTCGCATCACAAAAGCTTTAACTTGCCATGCAACGTCATTAATACTTACTCGTTATACCTTGTGATTTGCGCTTTTGATCTCTGTTGATGTGATCATCATCGTTGATCTGCCTAGATCTACGGTCCTCATTGCTGCTTGCAAATCCAATTGTATTCATCTGTTCTGCCTTTTTGGTGTCTTTGCTCCATTGGTTGTCTCCGCTGTCTCGATTGCTTCTCTGTTGCGTTTTCTGCTTCTGCGGTATTTGCTGCATCTTTACTATTTCTGCTTCTCTGCTGCTTGTGTGCTTTTGTTGCTTCTTCTTCTTTGCTGCCTCTTCTCCTTCTCCTTGCCTTAATGCTAGTTCAGGTGTTTCTCCTTTGTGCTCCTTTGCCATCAATGACAATATTTCCAACAATCTCCCCCTTTGGCAATGATGGCAATACTCCAATAATTCCTCGAGGACTTCCTCCCCTTCTCATTCTGAGAGGTGTATTTTCTTCCTTTGCTTTCTTCCTCTGCTTGCTTTTCCTCCCCCTTTGACATCAATGGCAAAGAGTTGCACATTTCCTAGTGTGGTTTCTATCTTTTCATAATACTCTGATCTTGAGGACCTGTACCATGCACTGCTCCATTGCTCTAGCTCTTATGTGACAACTTTTATTGACTGCTCTCCCCTTGACATGATGCTTTCTTGTCTGATACTGATTATCACTTGTCTACTACACTGATCTCGTTCCTTGTATTGCAGCCTTTGCTAGTGTATTTCCAAATATATATATATATATATATATATATATATATATATATTTTTTTTTCAAATTTATGATCATATCATAAAGTAACATCTGTAGATACTACCCCTAGTTTGTCTCTTAGATATTTGAATGGTTCTTTAGCAAGAGGTTTTGTGAATATGTCTGTTGTTTGTTCCTTTGTTGGTACATACTCCAAATTCACTATTTTCTGTGCTACTTGTTCTCTGAGGAAGTGGTACTTTATTGGGATGTGCTTTGTTTTCGAATGAAGTACAATATTTTTTGATATACTTATAGCACTAGTATTGTCACATTTGATAGAAATGGGTTCATCGATGCTTACCTTCATGTCTTGGAGAGTTTTTTTCATCCACATTACCTGTGTTCAACAACTTGCTACTACTATGTATTCTAATTCTGATGTAGATAGAGAGACATAAGTTTTCTTCTTGCTTAGCCATGCCACCAGACTTTCTCCCAAATAAAATGCACCTCCACTTGTGCTTTTCCTATCATCCACACAGCTGGCCCAATCGGCATCAATGTATGTTGTCAATGTGAAGTCTTTGCCTTTTGGATACCATAAGCTATAATGTGCAGTTCCTTGCAGATATCTAATTATCCTCTTCATTGCTAGCAAGTGATTTTTTTTTGGTGCTTCTTGATATCTTGCCACAAGTCCTACTGCCAACATAATGTCCAGTCTAGAGGCAGTTAGGTATAGCAGACTTCCTATCATGGATATGTAAAGTCTTTGATCTACATCTATAGATCCATTATCAGTGCGTAGTTTGCATCCAGTGATCATGGGAGTTGAGACAAGTTTGCAGTCTTCCATTTGGAACCTTTTCAACATTTCTCTTAAGGATTTTTCTTGTGAAATGAATATTCCTATGTTCTTTTGTAGAATTTGAAGTCCTAAATAGAAGGTAAGCTCTCCAATCACAGACATCTCAAATTCTGATTTTGTCTCTTCTGCAAATCCTTTTGCTAACTCATATTTGTTGCTACCAAACATGATGTCATCTACATATACTACTACAATTAAGAGTTCTTTTTCATCAGCCTTTATGTATAGATTGATGTCTACTCCTCCTTTCTTGAACCCATGTTTTTGTAAGTATTTGTCCAGCCTTGAATACCATGCACGTGGAGCTTGTTTCAGACCATATAAAGCTTTATTTAATTTGCACACATAGTCATGTTTATCTGTTAAGGATAATCCTTCAGGTTGTTCCATGTAGACTTCTTCCTCTAGATCTCCATTCAGGAAAGCAGACTTCACATCCATTTGATATACCCTGAAATCATGATAGCATGCAAAGGCCAAAAACATTTTGATTTATTCCATTCTTGCTACAGGGGAAAAGGTTTCATCATAATCAAGTCCTTCGATTTGAGAATATCCCTTGCATACAAGTCTGGATTTATTCTTGATTACCTTCCCTTCTTCATTCATCTTATTCTTGAATTTCCATTTTGTGCTAATGAAATTTTTCCTAGTGGGTCTAGGCATTAACTCCCAGGTATTTTTCTTCTCAATTTGGTCTAGGTCTTCATTCATAGCATTTACCCAGTTTTGTCTTTGCTAGCTTCTTCAAACTTCTTTGATTCTATTTGTGGTAGCATGGCTAGGTATACTTCCTCTGTCTGTTCAACTAGTTGTCTTCTAGTCTAGACTCCTGCACTCTTGTCCCCAATGATTTGATCTTATGGGTGGTTCTTCTGAGTGTGTCTTGAGGGACCTTTTGAGTTTAATTCAATATCTTCTGTTGTCTTGCTCTTTTCATCATTATCTTGGTTCTCAACTTCATGATCATCTGGAAGATTGGCGCAACTTATGCTTCTTATTCTGTTCGGTAGATCTTCATCGAATCTCACATCAATTATTTCCACAATTTTGTGCAGTATTTTGTTGTAATACCTGTAACCCTTACTCTTGGATGCATATCCCAAAAATATTCCTTCATCAGCTCTTGCATCAAACTTCCCCAATTTTTCATCATTATTTTTTATGAAACACTTGCTGCCAAAGACTCTAAAGTGCTTGATTGATGTTGGTTTCCCATGCCATAGTTCGTATGGAGTCTTGTCACAATTTGGTCTTAGATGAGCTTTGTTAAGAATGTGAAAAGTTGTGTGTACTGCTTTTTCCCAGTAGGTTTGGGGAATGTTACTTCTTGCATCATGGCTATGGTAATCTATTGTACTGGCATGTTTTGCCTCTCTACCACTCCATTCTATTGAGGTGTACCTACAATTGTAAACTATTTTTTATCCCATATTCATTACACAGGTTAGCAAAATCATAGTCCGTGAATTCACCTCCTCTGTCTGATTTGATGTATTCCAGCTTGCATCTTGTTTTATTTTCTACCAGTGCCTTGAAGATATTGAATTTCTTAAATTCTTTGGATTTATATTTGAGAAATGACACCCACGTAAATCTGGTAAAATCATCTATTATCAGCATGAAATAAGATTCTCCAGCTGGTGCATTAGTTCTTGAAGGTTCGCACAGGTCCATGTGTACAATTTGAAGTGGCATACTTGTAAAATGTTGATCTTTGGCCTTGAATGATGTGCGGGTTTGCTTGTGCAGTTGGAAGGATTTACATATGGTATTTGGAGGCTTCTTTATTGCAGGCATATCTCTGAAAAAATTCTTCTTGCTCAAACTGATGATGTGGTCAAAGTTTAGATGTCCAAATATTTTATGCCATAACCATGATTCGTCAAGTTTGCTTATGTGGCACACTTCATGCTCTTCTTCTACTATATAGACATTACTTTTTGTTTAAACACCTTTGATCAAAGCATTTCCTAAGGTGATAGAACTTACTTCACAATCTTGGGCTCCGAAAAGGACCTCACAGCCTTTATCACACATTTGACTGATGCTTAGTGTTAGCCACCTA
>JAXQQM020085966.1:0-29161 GCA_034641835.2 Pinus albicaulis
CAAAGTAAAGGATTGTTATAATGAAGGGAAATCCATGTTATTGTATTTCAAAATGCGACTTCAACCAAGTTGACACTTCCAATTTCAAATTACACATGAAAAAATAAGTTGGGGTTGGACTCATAGTTGCAACTTGATCTCTGAAGAGAATCTGTGATAACAAATTTTCAAACAGAGCTATAATAAAGAATGTGACCTGTGTTGAGGAAAAGGGCTACGATAAAAATTCATTCCTACAAATTTTTGCATGGTGATGAGCCAAAACATAATGGAAAACATACATTACGGATCACTCTTTGGAGAGATAAGTCATGAGTGCATTATGGAAAGATTCGCCTTATTGTTGTAATGATGTTTGTTTTAAAGGGATATATAAAACCTTGATCGAAAGTCCTCGAGAAGTTGCACCCCGCACTTTATGAATTTTAAAGGCATTGAGAAAGATTGGTTAATGAATTGAAACCGTGTTGAAAGGATAATATATTTTCCTACATTGAGACACACAACAAATCATCTGTATCAAATGTATGGATTGTGCTAGTGTTGAAAAATTAGAAGAATACTTAACATTGCTGCTAGAATGCATCTTGACAGTGAAACAGCTGGGGAATTTTTTTCCCATATGGAATCATTTAGTAGTGGTTTTATCTAACAAAAGAAAGCATAAACAACATAATTTCTACTTTGAAGGCAACATTCTGGAAGAATTTGCAGACTACAAATACCTCGGAATTGACTTCAACAAAAATTTAAGTTGGGATGGTTGTAGAAAGAAAAGAACTTTGGGGGCTTGGAAATAATTTTATGCTCTTCAAAACAAGTGTAGAGAGGTAGAGCTATGGGACTAGAAAACCACTCTAACTCTTTTGGGGCTTCTAGTGATTCTGTTGATTCTATACAGCACAAAAAAGATGCAGTGAAAACAAACTGATAAAATTCAGAAGCATTTGATTACAAATAAATTCAAAATTAAAATTGCATTTCCTTATGCTATATTGTTAAGTGAAACAGGGGCTGCTCCTATTGAAGCAATTTCTATGGTGCGAGTCATAAGGTATTTGAAAAAAATTTGAGCAAATGGAAGAGGGTAGATGGCCTAAGGTTGTGTTTAATGACATATTGTGCAAAATAAAGAAGACTTGGATGCGGAGAAATAAAAAATGTTTTTGTAAATGGGTTATTTGCTTGAGCACATGTACTACAAACATTAAAGAGATAAAAAAAATTGTTATGGATAAGTTCCACAAATGTACTTGGGAGAAAGAAGAAGTATTACATTGAAGATTTTAACCCCACTCATAATCATCAGAAAAAAGCGTACACAGGGGCCAATATTTCTTGGAGATATAAAATTATTATTTCTCGATTAAGGACTAATTATCATCAACTCCATTGTGAAACAGGGCGTTGGAAAAGGACAAAAGAAATGTGGGAGGAAAGAGTGTGTATTTTTTTCTCTTCCGGAAAAGTGGAAATAGAAAAACATTTCATTTTAGAATGCAAGGCCTTCAAAGATAGCAGGGAAAATTATGCAGGTATTCTGGCATCTAGCTTTTGGGATAATCTATTCAGTGAAGAGTTTGTCAAGAAGCTGGGAGCGTTTATTGTAAAAATACAAAGGAAAAGGGCCAAATACAAGAGCCAAATGGAGAAGAAATCTGTCCCATATGCTATTTTTATCCTTGTGGACATTAAACATACTTTATTTCTTTCTTTCTTTAAATTTGGAGTTGTTCCAGACAACATGAAAAAGGGAGATGGGTTTCACGTTTTCCTTTCTAGTGAAGCGGACATCAATTAACTCTGGCACTCATGCAAATTGGAAAAATGGGGTTTTCTCTCTCTGATATAATTGAAAATGATGATTGTGGAAACTTTAAATGAGGCCCTTCAATGGAAAGGTTTGGATATGAAAATTGTTGTTCTAATTCTGGGAACTAGAAATAATGCACGTTATATGGAAACATGGTCATAAAGCCAATAAGTCACACTTTTACCCATAAGCAGCATAATCACATTGTAAAGCCTCAACCATACATCCAAAATGTGACCTCCATTATTGTGTGGCCATGAAACCTCATAAGTCGCAGTCCTTGAATGCGACTGGTAGCAAAATCACAATTGAGGAAGCAATAGGTCCCTGTGACCCACACTATTATGCGATATTGCGACCCACCCAATCACATGTGGCCTTTGTGCAAAGGAAAACTCCAATCCGCATATGTAAAATGTGATTTGGCTAAGGTAGCACCTCCCAACTGCGACTTGAATGGTAATGGAGGCAATGACAAGTCAAAGTGTGCCAGAAATGGTAATGGATGGAATGAAAAGTCAACGTGTGCCAGAAATAGTGTTATCCTAGAAAGTGAAGTGTTGCAGTGAAGGCATATAGTAAATATTGCATCAAAGGTTGCCTTAAATTAAGCATTAAAATAAGAAATGTGTTAATTTATGTATTTAAGGCTACGCACATGGATAGCACCATAAAGTGCTATATGGAAAAACTAAAAGTTGCATCGAAATCCATGATGTGACTATGTGTTGAGAAGCTAATAATGATCGCCAGTCACTGACACTCGGGACAATGAACTCTTTCTTTCCCCTTAAATTGTTCATTCACCAATTTATTTTATTTGTAGTAATTATTTCTTGCCATATCACCATATGTTTATCTTGAGTTTTAATTGATTACCATGCACTTGTAGGATTATGGGGCATGAATGTGTGATTCAGATAGATTTGCTACCAGTTGGAGCATGATTCATTGTGACTTGTTCCAAAGAGTTGCAACCATAACACATCAAAGAAAAACTACACATTCATTGGTGCGATAGTTTAATCTAAGGGTTACAATAAAGTAGCAAATGTCAACATTGGATACCCCTACATGTCAATGAAGCTGAAATGATACATATTATGGTTCTATTTGGTGAGAATCATTGAAGGTGAAGACGATGTGAAGGCTTATGATCACTTGGAGTTGTCTCAACCACAAAAGGTAGAGGAAAGGGAAAAAAAATGTTGATTTTCATGGAGAATCATAGGGTTTCTTACATGAAGTTGTGCAATTAGGGTTTCAACAAATAAGAAAATTGGCTCTACATAGCTACCCAAGGCACTGTGTCAACCTTGATGGCAGGTATAGTAGCAAGCACATTGTCACTAAATTCAACAAGTGAACCACACAACTTTGTCTGATGGCCTGGAAACAAGCGTTCTAGGGTTTCTAAGAACCCTCTACATATTTCTCTACTCTTTCATCATAATGTAAATATTTCTCGTCGTAATTCCCACAACTATGTTGAGATTGATTCGAGCATGTAATAGTCACTAGATGAGAGAGAGAAATGAGGAAGCTCAAGAGTCATGAGGGTATATCAAAGGTCAAAGTAGGTGAATATTCACCTGAACTCTATAAATATATCCTCATGCCTCATTGCAAGGGACTTTATCACTTGAGCTTAGACTAGAAGTACATAGATTATTTGTGCTTGAAGAGCTAGAGGCACTTAACTCTTAGCATATAGTAAGGTGAGCTGTAGTGAGGCTAGGGTTTTGCATTAGATAATGGTATGAGCAGCCCACATTAATCCACTATTGCGATTTGATGAATTGCAAGATGTGTACTTGTATTTTTAGTAGCAATAATAAGAATTTCATCATTTCTGACACTAATTTTCCATGCTTACTTATAGTGGTTGTATCAGTTGTATGGTGTTTTCACTGTATTTGTATGTGTGCTTTCATAACGAAAATATGTTATGGAATAGTTTTTATTTTTTGCATGTATGTTTTCTTTCAAATTTGTGCTTACTTATTCCACGCAATGTCGATGAACTATTGTGAACTAATTTGCAATTAACCTCTCGCATGTTATTGTTTATGTATGTTTGGGGTGGTTTTGACTCACTGATCCTTCTCATGACATATTTATTCTTATGGTTGTTTTTAATTTCTTGTACTTCTTTCTATAGTCTATCAATATTGGGTTGACCTCGTATTCCATTCTTGCCCTCACTCTAAAATATTTTCATTTGACAACCAAAAGAAAAACATTCATGGTGGTATTCAGGCCCTCATCCCAGATGGGGCTCTTGTCCCAAATGGTGTGAGGTATAATTGGGAATTCACACCGAGCTGTTGGCGACATCCAACATCGTCAAAAAAATCCTTGGCTTAACCCTTGCAATGAAATCTTCTCTACATGAACCATTATGCTGAATAATTCTAGTATATGATATACTTTAGTGCTAAGAATAATTTTTTTTTACAAGTGGTTTATTTGGTTCAATTCTTATCAAGTTTTGTACTTGATTTGCATATGCCAGTACGATCTCCCTACCCATTTTCATACACACACCTATGGTGATACCAAAATATTAACATGTGTTAGATTGTCATTTACCTGATTAATAAGCATTAACACAAGTGTGGATGTACATAAAAAATAGATTTCCAGTTGCATAATTTGAAAACTTAAGTAAGCGGAAAACCATGTGTGTAGATAAAATAGAATTGTGTTAGTTGAATCTCTTTCAATCTATGTTGGAAGTTTTGAGAGTTAATAAACTTGAATTTTAACATTTCAACAAACTAAATTTGAAAATGAGCCCTATTTATCCATAAATAGATTAATTTTGGGCCTTTATGGGATTTGAAATAGCTATTTTTTTTCCTACATTGAAATGGTGCCTTTCATTCCTTCTAACTTATGCTTTGTTATTTCTTTTATGATATTTAATTATGTAATTCAACATAGGGACTATTGAAACTAGGGCTCCAACACACATTCAAGAAAGGAACTACATTAGGGAAAAAACATCATACACATAACTCAATAAAGAAGAGGTAATTTTGGGAAGTATATCCAATCACGTCTTTATTCCTTCATTACGAGTATTTATACTATAGTGAAATTGTTGGAGTGGTTGTACCCACTTCCAACTAATAATTAGTTAGGTTCCTTATCATTTATTAGACTTATATTTACATAATATCTTATGTTTAAAGTGCTACAACTATTACAATGTCTTAAATACCTCCCAATATCTCCCCCAACCTTAATTCCCGAACTCATATTGAGTAAGTGTGCAAAAATATCCTGATTCTCTACTCCTATGGAAGTATCCTTACTATGCATCAACCATGCATACTATTTTGTATAGGTAATTCAATCACAATAGTCACCAACTGTATAAGAAGATACATGTATACAAGGTCTATTGTGATCTATGATTTTCTAGGTGACTACATATTACAAATACCAACTCTTTAATCTTTCTTTTTCAATTCAAGGGAACCTTCAGCTACCTCTACCAATTGTGGACTACCACTCCACCTAGGAACTATTGGGGCTATTCCTTTTTCCAAATTTAGTTGGTCATCACCAAACTCGAATTTCTTAAGTGCTCCAATGATCTACTAGTCTTAAGGTATTTTCCTATGGGGTTAGAGATGGTCTACAACATCATCTAACCTACCATTTCCCTATGGTCACAACCCAAGGTAACTATTTTGATACTCTCATACTAGGTGGCTCAATAAATTCAATTCTTTTGGTGTCATCATATTTTCCTTTAAGATCGTTTTATGTGTGTGTGTCTCATTTGATGTATCATTTTTTTAATTAATTATTCTCTCAATACTCTCTACAAGTGCTTTATTAACTAGTAAAACAAAATCTCAATCAATGCTTAGTTTTTCAATAAAGTTTTCTTCTCAATCAATTTTGTTTCTACTACTTAATTAAAGTCTTTACTCTACTACTTGGTTGATTATATATTCCCTCACTAGATCATGCTCTCTATCCAACTTTACCTTTTGTTGCTTTTCTTCTAGCAATCATGGTTGTGCTTCTTTATGCTTGACATTAAATGGAGCTTTCAATTCAAATTTACATGAATGTAAACTTGAATTAACTCCACTAATACTTAGTGTATGTGACTTAATTGACCAAATTAGGACATGAATCAATGGTTAGTCTCTCTACGTATTATTAAAACTCAAAACTTTTTTTTGGTACTACCATGATTTTGAAAATTAAACTAAATGTTGTTGAATAGATATTGATCATTGGCAAAGAAAAAATCTTGTTGGCTAGGCACCAATGTTCATTAAATGGGAGGAGAGGATCAAAGATGTTAAAGAAGACTCATTATTAACTCCCACATTTCATTTAACTCAAAATTTGACTTATATTTTACAATAAATATTGACTCGATAAGATTGATGCATTCTAACTCAATCGAAAACATATATATTTTTTATTTATTACTAAAGTAAATTTTAACTCAACTATAGACTATAATAAATCAATTTATCCTTCATATCATACATTACATTTAATATTATAGTAAAAAATGACTAATAAGGTATTCATATTTATTACATAATTCAAATATTCTAGTCTTGCTTCTTCAGTTCATCTCTCCTACAATCATGATGTAATCGACCAATGTCTATTAGTTCAAGTCAATCAAAACTCTATCGATCAACTAATGTCCCATTTGATGGTACAAGATAAAACAATTTTTTTTTTTAATTTATTTATCACCGTGATAGATAATCCTTCATTATGTATGCATAAATTACATTCATTAATTCATTTACACTTCTCTTGATTAATAAATGATGGTATATATAGTTGACCAATCAATGTATTTGACCAATAAAATAATAACACACTCCACATCATGAATTTCATATTATAAATTGAAACTTAGATTGATTTAATTCTATCAACTGGAATTCGATACGACCATGTACTTCTACCCTCCGAGGTTATCCCTCACTCCAACATATCCTTATTACCTCTCAACACATTAACCTTCAACTTTCATGCAATTTGAATTATGCATTGATAGTTTATACCCAGTTAGATCACACAAGCTATCAAACACGTATTGCCCCATTTTATTTTGAATTTTTTGCCACAGACACTTTGGTAGATGTATTTTTGTTTGATTACATCACATACACTTTGGTAGATGCATTTTTTTTCACTATGTGATGATGACATTTGACATGCATATTATTGATGATCGTGATAGATGCTACTTGATGAGTATATTATTAGATGATGACATTTATTGATGTTAGAATAAATTCATGTCATGTTTAAATTATGTGGTGATTAATCATTCACGATCAAATATTGTTAATAATTTCCCGAGTGTTGTACGAGACTATTATGGTGTTGGGTATGGGATTGAGTAAAGGATTATGGTTTGAATATTAGTAATGTTAAATTGAATTTGAATTGTTATTGATGAATATTTTCTATAAAGTATTGGTTACCTAAGTAGTGGATGTAGAAATATAGTCTATGGTTGCAAAATGACTTACATATGGGTAAGGGGGCTATATGAAGGAATTCATATTTGTCTTGGAGGGGCGGAAAAATGTCTCTAATTCCACTTATTAGCACTCCAACCCAGGCTTAGGTTAAAAATTGCACAACACTTTTACTATGAAGTTGTAGTATGTTATGATGATTGGATCGTGGATAATTTGGTCACTCGAGAGGTATAAATAGGGGGAACCCATTAAGAAAAAGGCCTTAATATTCAGCAATCATTATTTTCTCAATAATAGAAACCTTGGAGTTATTCATTGTCTCCATCATTGTGGAAATGTTCCCCTCAACTAATGACATGTATTTAAAGGGAAAGCATTGTGACATCATATTAATCATGCAAGGTAATTCTTGAAGGGTACAATTGAATTGGAACCCTTGGTATCAAGAAAATGAAAATATAAAATAAATTTAAATTAAATTGATAAAGACCTTAAAATTCTTGTGTATGTGAAAGTGAATTTTACGTAGCAATAAAACCATTTAACTAAAATTTGTTAAAGGACTAGGAAAATATACTATGGTAAAAATTTTAAAGGTAAATTTAAGAGAAATTAAAGGAATGACTTAGAATAAATATTAAGTATTTAGAAAACATATATTAAATCATAAATGTATATCATCGTAAGTTAGAAAAAAATATCCCTGGTGGGGTGTGTGTCATTAATGCTTCATGTAATGAAATTAATTAATCCATTGAAAATTACATTGAGGCTAGACATAGGGCGATCAACGCTCATGACGTGGAAAGTTGATGGAGGTGGGATTTTGGCTAAATATATGACATCCCCTCAAGTTAAATTCATGCACATGGGGTGGAGAAGTGAATATGTGAGTTACAGTGGAGGTGAGGTATTCCACCTACCCCAATGCTTATGGTTTTCTGGATATCTACTTCAACATTTTAATGGTGTAGTTTATGGTGTACGCTATATTCCCCTTGTCGTGTTGATTGTGGTGGAGATTCTTGGAGGTTTTGGCTTTTTCCTATTGTTGGTTTTATCCATGGTGGTTTGTGTAATTTTCACATGTATTTTTTTCTCTTATTGCATTCTACACCACAAGGGGCGATTTTTGAATTGGTGGCATTTCTATCAAATTCACATCTTTCAGAGTCAAAATTATCAGGTATCTTGTACCCCTGTCTGGTGTTGGTTTATGACTACTGGTACTCTAGTAAATTCATGGTCTTTTTTTCTTAAATGGGTACATGCTCAGTCCATAGAATGGAATTATAGTAATCATCCCTTGTATTTCCCATCATGATGTTTTTCGTTTGTGGTTATATTTCATAGTCTACAATCTCTATCCTTGATTGTGTTGGTTCTAAAATATTGTCCTCTGCTGCAAGAGTCCTAGTGTCAAGTACACAGAACTTGGGCATCACCACAAACTTATTCATTGCAATTTGGTAACTAGGGTTGGTCTTGTAGTCCTAGGTGTGTCCATCAATGGTTTCTTTTTGCATTACATCCTCTATTCTAGTTTTTAGGGGATGATATTATTGCCCTTCAGTTGCCTTTGGTCAGGTATTAAAAACTCAGTGGGTCACCCTTTGGTTTTTTTGTTCAAAGTGGTTATTTAGTTGATTTTCTACTCGTCTCTTGGTGTTGGAAGTTATGGCTCCCAATGAATGGCAAGTCATCAAGGTGGTTTTGGTCAATAGGGGAGTCAGACGAAGTTATCAGTTTGCAAGGGACTCAATTGTTTCTTTCTTTAATGTTGTACCCTTGTAGGTGCATAGGAAGATTCTACTTATGGAATCCAAGGATTTTGGGGAACATCCCTATTTCTCAAACTCGGAGGTAGTCAATGCTAGTTGGTTAGGGATGCCAGATCCTGGAAAACTGAAGAAAAATTATTGTTTTCCTCAAATTCCCTATCTATGTGGTTGTAGTTGGACTCTTTGTTTCACTTAGTTATTAAATAAAATTAGGCTCATAACTACAACATATTCTCGCGTTTGGAGGATATTAAGAGAATTATCAGAAACATGAGATTTAATATCAATGAAATGGATGCACGTCTATGTCGGGTAGAGAAAACTTTAGTTTTTGATTCAGGTTCTAGGGACCTCACAGACCATCTAGGAGACCCTACTGTAACTGCATTTTTTATCTCTCCAAACCCTTGGACTCTTATTTGTGATTAAATGATGATGTCTTTGGTTCCTTTGTTATTATATCATTTTCTGAGATATGGGCACAATACTCTATCTTTTGGGTGTTTTCTTTGGATATTTATTTAAATGGAATTTCGGTAAAGACGATATAGTTTTCACAACCTGCTCTCTCTCTGTCGTTTGGTTATGACCGACTCTCTCTTTGATGTCTAGTTACCAACTCTTGCTACCTTTTGGTTGGCAACGTTTATTTTTGGTGTGGAGGGTGCTTCAACTATGACTGGTGTTTGTTGGAGGTGGAGGTCCTCATTTTCTTTAAGGCTCTCTGCCATGTAGTTTTGGTGGTGTTGGACAATTCTTTTGGTTGAGGTTAACACAACCATCTATGTGTTTCATGGTTTTGTTCTCTACATGTTGGTGCTTCTGGTCGATGATGGTCGTGGTTATAGTGTTGATGTATTTATTATTTCTAATTGTTTTTGTTGTTGTTTCCCACAGTGGAGGTTCTTGTTGTTGTTACTTATGTATTATGAGGTGTGGTAATGCTAAATTTATGCAACTACGTTAAAATTCCACTTTGGAAATCTTATTTGATGGAGATGATGATTGAATTTAATTCCTCTTTTCAAGAGGACCAAAATTGACTTAAATATCACTCAAATATGATAAGGTAAAGTGTACTTATGAAGGAAATCCCATATATTCATTTTTGGCCTCTAACTGCACTCAACACAGAGAAGTCGTCCCTATAAGGAAATCACAGGGCAAAGGCATGAATGTTTAGGGGGTAGGCCAATTACTTCAAGTGCAGGTTGGGAGGATGCCCCATATTCAAAAGAGGAAAGAAACTTACCATTCACCTTTTCACACCTCTAACCTCTCTGCTAATCGCACTTTTCTCCCCACAACATACAACTCTTACTCTCTGCTGCACACATATGAAACTTGCGATCTGTGAACTACGAGCCCCACTTCCGCCACGTCACCCATTTCCCGCTCACCGCACATCACTCCTCACAAGATTTAACTCTTACCTACCACTTCTCATATGTAAAAAATTTTGATTGCGATTTGTGATGTATGTCGGGCCCCACCTCCATCCTTCCACTTCACCTTCCACTCACTGCACTCTGCGCATCACAACACATAACATTTACCCTCCGCTTCTTATCACAAAACACTTCTGACTACGATCTGCAGGCGAGCCCCACTTCCACCACGTCACCCATTCCATGCTCACTGCACAATGCTCCCCGCAAGAATTAACCTTTACTTCTGCTTTCTCAAATATTAACACTCCTACTTGCGATTTTCGATACGAGCTTGGGCCCTACCTCCTTGCCACGTCATAAATAGCCCCTTCGTGGCCTTTGTCTCACTCTTTATAGTGTTAATCATCCTACTAAGCTCCCCATAGATTCCACCATCTCCCCTTCATCTCCGCTCCCTATCAATACATCCAACAGTTCACAATCTGTTTCAGCTCCCCCCTCACCTTCCGAAGGTTAACACCATGGGTTCCAAAATGGTTGATTTTTTATACCGCCTCTGGTGCTACGTGTCAGCCTGCAATGATTTCACACCCCCCCATCCAATACCACAAATCATCCATGCCCCCCTCCGAAATCCAGTCTCTGGTTTAGCAAGTCAAACACAACATTGGTTCAAGCGGGGCAAACATAGCAGAGGTATATTCAATTTTTCAAATGAATCTCCCGCTAAAGAGTTAGGCATACATAGCACGACAGGCCATTTCATGACAGTTATGGAAATCATGAGAACGAGGGAGTGGAGGCCTTTCAACAAAAGATGAAATCAAGTGGTGCAAACTAGACTGCCCACCAGTTCACGACCATTCCTCGCCGTCCCCATGGAAGATTCCAGGATTTTGCCTAATCAACCCATAATTTTGTTTCTTTTTACTTTCTAATTATGATATTTTGCTGGTGAAATCACAATTTCACCTGATTCTATTTTGATTTTCTTTTACAGAAGTGATTTCTTGATGCACGCTATGCTAGTTTGTTATGATATTTTTGTTTCCACATATGTGGGTTGATTAGAAATGATTATTCGATCGTAAACCCTCAGGAGAACTCTATATGTAGAGATTTTAGAGATGAGACAGGGGTTCTGAATTTTAGAGAAGTTTTGTTGTAGTTCTGTGCGACTGTGCTCTTTATTCTCTGAGATACATTTTTGGGAGAGTTGTTTTGAACTTAATATGATACAACTTTGTTTATTTTGATTCCAGATGGGGCAATGAGTAGTATGTATCTGTGTTCTCTTGTTTATTTGCAATCTCCTATTTATGTATAACCATCTTTCATGTTCTGTTGATTTGATGATTTGTGTAATGTAGCTGCTGATAGTAGGCATTTTTATTCATGAATTCGTTTATGTACAATTCTCATGTATTAAATTTGTTGCACTTCCTTAATTCGCACTCCACGAATCTCTACTGTTAGTCATATTCCACTTACATCCATTTCTTATGAGTTTACGGGAGACAGATTCTTAAGGATTTTAAGCTTGGCCTTTGCGGATTCCTCCTCTATTCATCCTCAACACCTCTACATAATTTGAAAGCTTCTACTTATTGTTTCATACTTGGCCCATTTGAAAGCCATCCAGCCATTCAACCTTTTGAGCCCTCTTGCATTATAGGGTAATTCACATTAATCAGAATCCAAGGTCTTCTCCATTCTTGAACCACCAAATCCATTATTCACTTATTCAATATTCTGTTAGAGGCATCCTTATAGTTTTCTACATTTAACCTCTGATTTTAAAATGTCCTAGGCACTAGTCTTTTGCAACTCAAGGCTGTCTCTAGGAGCTACAACATATTTTTGGCACCATTGCCAGGGATACGAATGGAGAAATATTTTCCCTCGGAGACAACATAAATTCCACCCTTCAGATAGGTGATCACGAAGGGTTGGGAGTTGTGTATTCCTCACCTTGGCGACTCCACTGTAAAATAGTCCAAATCAGAAGTAGTCATGACCTTCACCAAGCCTCACACCAAATTCAGATCCACCATCTACCCCCACCTCTAAATCATATGGTTGTGTTGAGTTTCATTTTGAAAAAATATGCCCCCTTGGCCCTCCCTCCGCCTCTAAATTATATGCCGCAAGAATATCTAGAGCGGTTGCCTCGATTCACTGAGGAAGATAATACTTCTGCGCAGATACATATTGAAACCTTTCATGCCTTCGCTGAGAATGTGAATGGATGTGGTGTTAAGTATTTTCATCCAATCCTTGGAGGGAGAAGTCCATAAATGGTTCAAATTTCTAGCCAACAACACAGTCCACACTTGGGAAGAAATGGAAAATTTCTTCACATTGAAATGGGGAGAAAAGAGGGACCAAAGATATGTTGTCACCGAATTCAATGCTCTAAAAAAGAGACACAATGAGGATGTAACTGAATTCATAAAGAGGTTCAATAAGCTCTATAATAATCTCCCTGCTAAAATAAAGCCTCCCCAAGAAGCTACTAAGGTGGTCTTCGCATGAGATTTCAAACTGGAGTTTGGGTTCACCTTAAGAGAAAGAAAATCCACATCTCTGGATCAGATCTAGACTGATGCATTAGAGGTAGAAGCAAACTTTGCTTCTACTGGTAAATTCAAGGGGAAGATGGAATATGAAGCCAAAAGAAAGAACAGAGAGGAGGCTTCTACTTCAAATCAGGGAAGGGAATCACAAGAGTGTAGAATTGAATAAATTAATAAATTAATCAAGAACCTTTCAAACAAGCTGATTAAGTTTGAATTAAAGCCCAAAAATTCCCCTCCTCGTCCCAACCAAATGATTCCTAACTGAGAGTTTAATCCTCAATATCGGAAGCCCCCTCTGTAGCTATTGTAGCAGGAGAGGAAGGAACAACAAGACCACATTCAAATTCCTCTATACTTGGAGGGAGAAGTGGAAGGACAGTCTGAGGAAGTCACAGACAGCTAATAATATCAATTCCTCACCTACTTTGACAATGAAGAGGGTGAAATCACCCTGCAAGGGGAGCGAGAAGAGAAGGAAGTCCCTCCAGAAGACCAAGATATTGAAAATTACTTTAGGCATTTCATGGATTTCATGCAAACTCAACTCCACAATAATTAAGATCTTAGGTCCTCCAGAAAGAGAACCCGAGGGCAAGAGCAAAATGGAGAGTCAATATCAAGAGAAAAAACTTATCCTAGTCCTGCTAGTAAAGGTAAGAAGCCATTAGAAGAGTCAGCTCCTCATAAGCCCACTGCATCCACTTTCACAAAGCGACAAGCTGATCTTCCCAAGAATGAGGAGTCCACATCTATACCCTTGAAACTGCCCAACCATCCTAAAGAGCACTTCAAAGAAGCCATTACAGAAAAAGGTTCCACACCCTTTAATATACAAGAAGAATGACCCATGGTGGTTTTTGGACCAAATATAGAAAACCATTTCCTATCTTATTATGAAGAAGAGGGAAGAGAGACCCTCCATAAAGAAGGGAAAGAGCTAGAGGGTTTCCCAGATGACAACACTAAAATTCAATAATATTCTGGTGATCTGGAAACAGAGGCAGTAGAGGTTAAGGGCCTAGATCCACAAGAACAACCTTAGCAAGCAGTGTTTCCTTCAAATATTAATGACCAGTTAGATTTTCATGATGAAGACTATCTCTGAAATTATCTCTTAGTAGCACAATAGATTGTTACAAATCATGTTTCCTCACTCGAAATTAACGAGATTTTGCAGCTCCCTTACAAGATTCTGTGTGACAAAGAGAAAGATAAAAAAACACTCAAATCACTTGACTACCATGGATAGTAAGGAAAGATAATTGGTTCCCTTGTTGTTTTAAGAGAATCACTTTCAACACACAAGAAAAGCAACAGTTTGGAATGAGGTTGGTTTTCCTATTACAACTCTTCTAGAAGAGCTTATGTTGCATGTTTACCATGATCCTTTAGTCAGTGAATTATACATCAATAAAGGAAGAAGATGGTGTATGTATCTGGATGTT
Organism: Pinus albicaulis; assembly: GCA_034641835.2. Lineage (NCBI taxonomy): Eukaryota > Viridiplantae > Streptophyta > Pinopsida > Pinales > Pinaceae > Pinus > Pinus albicaulis. The sequence goes on from JAXQQM020085966.1 coordinate 14,493, forward strand.
TGCCCTACCATTGCAATTTAAAGTAATAAATTGTTTTGATAATATTCCAGCTGATAGCATGAAAAATTCCCATCAATTCATGCAAGTTGTCCTAGGTCGATGGGTAATCATGGGAAATGTATTTTTGATCATAGAAGAATATGGACAGCTGAAAAGACAACCTCGGAAGACAGTACAATATTTTTTAGTTAGGTTCAATAAGGTTTATCATTCAGTTCCCACTGATATAAGGCCACCCCTAGGAGTAGCTCTCTTGCACTACCCAAATTCATTTAATCCAGGAATGGAATTCCAAGTAAGAGAAAGGGACACTGCAACCCTTGAAGAAATTCAAAATCTTGTAATTGATGTGGAAATGAACCTGTTGAATAGAGAGGCAAAGCTTAAAACAAAGGAAGAATTGATCCAGTTTTATTCTCTACCTTTATGCCTTAATTCATCAGATAAAATGCAAACATGTTTTGAGTTATTTGAAGACATGAAGAAAACATGTGCAGTACCAAGTTGTGAGGTTGGATAGATTGGGTTAGAATATTCAAAAATAGGCCAAGTATATCTTGATCCAGTGGCTATCTATATTTAGAAATGATCCATCACAAGGCCACCACACCTTTCCATCATTTCTGTTGTTGTTCAAGTTTACCAAGCTCCTTGTAATGAATATGAGGCTGGGAATTCCTATCATAATACCATTAAAAGGTTTGTTCCTGAGTTTGGTGACAAACTGTGAAAGAGAAAAGTTATTAGAGTAGTTTCTTGCCTGGTTGTACTGGAATTATTGTATCATTTAGAATAGTAGTAATTCTAGCAGATTAGGGTAGGTAGGTGTGAAAATAAGCTCAATTCTACGAGCATCTTTCTAGTTTAGTTTTAGATTGCTTTGCAGTTTTTAGTTCAAGTGTGCTTCAAATTTCAGTTTCAGCACGGTTAAGATTTCAGCATTCAAGATTTTCAGGGTGCAGTAGTGATTTCCATTTTGATAGTTTGACACCCGAAACTTTTTTCTAAATGTTATTAGGTTTTATTATTGGATGATATTTTATTGGGCTCATTGTACTATCTGTTGAACATTTTATGAAAATCTAATAGAAGAATAATTTCAAATGGATTTCCCCTTGGTGGGTATTTTCCTTGGTCTTTGACCAAATTTGTTGTCTCTTGTTGATATGTTGATTGTATCATTTTTAATTGCATTTATTGTTCTATCTTCAATTAATGTTGATGAATGTAAAGAGTAATTGTAATTGAAAATATTTCTAATTGACTTACTGAGTTGGGCTAAAGTAATTGATACAACATAGAACAATTTGAAAATTTAACATGGTATCAGAGCCAAGGTGAAGGACAAGCCTAAAAGGAGACCATGATTAAAGAAATCATCTTTGAAAATTTAAAATATTTGATCTAACAAAGTCAAAATGTCTTCCACCTTAAAGTAAAATGAGAACTTAGGTGACTCATCCATTTTTTTTGCATGGAAATTTAGGCTGGAAATCATAGCTGAAAACAATGATGTTTTGGATTACATTCAAGGAAAATTACCTGAGACTCCGGAAAATTATTCCATTGTTGTCAATAAAAGGCATAGGAAAGGTAAGAATAAATAAAATAAAATTATATTTGATGGTTTACAAGACAATTTACTTGCATATGTTGGAAACTTGAGAAGGTCCAAGGACATGTATGATAAGATAGCTAGAATGTATGAGGTCAAAAGTTTGAATGAATTCATCTCCTTTAAAGATAAAATCAAAGACACAAAGACGAACAAAGGAGAGTCCACACAATATTACATAATTAAGATATCTTGTCTTAGATATCAATTGCAAAAATTTGGGGAATTTGTGTTTGACAGGGAATTGGTGATTATAACGCTAAGAGGTCTCCCTCCTGTTTGGGAAACCTTCATCACTACCATAAACTACAACAATGTCCACCTGTCATTTGATGAAATTGTTTGAAATATAACTCAAGAATAATCAAGGATGATATCAAGAGGAAGGATTTAAAAGCATGAAGAAGTAGAGCCTGTTGCATTCATCACTCATGACAAGAAGAAAAAGAAAGGGAAAGGAGGTCCTTCAAATTCAAGAAATCCTCCTCTCTAAATCCAAATAAAATAAAATAATACTCATACATTGACTGCTACAATTGTCACAAGAAGGGTCATTATGCTTGATATTTCCCTGAAAAGAACAATGGACCATGCTACAATACTAGGAGTTAAAACAACATGTTCAATGATCAAAGAAGAATATATGATCAAAGGAATGGCCAAAATGAAAGAGATGAAAAAATAATAAGAGATCCAAGTGATCATGAATAAGATCGTCGTCCAAAAAAGAATTCAAGATTATCCAGGTATTAAATTAATGCTGCAAATCAATCTGAATATATTCTTATTTTCGATCTTACTAGTTAATCTCCTCCAGATTTGTGGGATAATTGGTTGGTTGATAGTGGGGCCACTCATCACTTATCTGGTTATAAGGAAGCTCTCTCTAATTTTGTGGAGAGAGAGTGAAATTTGAAAATCATTCTTGGATTCAAATCTACTCATCCCGTTAAATGTTTTGGGTCCGTCAAATTTCATCTAAATTTTGGAGAATCTATTTTTCTCCATGATGTGATGTATGTACCTGTGTTAAAGAAGAATTTGGTATCAATATCTTCTTTGGAAGATAAATGGACAAGGTTTTCCTTCATCAAGTGAAATTTTGTTACTTGGCCTATTGGATCACCTATGAGAGATGCATTCACGTTGGGATCAATATATGAAGGAATATGCAGGGTTACTAGAAGACCACTTCTAGAATTGGTCCATGGCACTAATAATCTAGGCGAGATATGGCACCAAATATTGCCCCATCTACATTATGACGCTCTTCCAAAATTGGAGAAATTGATCTTAGGGATTCCCAAGGTTCAAGCTCAACATAATGGAGTATGTCCAAAATGTGCCAGTGGGAAGAAAACAAGGGGACCATTCTCCTCCAGCGAGAACAATACAAATGAAATCCTCCATCTCATTCATTCCGACTTGAGTGGTTCGAAGCCCATACATTCTCTTGGTAACCATCTCTATTACATCACCTTCATTGATGACTTTTCAATAAATACATGGATATATTATCTGAAGCACAAGGAAGAACCATTCAAAAATTTCAAGGAGTTCAAAGCTTTGATAAAAAATAAAATAGGGAAGAAACTCAAGATATTCAAGGCTGAAAATGGTGGAGAGTAAACTTCAAATGAGTTAATTGATTTTTTCAAAAAGGAATGTATAAATAAAGATACAACTTAGCCATATACCCCCGAAAAAATTGGAGTAGCTGAAAGGAAGAAAAAGTATATTATAGAAGTCACTCATGCCATGCTCTATGATCAAAAGTTACCAAATTTCCTTTGGGGAGAAGCAACAAATCCTACTGTATATGTTCAAAACAGGGTGCCTCATCAATAATTAGACCAAAAAAAAACCCGATGAAGTATTCACATGTGTCAAGCCTGATGCGAGTCATCTTTGTATCTTTGGCTGCACCGTATACTTTCATGTGCCGAAGGAGAAAAGAAAAAAGTTGGAAGCCACTGGTAGAAAAAGGTGCATTTGTTGGATATTGTGAAAATTCTAAATCTTTTAGAATATACATTCCTGGTCAAAAGAAGGTTTATATTAACAGGGATGTAATATTTGATGAATTTTTTACCCTTGTAAAAGTAAGGGGCCTTCCTCCACCTCGTCCACCTGAGAAGAAGAATGAAGATATGGATATTTTAGATGGTCCTTCCATGCCTAAATCTAAGACATATATTGTTGATGATCCCATAGAGCCCATGGATCCCTTAGATCCTCCTCCATGTGATCCTCCCACCAGGAAGAGGCCAATTTGGATTCGAGACACATTAGAGGATGATGAGAGTCGAGCCCCCATTAGAATATAATTTATAGAAAGGAATAAACCATGCAGATATCAGGGATATGTTGCCACCATGAGTACTATAATGCAATCTAAACCTTTCACATTCGAAGAAGCCATAAAATAAAAAGTTTTAAAATATGTTATAGCCAATTAATATGAATCAATTATGAATAATGACATATGAAATGTTGTGCTGAGACTGGAGGGGAAATATTTGTTGACTTCAAAATTGCTATTCAAGATCAAGCATGGAGTTGAAGGTAGCATTGAGAAATACAAGGAAAGGTTCATGGCTCGAGGATTCTCTTAAAAATAATGAGAATATTATGATGATATATTCGCACACATGGCATGATATATAACCCTTCATTTTATAGTTTCCCTTACCGCAATTCAACGATGAACTCTTCATCAGATGGATGTGAAGATGACATTTCTTCACGGTATGTTACAAGAGGAAGTGTACGTTGAGCAACCACAGGTGTTGTAGTGTATTTGACGCATAGGCGAACGAAATACAATGTGCTTAATAGGGAGGCTAATTTCCTAAAATAAATCGCAAGTCAATTGGTTTGTTATATTGTTAGTGGAACATAATAACATGCAGTAAACTAAGTAAGGAACATAGCATGCTACATTAATGAATAAAAAAAACAAAATAATCATGTACAATAACAAGATCAATCGAGTAAAACACACTAATAATTCAAATGGAGAACTCTCTCTCTTTATTAGGTGCTGGTGGTATAAGAGAATAGGGTGCTAAATCACTTGCAATGGATCCTTAGAGCTATGGAGCTCTAATATCCAAGGCAAGGGGGTCTCTTCCCCTCAAGCTTCTTACAAGCCTCTCTCTCCTTTCAATGGATGGTAGAATGATAGACACTTGGTGAACTTCTTCTCTTGGATTAAGGTGTTGCGTGGTAAACAGCTGAATCCTTCCAATCCTTCTTGTTGCTTGGACAACACAAGTTGGTTTTCTCTCAAGCACTTTGGCTAGTATAACAATGTGTTATCATGTTTCTCTTCCCATGGCATTCTTTATAAACAACTTTCAAATTTTCTCTCCCTCTCTTAGTACAAGATCGATTTTTACACAAGAGTGGGAGGCTGATTCCTTTGTGTACTACACTAAGGCCTCAAGGTAGCTCCAAGGTGACTGTACTTGGCTGGCTTAAGTAAGAATATTCTTCTTCAAGTGTGACAAGTGGTCCCGGATTGTGACTTTCCACATATTAAGGACCGTGTGGCTCTTTGAGGGATAACTGTGATGATATTTGCAGCTATCAAAGAAAAAGCCGCAAATATTGCCCCGGGTCAGTGTTTTCTGTGCGCAGTTTTACAAATTTTCCTACTTGACCTTAGGAAAAGTTAAAATTTTAGCTCATGTAATGTATTCCTTCCCTGTGAATCCTTAAATGTACCTTCTGCTTGAAATTTCCTAATTCCTTTTTCTTGTACAATTTTCCAATGTTAATAGTTTCCCCATAATTTATGAGGTCTAGGAAGAATTGTATAGCCGAAATACATTATAGTTTCTTTTTCTGTGTATTCCATTTGAGAGAGAGAGAGAGTAACTTGCGTGGAAACTGAGGTTGGAGACCCCTTGCTGTGAGTAAAAGAGGTATTGTTCTCTATTGGAAACCTGCAAGAGATAAAATAAATACAATATTTCTACAAGGTGGGCATGTCCCATGCTCATGGTGTTTTGACTAGTTACACTTATCTGACAGATAGAGTTTGTATCTGTGTCAATTGTGTGGTAGTGACCTGATGTTGGTTTATGACAATGATTGTTGATGCACTCAGGGGAGTTTTTATTTGACAGTAGGTTGAATGTGGTGCCCGTATGCATAATATTGGTATGGCATGTTTAGAAAAAATTCTCATTGTATGCAAGGGTATCTTACTGGGTACCTTCCCGTGTAAGCGTAGCTGAAAGAGATGCTTATGATGGCACGGGTCTTCGGTGAATTCTGACAGAGTGAAATTGTGAAGTATGATACCATGTTGACATGAAAGCTTGTGTTGAAGTTGAATGCTAAGAGGATTGATGACATCAATGGGCAATGATGACTCCCATAGTGCCATTCGATGTAATATCCCAAAATAGGGAAAATCAACAATAATGGGAATATCTTATAATATCCCAAAATTGGAGATACAACAATACTTGCACAGAAAACACATTTTTCAGAAATATAAGAATCAACAGAAAAATTCATCCCATGAATCCATTATATCTAACATTATATCAACCACATCTAAAAGGAAATTAGAAACAAATGTCTTTTGCCTAGTTAAACATGCCTCCCATGCTCAAAATAGCTTAAAAATGATGAAACCCCAAGACTACAACACACAAAAATTACTGCATAAATAGACAGCACAGTTATTTGAGGGTTATACTCATAAAATGGAGAGACAAATGATATATTCTATTAGATTACTCAATGAGGCATAAAAACATAGATCTAGTCTCTTTTACATAGATCCAAGATGACCCGGCAAGGGTTTCTTAACAGAAATGATATACATAAAATATCTGCTACAGATCTATGGATGAATCATGTTGTATGGATAAAGCACTGCATAAATATTTCTGATCATGCAAATAAATGGCTGTAGCTCCTTTTTCTAGCTTTTCTGGAAGAAGGTTGATCCTCCTCTTGGGAAACTAGCTCTCAAAACTAGGGATTAAACCCCTCCACTGCAATACCTTAATAAATAACGCAGTTTCTGAAAGGGGCTACGCTGTTGCTGAAGGTAACTGCTTGGCCTAACATGAAATAGTGGAAAATGTAGCACATGGTGCTTCTCTTAGATCCCTTAAACAAATTTTCCAAGAAGAAGTGAGGAATTCCCGCATGAGAAAACCCTTGCACTAAACAGTGCAACAAACTTAGCTAAACAAAAAAAGTATGCAAAGAAGTCTAAACAGACCATATACAAAATATAATCTCAATCATGCCCCATATGGTTGCCATCTCCTCCATTATATAGTTGTTGAGCTTCCTCACCAAGGGTCCCACCCCATTATGAGGTTGCTTCCATGCAAAGGCTCCTCCACCAAAATTACGCCGTCTCCTTATGCCTTGCACATATTTTTACAGCGCTGTTTGATCTAGTCAATTTTGACTGGATCTTCATGCCTTGTCTCCTTTCATACTCAAGGTGTCTTTATTTTGACTAGCTGGATTGATCTTCATTCACATTGAGTTGTCTTTATTTAGGATCCACTCCTCATATAAAATGTTGTTTAATTTCTCAAACTTGAATTTTTCCACACATTTTAGACCTTGTTCACACATGTGGATGCTTGATCTAGTTATTACATGATCCCTTTTCACATTATGAGGGATTTTTATCCATACTTAAGCAACTTATGAGCTTCCTTGCCCATTTATTCATCTATCTATATTTTAAAAGAAAAATTAATATTCCTATTAGCTGCATGCTAATTTAGGAATATTACAATATTCCCCTCCCAAATGTTGCTTGTCCTCAAGCAACTACAAGGGTGCTGCAAAATCTCCCCTCCTCCTCTTGTGGCCTCCTCATTCAACAATCTCCACCATTTCTTCAGATTTTCTGCAATAATTCTGTCTCCCAGTGGTTCCTCCCAAGTGTGCAAGTTGGCCTTTGGTGGATAAACCAAATGGCTCTCATCATGAAAGAAAATGAAGGTCTACATGGAAACCTTGTTGCTGATCAATGGCCTCCTCAGGATAGAAGTGATGACAATCATGGAGAATTTCATCATCAATGAAGGACTCCCTCCTCCATGCTATCATCCAAATGAAATGAATCACCTCCTAGCTTGGTAATTCATAGAAAAATTCCTCCCAAATCCTCATGAGATGTTTGTTCCAAGTGCTCCAATCAATCATATAGCCTTCCTCATAAAGAAACAAGTGATATATTATGGTAGCCATAAAGTTCCCGTGCTCCCCTTGGAACATGTAGTGCAAAAAATGTAGGAAATTTCTTTCCCCAAGGACACATCCCACTAATGTGTCTCTCCTCCAACCATGTCCTTAATAAAGATAAGAACATTTTCAACATATGGAATCATAATTAAAGTCACGCTTGCTGCCATATGTAGTAAAGGAGTAGGAAAGTGGTCCCTCATATGCAACCAGCGCAGTTTTACTCCTAACTGCCATAGAATATGATATAGCAAGTGTCTTTCCCAACACTTGTTTGCTCCCCCATCCTTTTTGCATGCTTGGAGAAGGTGTATGATAGTTGGTGCTAATGAAGCGCACCATGAAAAATACAACATCTTCCCACAATATCTTAGGGGATGGTCAACATCTCCATTGCTCTTGGCTCCAAGTAGCCCATGAAGCTCATAAGAAAAGGTGCCCCCTCTTGGAGCAAAGCCCTGTACATGATTGTTAAGAAAATACAATCATATATCAGATACATCATGATGTTTAAAATTACAAGTTTCACTATACACTTGATTCAAATCAGTGAGGTAACTCATGGATGAGCCCCTTATCACACTCAATGAATAAGGAGGTGGTAATGATAACTCTTCCAAACAACTATGTCCCTCCCTGACCAGCAAATGATCCATGTAATTACTCATATGAGAGTGCATATCCTCTTTGAAGTTCTCCCACATGAATCCATCTAAGATAGTATGATAAGTTCTAATGAAACCAGTGGGTTTTGAAAGCAAGATCTCATAGGCTGAATTAAGTAGTTTCTCCTTGAGCTTGGAGTCTCTAGCCAAATAGATCTGATCTTGGGAATAAATGACTCCCTCAACTACTTTATACCTCCCATCCATCACTTTCCCATAAAGAACCTTACATGTGAAAAGGTCCTTGGAGTATTCCATCAAGAGTTGGGAATCTCAATAAGGATCTAGGCTCCCCAACAATGACAACACTGTAGAAATATGAAATGCATCCCCTTTCATAGCATGCCTCTCCTCTTTAACATGCTTTATGTCAAAGTCACATGTTGGAGTACTATAAAATTCCTTTTTCTGCCTCCTTTGTAGCTGATCTTGCTCAAGACAAGATTGAAGTAGATGGAAGTAAACCTCCCCTTGGAAAGTCCTTGTCTTCCAAAACTTCCTCAATGTGGCCCATGCATGCAAGAGTGTTGATATCCTCTTGTCATGTTCAGAAATCTCTTTTGTGAATGAAAATATCATTGGTTGCCCAAAAGATATGGAGTTTCCATATGACATCATGTCCATGCCATCATAGACTTCTGAATTCTCCTTTTTCAGTGCAAATAATTGAGTGGGAGATAGCAATGTCCAATTTAGAAAATTTCTTATCTCTCTTTTGAATCCATAAAATATTCTCTGCGCTGTGCTAGTTTCTCCCAAAGCTCCTTCCTTAGCCAAGTATGAAAATTCTTCCGATAGTTGAGAGAACACTTTAGTTTTCCTTCCATCAGGAGGTCTCCCCGGTGGAATGCCTCCATGTAAAGAGACATCAAGGCATAGAGCAGGATGTGTATGTGGGTGGAAATATTTGTCCTTGCCTTCATTGCATAGATCCTCTTGCCTTCTTTGTGCATAAACCTTTTGAAATAAATATGGGTGTATTATCCTCATTATGTGGTGCTTGCCCTCCTCTCTTCCTTCTTCTGTCTTCAAGATCTCACCATTTGATAATGATGGCACATATTGCACATGAATTGTGCCACAATCTCCATATGTGAGATTCCTTGGAATTCCTTGCAAGATTGCAAGAGTTTCTCTCCTTGGAGTAAGCAATCCATCTTCCTCTTCATGAGGTCCTAGTGTGCTCTTGTCATGATTGTGTTATCATTTTCAGACCTTTATTTCCTTAGTTGAAAATGCCTCATCATCAATAAGAGACCTTAGATCTTGATCTTCTTTTGTAGGAGGTGTTATCTCTGAATTGGGCTAATTTGAAAAGGAAAAACAGGGTAACAACTAAACCACGCTCAGCCTTGTAGCTAGCCCTACAAGGACAGGAGAGGGCTCTCTCCATGAAATAATATTCAATGGAATACAATAAATGGACTGATATTAGGCTAGGTAAAATGATGGGAAAAGGCTTTTAATAAAATAAATGAATTTAGAAGGATGTGTGGGACAAAAATGGGACAGTTGAAACCGAGAATTAAATCAGGACACAGGGTATTTCATGGGGCAAGATAGGCAGGAAACTTAGCAAATAAAATTTAATGAGGATGGGATGGAAATACTGGTGAGGAGCTGAAAAGGGCACATTAAATGGATCCTTTTCAAACAGAAGAAAAACACATAGCACGAATGATTTCCCAAGGCAGAGCATATAAAATGGATTCTACCTTTCTATCTTGAAAGCATTCAAAAGGAAATGTTTATGAATGAGAGGTGAAACATAACAATTTACATATGAAACCAAGGAGAGAATAAAATCTAAATCTCATACCACATGGATCCCACAAATCAGAGTTGCATATTTTATTAATTCCCTGTCAGACTGTACAATGGAGCGCAAAGATGTTCTTCCACACTATTCCCCTACTTCTGAATTACAGACTTTTTTCTCTTTTTTTCAAATGATTTAAAATTACAATAAATACACTGAAATGTGGGAACATATATCCATAGAAAAGGGAGTTGTTATAACAGTTGAAGAACTGAAATGCAATCATAGAAAAATTTCTAACGATCTGCCCCTGAAAAGAAGAAACGGTAATACATTTGATTGCTGGCAGATTTCACAGTTTTCACTGTTGAAGAATAAAATAGCTAATCATATCCTATTTTCTCTGCTGCTGTAGACATATTTTCTTAATTTAAGCTCTCGGCCAGCCGAATGTTGCTTTTTTTTCCATTATTTCTTTTGAATAAACCGACTTTCTCAATAAAACGCTTTGAAACGAAACTATGCCTTTAGTGAAGAGAGAAAATCTATTTTAAATGGGAAAAGGGAATGGAGAGGAGGTGGGTCGCATTTGGAACACACCACACAAAAGTTCCGATGCGATGGAATGGGTCCGATGGGTAATCATGAATGGAACGGGGTAATCCCTTTGAGAACCAATAATAGCGATTTTTTTCTTTTACAAAGGGAGGAAGAACTTTGCATATGAACGGGCGGAGGGCTAAGGTGGGACCGGGGTGAAATCGAAATTGGAAATTGGAGCAGGGTGCATAACATAATGAATTTGAATATATCTGATGTGATAATAATGCGGCGATAGGGATAAGTCTTTGTTTAAATAAAATAAAACAAAATTTAATTTAACAACAGGGGAAAGGTCTATTTATGATGAATGGGCGGAAGATTATGTGGTGGGCCTGACCAATCGGGATCGGAAGGAGGGTGGAGAGAGATGTTATATATGGGAAGGCCGATTGCCGATAAATGATAAGCTGTGAGCCGTTAGATAATCGATCGGATCAATGGTTATGGCGTAATCGAGCGGGGTTAATTGGAGGCAGGATTTAAACGGTGCGATTGGAATGTTCCGATTGGCGGAGGACCGTCGGATTGGATGATGAGATCGACGGCGGGCGTGTAATCGGGAGTGAGCCATCGGGGGATGTCAATCGGAGAGGGACGATCGGGGGCATCGATTGCGATGGAGCAATTGCATACGGGTCGTCCGATCGTCGATCGGATCAACAGTCCGGATCGCATCGGGCAGGGCCAATCGGAAGAGCAGATCGGGAGTTGTGATCGGGAGATCGAAGGACGGGGTGCGATCAATCGCATCAGATTTTTTTGCGATTGGTCAATCGGAAGCATTTTTCAAATATTGCGATTTCGCGATGGGAAGGTCGGTGGGGTTTTATAATAAAACCTTTAGACTTTATAATAAGGTTTTAAAGGGTCATGGGGGGGAAAGTGGTTTTAATCGCACAAGTATTTTTTGGATTTTAATCATGCGACTATGTATTTGGAGGGGGGGGGGAGGGATTTTATTAAAGAAAAATATTAAACTTTAATAATACAAAGTTTAAAGGGAAAAATGGGAAATAGGGGGTATATGAGGATATAGGGACTTTTACTTCACTTAAGCATAAATTTCAATCCAAAAGTCAGTTTTGAGAGTGCAGTATACCGTTGGAAAGCTCTTTTCGGGCTCCTTCCGATGGATCTACTTGGAGGATGATTTGACGCTGAACATGCTGCAGAAAACTTCTCTGAAGGCAGGGACATCACTTTGTAGAGATAACATCTTTTGAATTGTGACTTATTACACATGATGATATAGAATTACATAATGAATAATAATAAAGGCAAAATATCACGTTTTCACCTCAAAACATGGTTTTGAGGTGAAAATTACATCAAGCCGAATAAAATGTCTCTTTGATCTTCCAGGTGCAGTGACTTTGAATTTATTGAATTCCTCATGACCTTGCTGATATTATTTTGAGAATGAAACTGGTAATGACTAAATACCATAGAAAGGAAAATCAAAGTACCTTAGACCATGACAAAGCCCCGATAAAATATTTCTATCGTGAATCCATGACCTAGTGAAATGGTGAAATTTATTCGATATAAGAGACACCTAATATGAAAATGCAAAAAAGGCTTTGATGCGATGGCGTTATGACTAGTGACACTAACGGGGAGGAATCTCCATGTCTTCCTCTTGAGAAGAAAGATCTTCATGCAATGGGGACTTTGGCCTTGGAAATATGTCACACAAGTTTCCATCCCCTTTAATGGTTTTCTGAAATGGAGCTGAATTTAGGGACCCTTCCAATCCATGCAAAATTTTTGTTTGATTTGGTTTCATAGAAAGTTTTTCATAAGACCTTTCATCAAACCTTTCCACTATTCTTCTAATGAACTTTGCATAGGTAGATGCATTTGCATTATTTAAGGAAAAAGATACAAACAACCATCAAGCATAAGCCTTACCCTCAAGATGCAGCACTGCTACTTTGATGGCTTCCCTTTCTGAAACTTGATGTTGTTGCACATAGGTGTCTAGCTCCTTCACCCAAGCCTTAGTTGGACATTTAGGTGATCCATCAAAATTAGATAAGAAGAATATACCCACACCATTATGCTTGCTCCTTCTTTACTCCTTTATCTCGAAAAAACCTTGGAAGTTCAAGTGATCTTTGAACTACTTAGATTGAGCTTCATACTCATGTAAATAGTCACCAAGAGTCTCCCTCTTTGGCACATCTCCTTTCTTCTTCTTCTTCTTCTTCATGAAAAAGTGGTTGATAGAGCGTTGTAAATATGATGATGTGGCAGAATGCTCACACCCATAAGATGAGGAATTAGAGCCTTCCTCATGTATATATCTCGTAGATCTTGTTGAGGGACTTCTATATCTTTCCCTCTTCACTTCTTTGATGTCTTTTCTTCTACCCTGCAGAGTTTGAGAGAGAAGTTTTGAGAACCACTTTCCTCCAGATAATAAGGGTTTGCTTTGATCTATCTTGTAGATCTTCTCCTCCCCATGAGAAGACTCGATGATGGATGAAGAACACAGGCTGAGCTAAGATTAAGGCTCATATACCACTGTAATATCCCAAAATAGGGAAAATCAACAATAATGGGAATATATTATAATATCCCAAAATTGGAGATATAACAATACTTGCACAGAAAACACATTTTTCATAAATATAAGCATCAACAGAAAAATGCAGCTCATGAATCCATTATATTTGACATTATATCAACCACATCTGAAAGGAAATCAGAAACAAATGTATTTTTCCTAGTTAAACAGGCCTCCCATGCTCAAAACAACTTAAAAATGATGAAACCCCAAGACTGCAACACACAAAAATTACTGCATAAAGAGACAATGCATTTATTTTAGGGTTATACTTAGAAAATGGAGAGAAAAATCAAATATTCTTTTAGATTACTCAATGAGGCATAAAAACAGAGATCTAGTCTCTTTTACATAGATCCAAGATGACCCGGTAAGGGTTTCTTGACATAAATGATATACATAAACTATTTGTTGTAGATCTATGGCTAAATCATGCTATATGGCTGAAGAACTGCATAAATATGGCTGATCATAAAAATAAATGGTTGTAGCTCCTTTTTCTAGCTTTTCTGGAAGAAGGTTGATCCTCCTCCTGGGAAACTAGCTCTCAAAACTAGGGATTAAACCCCTCCATTGCAATACCTTAATAAATAACGCAGCTTCTGAAAGGGACTACGCTGTTGCTGAAGGTAACTGCTTGGCCTAACACGAAATAGTGGAAAATGTAGCACATGATGCTTCTCTTAGATCCCTTAAACTAATTTTCCGAGAAGAAGTGAGGAATTCCCGCATGAGAAAACCCTTGCACTAAACAGTGCAAAAAACTTAGCTAAACAACCAAAGTATGCAAAGAAGTCTAACCAGACCATATACAAAATATAATCTCAATCATGCCCCATATGGTTTCCATCTCCTTCATTATATAGTTGATGAGCTTCCTCACCAAGGGTCCCACCCCATTATGAGGTTGCTTCCATGCAAAGGCTCCTCCACCAAAATTACGCCGTCTCTTTATGCCTTGCCCATATTTTTACAGCGCTATTTGATTTAGTCAATCTTGACTGGATCAACCTTGACTGGATCTTCATGCCTTATCTCCTTTCATACTCAAGGTGTCTTTATTTTGACTAGTTGGATTGATCTTCATTCACATTGAGCTGTCTTTATTTAGGATCCACTCCTCATATAAAATGTTGTTGACTTGGTCAAACTTGAATTTTTCCACACATTTTGGACCCTGTTCACACATGTGGATGCTTGATATAGTTATTACATGATCCTTTT